>CM067079.1:12903218-13393218 GCA_033980235.1 Diadema setosum
CGATTTGTCTATATATCTTTATAGTTTATACTGTATTGTTCTCCTATAATGGAATTTTGATATAAGAAATGAAAACTACCAGTCTCTTGAGGACTTTGTTGTGAGAGCAGTTGCCTGTACCAGTAAACCTGTCTGTAGAAACCACCCAAGGGAGATGAAAGGGGTGCCTGTTATAAACAGGTGGCCTCTAATTCAGGTTTGACTATAGTCAAATGTATGAGAGCCGTATTTACACTTACACATGCTGTGGATTACTAATAATGTATTAAATGAATCTTAAATAGCAGTGTCCCATCACTGATACACAATGGAACATGAACTGGAATTTCCTTCAGTGATGGAACATGATAAATAGTGAAGAAATTATGCTATTTTCACATGATATTTCAAAGACAATATTGATTGGGGACCATTTATTTTCCCTTGGCTGATGTCCTCATCGTTTCAACAAAAATGTGCTGATTCCTGTCAAATGATACAAAGTTCCAACTTTGGTACATTTACATAGATTAATATTTGAAAGTTGTCACACTCAACCAGAAGGTTCAAGCCTTTAAACAGCCCTAAATAGTCTACTGACCACAGAAATAATGTGTTGAAAGCACTTTGAGCACCAGTGCAGTGAAAAGACATTCTACTGAAAGAATGTGACTGCCATCACCACTAGCGCTTTTTAACAATCTACATTGTGCTAAATGAAACAAAAACAAACAAATGCCTTGCCACGACTGATTCGAATACAGCCAGAATGCAAGACTTCCATAAGACAGCCATCTTGTTACCGCTGGTAAACAGAACCCAAACAATGCCTTGCCACAACTGACTGGAATACAGCCAAATGACAGCACTGCCAAAAGACAGCCATCTTGTTACCTCTGGCACACCACGCTTCTCCAAACTCCTCTGCAGCACACTAGATAGCTCGTCCTTCAGACCAGCGATGATGCGCTCCTTGTTGTGCGAGACTGTGGGTTAAGCGGGCAAACAAGACATTTCTCTCATTGACAGCCAAACATATAACATGCAGATGACATCATTCATAATCAATTCATAATAACTTTAATCACAGGTATCTTTAAAGGGGAAGGCTAGTAACTGATCAGTGGGAATCAGTGGAAATGCTGGGAGATGATTGTGGCAATCCTTATGGGATTCATTTACGAGTTCATTGTATATCTATTGTTGAGTGAAAATGATTTGCTTCAGAATGGTCTCATATTCAAGTAATGTGCAGTTTAATGCTTCCAGGTTAGCGTCCCTGGTCAGTGACGGAGCATTAATCTGTACATTACTTGAATATGAGACCGTTCTGAAGCAAATCATTTTCACACAACAATAGATATACAATGAACTCTTTGAATGAATCCCATAAGGATTGCCACAATCATCTCCCAGCATTTCCACTGATTCCCACTGATCAGTTACTAGCCTTCCCCTTTAAAGGTCATATATCCCTTTTATAAACATCGCAAAATTTTGCATGGTTGAAGAATAGTGTCTCCCAACAGCGGTGTATGAAATCTATAGATCATACACCTCAGAGTTTGTTTTTTTTTTCTTGAGAAATGAAAAAGTAACCCCATGTCACTTGAGAATGCACTTCTCTTTTGTACAGAGAATAACAACTGGAATTTTTCCGCAGCCTGAATACATTCACTGGAAATCTTTAGTATTATTTCCCTTTCCATCATAAAGACATTTCCAGTTCTATTGTTCTGAGGAAAGGTCTAAATTACCTACCTCTACAATATGCCAGCTTTTGAAAGGAATCTAATTTTCAAGATTGTAAAAAGGACACACAAATAAACGAGTGCTTCTGCAATTTACTTTTTGCTGAATTTACGACAAATAAATTCATCAAAGACTGCAACGGCTTTATCTCACATGACTTTAGACTCTGTTTCAAGATATTCATCATAAACAGTGTATGAATGAAAAAGGCAGCAATTATTCAGACTAAACTGCCAAACAAATGTGATGATTTACAGTCCTCATGAAGCCGAAGAACATTTTCACTTGGCTCTCCCCTAAACATTGTCACTGTGGAATCAAATATGTTCCTTGGGGTTGGGATGGGGGCATAACCACATAGTCACAAATTACGTGATACATGCATCGCTGCCCTGAATGTGAACTTCACAATAATCCCAAACTGCATAGTTTGTTGAGCGAGTAGTTCTTGCAGACACTGGTAATGCATGATTAACCTCAAAGTCATGAAACATGGCATACATTAGAGTTATATAGTCAAATATAAAGAAAGAAATAAACCGGAACAAACTAAGCAAAGATAAGTAAGTGACACTCTTGTATGTATATCTTGCCATAACATGCTATACAGAGGAAAGTAAAGCCAGGTTTCTACTAATTTTATGCCAAATATATTGAGTAAGTGCAAAGCATTGTCAATAAACTCCAATTGTAAGCAGCATAAATATGTGCATGCCATATTTGCCTGAAATCTATACAAAAAACTCCCCAAAATTTTATGATCATGTATGAAGTTGCTTACACTTCTTTGTCTTGACCTTCAAAACTTTATTCTCAAATCTTATCTGCGAATTACTTGCTACGTAGCATCAGAGCCACCTACAAAAGTTTGATTAACAAAATTTCTCTAAATAAAAAGAGGGGGATAGAACTTTCAATCCTCTTAACACTAACTTTACTGATAATCATAACGATGATTGTGAAACATCATTAATCTAAGAACAGAAACATTCATAAATGCAAAGTATTTACATTTACATAAAACATTTTTAAGAATCCAAAAAGACACCAAAACTTACCTCCCCTCCTACCCCAACCCCACCCACACAAAAAAAAAATGGACAAATATATAAAATTAAAAGAAGCATGAAGGAAGAACAAATATAAAATTTAAATCTCTCTGCTCTAATATAACCCCTCTGAGCTAAGGGCAGAATTCAGTACTAAGTGTAAGCAATTGCTTGGTTGATGAGCAAGATACCCACATGTATGATGTTGGTCGGGTTTTTGGTTTCCGCTAGCAGCATCCAACTCATCCTCACTCACATCTGCAGGATCAACACGTCGGGAAGGGAGGGAGCACAAGCACAATGATACAAATGCGACAGAGATACAGCCAAGAAACATCATGCCACAGAAAGTACAATAAACAACTTTTGTCTACTGAGTAAAAAAGAACATACTCTATGAGATTCACAATCTAGCTGATCTACAACATTTTTAAGACAAAAATGAATGCTGGAGTAGAACTGCACATTGGCATCTACACTACAACATCATTTCACAGGTCGTCTGTTTACATTAATCAAAATCTGTAAAATTATTTCATAATCGAGTCTCAAACATAATGCAGTAGATTAAGAGATGACTACGTGAGAACTATGATCGAGTAAAGTTCTATTTACTCGCATGTCTAGCAGATGATTTTACGAATAGCTTCACATGTAATAATCTGTCTTTCATGAAGTCAGGCAAAGTCAAAGCACTTTAACACAAAAATCAATCTTGACAACCGTTCTATGTAAGTTATACTTCTCATGAAAAATTTTAAAACAGCTACCATTGCTACAACTTAAAATGTAGTGTATGTGCATCTACTGCTAAATGATGAGTGCATGTTACATGCGTAGATAAAATCAACAGGAAACAAACTGATGACTGATGGTGTGGTAATTCTATTCTGTGCTTTGTGAAAGTCTAAACACTAGAACTTAAAAGGAGATTCTACACTGGGACTTTGGTGTTTGTGTCAGTGTTTGCAGAACAGCACATGATCGGTTCAAATACTTATTCATTGCAAAGATAAGAGGAAAAATTGACGCTGCAATTCACATTGATAACAGACAGTCAAAAAATATGAAATGAGAATTGGAAACAGCTAAATGTTGTGACAACAGTGAATTAGTGCTAGAGTGAAAATATCTGTTAGTTAAACACTCAAATAAAATGGAAAATTTTGAAGGTTAGAATCATGGACATTTCATGCAGGGTGGATGGCTAAGTGTTCATGTTAATAGCATTCAGAGTCTAAAATCAAACATTTTTTTCCTTAGCATTTCCAATAAATTCTGAATCACTTTAGACTAAATGTGCTCTCATATTTCACATCTGTGAGCTTTGTGAAGGCAGTTATGCAATTACAAAGTCCTGCTTTCATCTTGTGGAGATCTGCAACTCGCTTTTCAAAATACATGTAGGTTCCAGCAGAGGACAAAATTCCTTGTCTGAAATTTCAAGGTGATGTTGATTTAGCCAATGCATGCAGACAGTTTTAATTAAAAAAAAAAAAAAAAAAAAAAAAAAAAACTGAAAATTACATCTCCTGCAATCATTGAAAGTGTAGGTGGTAGCTGAGACTGTAACAGGAATAAAAATATATCCAAAAACAATACTATTCCCTCTCAAATTGAACAAACTTTTTGAGGGCTATGCAGAATCAAATGATTAGATTAGAGGACAAGTTCACCTTCATTAACGTAAGGATTGAGAGAATGTAGCAATATTAGTAGAACACATTATTGAAAGTTTGAGGAAAATCAGACAATCCGTTCAAAAGCTATGAATTTTAGAAGTTTTTGTGCAGTCACCGCTGGATGAGAAGACTACTGTAGTGTATGATGTCACATGCGTACAACAATATAAGGAAAATATAAAGAGAATTTCACAAAATTTCATCTTTTGAAAAAAGTACACATTCCCTTGACTCGTTACTGACAAATGTTATGGGTAATATTATTCCCATTGCCTTCAGAAAGAGGCAAGTCAAGTGCTCTTTTATTATGCGAAAAAAGTGAAAACATGTTGAATTTTCTTTACATTTTCTTTGTACTGTTGTACTCATGTGACATCACGAGCCTTAGTAGTCTCCTCATCCAGCGGTTCCAACACAAAAATTTTAAAAATTCATAACTTTTGCATCGATTGTCCAATTTTCCTCAAACTTTCACTGATGTGTTCTACTATTATTGCTGCATTCTCTCAATCCTTATGTTAATGAAGGTGAACTTGTCCTTTAAATTTTGAGTTTAATGTTTTGTTTTAAAATGGGTGCCTAGTTTAATGTGAAATGCACTTTGAATTTCTTCAAAATCCACAAAGTTACAAGAGGAACAAACAATGTATCTAGCTCTTTTATAGTAATTTTTTCAAATTTGAAATTTCATAACTTGAAACAAACATTGTCAGACTTTGTGATCTGAGTTAATGCTTCCCTGTCTTAAGTCACAATACCATTCAAAGGGAGTCTTTCATTATTACATGATTAACAAAAGATCACTTAACACACAGAAGTTCGTTTGAAAGGGCCGAGTACATGTACTTCTAGAAATGATTTATAATGGTTAAACATTAGTCATCACTACAAATATGTCATTAGTTTTCATTTTCAGACTGACTAATAACTATGTTAGGCTAACCCCTAGACCCGCTAGAAAAGATTATTATACAGTATTATGCTTCAACAGAGGCAAGAAGTCTCTTTCTCTGACCTGAATCGGAAAGGTTATAGGATGGATGGGTGCCGGTCAGCCAGGACTCGGACTCTTGCAGGACGCGGGACAGAGTGTCCATGCCTTCTTGTTCTGCTTGTGTTTGTGTGGTTTGTTTTGGATTGTTTTTGTTTTTTTCAAAGTCCATCACGGTTAGCCATAGGGACCCATCATCATCATTATCATCAGTACCAATGACATGAGATGGATTTCAGTGTAATAAACCAATGAAGGAAAAAGACAATAAGTGAATGGTGCAAATACCATCGAAGAAAAAAAAACACAAATAAAAGCAAACAACAAAGGTGATACATTGCCATGTGAACATAAGAAATGAAATTTGGTAGTGTAGTATAAAGGATGAGAAATCCGGATGCGTTTTGGTTGAAATAGGAAGGGACAGAATGAAAATTATAGTTAACAATCTAATGAATACTGAGTCCACAGGAAACATTTCAACACAGAGGACCAGGAATTGCTACTGGAGCTTGAGTAGAAACACTCTAAAGGTTCAGCCACACTATGATCTTGTCTAATGTAATATGGCTAAACCAGAAAGAAGAGCACCCATGTAATTGTCGCTAAGTTTAGATAGAGATTTCTTTTCTTTTTTTGAAAAATCATATCTACATTTGTATAGATAAGGACACATGCATTTGCCTAGCACACAGTCATTTCAGCACTCACATATTCTGTAAACGACAAGCAGTGTGAAAAAAAGGGGTATGCAAATGCATCCACTCTACTGATTAAACATGGGCTGTTGATGTTTTACTGACACATGCCATAATTTTTTCTCAATTATGATTCCTAAAAATTCACTGACATTTCATGCATAACTTAAATTCTCAGGTTGCACAGTTTCTATTAAAGTCATATGATGGAATACAGTATTTTGGTATTCAGATTTATTTATTTTTTTCTCAAGTTAAACATGCTGGTCATTCCACAAGAAAAGAGGAAACAATGCAACATAAGGTATGTTAATTACAGGACAAAGCAAATCCATATACAATGTAGTCCTCAATTAAATCAGTTGTAAAGCTCCTAATAGACGAGTGTCAATATCTGAAAGAAAATGCAACTGTGCATCCCACCAGGCTATAGTGGAGTTTTTGGCTGTCCCCTCATTTGGCATGACATCCAATTTTCATACCTGAGAACTCACAAAAGTGTTCCCACAGAATCATTACAATATTCTCTTTGAAACACTAATCATCTCAGTTTTCAAAAATCAAATGCACCTGATTTAATCACATAACTGTACTTTTCAGTGCATTTTCATTTCAGACTCCACTCTCGGCTATATTAAGTCAAGTTGATGTCGGCAATCTATGAGGCATCAAGGTTCTTTGGAGAATGGTGCTCCTACAATACTGCTCCTCATCTCCTTCTATTCGTAGTTTCATATGAGATGATCGACAGATGTGTTTCTACTTGTGAATGGCAAAAAGCTGCACAGTTGCATTCATTCTTTTGGACTGAATAACAAAGTGACAACCATGCAATCATTGGATCATTGGGACACACACAACAATCTCTAGTTGTATAATGAGAAGAATACATGTATCTCATGCAAGACTGTAAGATGTGCTTGACAAATACAAGTCACAAAACTTGGTCAGAAATTCCATGGTATTTATAGATTTTTTTTTTTCATCCTCAGAGTCATAATAACAGTGAAAAGATTATGATCCCCCTTATTTGTTCAAAGGTGTTTGAATATTAGCTGATATGCGCCTATTTAACATGAACACATCATATCATATTTTAACTGAGAGGTCAATCGTCAGCTGCACATGTTCTTAAATTCTATCAATGGCAGAAATTTACTGGCGCAGTACTTGAATTGATGATCGACAGTCAACCAACATTCTGTTTCTTACGAAGCGGAATGAATAAGTTGCAGGCAAGACACACAGAACTGCACATATGTAAGTGACCTATACTCAACAAGAATCTCCCACAATGTAAATGAAAAATGTGAGCTAATGGATCACAGTGAAGAAGTGGAAAGGTTGGGTCATCCCAAGACATTTTACTTTGAGGCAATACTAAACGTGGGGAGTGGTCACTTGATATTGGTCTGTGTGTGTGTGTGTGGGGGGGGGGGGGGATATGTCACATAAGTGTACAACTCTTACATGTTGTGTATAGGCTATCACATAATCTAATGAACCAAAATATCAAGCTCAGTATGGGCACTCAACCATCACAGAAACTTCACATCAGAGTAATGACAGTGATTATAATCATATTTCCTGTCAAAGCTTCTTGCCAGTGAAGATCAATGCCAATTCATACACTGAAGGCTATGCAATTACTTCCAACTATAAAGATTTGTATTTGACAAATTTTGCAGTACTTCACTGACCTACAAACTACCCACATCACAGAGCGTAAAACTATACAAGCTACATGCGTAATGACACTGTGACAGAGTGCAACGGGTGCTAGAATGTCTACAAACGGTCATGCGTATCAGAAACCAAACAGACACACACACACAAACACAAACACAGACAAGAGACAAGCATCCACAAGATAAACCTCAACTCACCGAAGCTGGTGTCATCATTGTCCTCTGTCGTCCCTTGCTGGTCTGAGATGGTCATCTGTTGTGGAGGCGAGGACAGTGGTTGTACCACCTCATAGTGTTTGGACTGAATAAAAGCATTCAATGTAAGGACAATGTCACAGAGTTCTATGCTCTCTTTTTTTTGTTTAAATTCTTTGATAGAATTTAGCGGTTGAAGAAATTGGTCAATTTTGATGTATACAGATTATCACCTGTCTAACTGGTTTTATTATCATGTTACCAGTCAAGAGGATATGACTACTACAGACAGCTTTACATTACTTTTTAAATGAATAATCAATCTAATCAGTCCCAATGGCGTATTTCATTATTCATTTCTCCCACTGTCAGGACCACTTAGCTTTGCATGTTATACCTTCGAAACAATTAGCTTCATCTTAATATATGCACACAAGGAACTATCAAAATGGCAAAAGTCATTGCAAATGGTATACTGTACGAGCTGAAATTTCTGCATACAGATATTTTCGCGAATTGCTACTTGGAATTTCGCAGTTGTGAGGGTCTAACTGAACTTAGCTATTTGTGCGTTTAATTTTCGCGTGTTGTTATTTTTACGGTTCAAAGGGAATTTGCGAAATTCGTGAAAATAAAACCACCGCAAAAATTTCAGCTCGTACAGTATCAGAGATGAATATTTTCATACATCACCAACACATATTGTAAAGATTATTGTTAAACCAGAAATATTCGAGGAATGAAATTTTCGCGAATGGGAGCTGCAGGTCTTTTTCGTGGCACGAAATTTTCACAAATTACCACTGGCATTCAATGCATATGCAGGGATACACACTAACCCATTTCTTCTACTGGTTTGACCTGCCTGTCAGTCCAGTAGGTATCTGTTTTTTTTTTTTTCTTCTTCTTTTTCTTTTTTTTTCACTGGTAAATTCCTGAAAAAGTTACTGGTCCGACAGTGATTTTTACTGGTCAGGGACTGTCAGACCAGTGCCAGTGTGCAGCTTTGCATATATAGTGTAGACGAGAAATTTTGCATGCATTTTAATTTAGTGTTATCTTGGCTCCTTGCAAAATTCAACAGAATTTCATGCATGCAAAAATATTTGGTTTTACAGTAGCAATTACATGGCTACTTGACAGTGACCACTGGGGTGACAGGACTGAGTTTATCAAATAAAAACATTATTGGCTAGATGAATTGAAAAAGACAATCCCTGAATAATTTTCTACTTACAGCCTTCACTTTCAGATCCTTGATCTTCTCTTCTTTACTTCTGATTTGCTTTTCAAAGTCCTTGTTTTTCTGGAGATGGAGAAAAGAAGGATATAAAATGAGTGATATAGCATTTTCACAGAGCAACAAGGATGCTAGAGACTGCCAACTTGAATTGGTTCAAATGTGGGGAAAGCAAGACAGAACGTGTCCATTGATGAAATGAACAATTTTACCAAATAATGTGATGGTACTTCACACAGAAACCATAGTAGTGTTTGAAAGTGGATGTCTCTTGTAGCTTTGTTGAGTTTTTAAATCCGTGTGCTGCTTCTCATAGGTTAGATATTGAAACATCCCATGTGCATGAAGGCACTTCCTGTTTATCAACTGCATAATATCCTTTCTAAAGGTTGCATATTTCATCCCTTTGGCAAGCGTCACAAAATTTTGCATGGTTGAAGAATAATGTCTCCAAACATCATATATGAAATATTATGGTAATATACCCGGGTTTAAAAAAAAGGAAAGAAATTAAAACTAACTACATACCACTCGAAATAACAGCTGGAATTTTTTTGGCATCTGAATAAATTCATTGGAAAAATAAAGTATTGTTTCCCCTCCATCAGATAAAAGTTTCAAATTTATCATTCTGGACAACCTACCTCTTCAATTTACCTGCTTATGAAAGGAATCTAATTTTCAGTGTTGCAAACAGGACACACAAGCCTTAAAGGCTAACCCATTACACCTGCTTGTCCATATGTTTGCCTGTGTGTGTCTCTCTCTCTCTTTGTCGGTTTGTCTGTGGGTTATTTTTTCTCTGTCTCTCCCTATAACTTCCTCCATCTATCCTCACCTTCATGAGGTCCTGTATCTGTTTCTGGTACTTGGCCCCCTTCTGGTCCCCGCCCTCCCTCTCAATGTTCAGCAGCTCCTTGGTCTGTTTGAGGAGGGCCTTGAGTTCCTTCACCTCCTCCCGGTGGGATCCCTTCAGCTCCTTCTGCTTCTCCCTCCACTTGTCCTCCTGCTTCTTTAGGTCCTCCGTCATCTGGGCCTGAAGCGTTGAGATCTGGGGGGGGGGGGGGATTTCATCAAGCATTTAGTCAAATATTTTTTTCTGACAAATTTGCTCTCAGCCAATCAGATGCAAGCTTATCAGTAGCTTAATTCAGTTCATCAGGAAAAATCTCTGACAAAATGCTTGAAGGAATGCCCCCCACCCCCCGAATCTAAGGTTGTTTTGGGTGGAAGATTGGGGGGGGGGGGGGGGGGGGGTTGAGGAGAATCGATGAGTGGAGGCCATTGGGTGGTAGAAGGCTTAACGGTGCACCACATGTTCTTTCTCGGGTATGTATGTGGCCCTGAAAACTTGAAAGGGCCTACCCGCTCCGGACATTTCGGCAAGCATGTTCTTGCTGTTTTCAAGAGAATTCTTGAGTTTCATTCAACACTTGAGTTTCATTCAATACTTGAGTTTCATTCAATACTTGAGTTTCATTCTCTTGAGAACGGCAAGAACACGCTTGCCAAAATGTCTGGAATGGGTAAGCCTTTTTCAGGGCCACATATACCTTGGTACATACCCAAGAAAGAGTATGTGGTGCGTCGGTAAACCTTCTACCACCCGATCCAAATATAAGTTGACCTTCATTGATGCTTTTGGGTCTGTACATAACCAGATTACTAAATACTGCCTGAAAATATGCATTATATACTTTTAAACATTTTTAAACTCATTTTTATGCATCCTGTTAAGTCCTACCTCTACAAAAAAAAAAATCCTCCTGATCATCTTTATTCATATTCCAGCTGTGACATCATCCTCCTGTAACACTTGAGCTGAACAATAGACACAGTAATGTGCATTACCATTCATTGCTAATTAATACTACCTGCACTTACTCGCAACAGCATCACATGTCCTTTTTCATGCAAATGTTTGCAACAAATTTTTGACATAGCAATGTAGAAAGTGCCTGTGCAAGAAGACAACCGTACGAGAGTACTGTAAAACACGATATATTCGCGGCATGAAAATTTTGCGAATTGGAGCCGATGGCCTTTCTCGCAGCATGAAATTTTTTCGCGAATTGCCACTAGCATCCAATGCATATTGTGTAGGCAAGAACTTTCGCATGCATTTTTAATTTCGCGAATTTTGACACTCGAGAAATTCGCGAAATTAAAATGCACACGAACATTCCTCGTTTTACAGTATTACCTCTGCCTGGAGTTGATCCTTGAGTTTGCCCATCTCTCGCTGCTGCTTCTTGTTCAGCTTCCTCTGTTCCTCCAACTCATCCTCATCCATCATCTTACCCAGCATGGACTGCTTACCTGACATGGCAGGAAGATTTCAACAAGATTGCATCACATTTTCCACACCCCCAAATACAAAACAAAACAAAACAAAACAACATCCCCAGTTATCTGTGATCTTCTGACTTAAAAAGGGGATAATGTGTGATTAAAGTTTGATCCTACCTTGGCCATGCTCACACAATGCAAAATGAAAAAAAAAACAAACATATAAAACAAAATAAAAAATTGGAGGTGATGTCCAAGAATTAGGCCATCATATTACACATAAAGCTGATCCACACATAGTTATTGGTTTTTTATATCGTTACACAAAAATTGACTCCTCAAAACTGTGATTTTCAAGTGTACGTGCAAACAGGCCTTTTAATCCATATTGCACTATATTTGTCAAATGGCACTGATGTCTCTGAAAACCAACTGCTGATAAAAAAAGGTTACTGTAAAACACAATATTTTCGCGACATGAAATTTTTGCGAATTGGAGCCGATGGCCTTTTTTGCAGCATGAAATTTTCGCGAGTTGCCTTAACATTCAATGCATATAGTGTACACAAGAACTTTCGCTTGCATTTTAATTTTGCAAATCTTGGCTCTCGCGAAATTTGCGAAATTAAAATGCACACGAACATTCCTCGTTTTACAGTAGCTAATCCTCATAATTCTCATCAAGTCAAGAAGAACTTCCTGTTAAACTGAAGCATTGGCACGCCCGAGTGGACTGTCTACTTTACAGTAAGTATATATTTGGTGGGTGGATGAATTAACAAAAACACTGGGGAAATGTATAGCCAAGTGCCTAGGCACATGATGGGATTTAAGTCATCTGCTGTTATTCTAAACATATTTTGAAAATTAAAGTACCTTTAACGGCAGGCTGATATCCACACAGCGCTTCATCTTATGACTCACCTAGTTTGGATTCTATGTTGCTGAGAGCATTTTGGGAAAACGAGTATTTGTCGTGCATCTCTTTCAGTTCCTTCATGAACATGTTCTGCATTTTCTCCATCTCAACCTATAGAAGCAAAGATGAAACAGAAAGACAGAGAGAAAAAAAAAATCACTCTCTTCCAAAACCTCTTCTTTTGTGTAGACAACAACCCATACTGCTGTAGTTATGTACATATTTTGATGGCAGAAACAAAATAAACAAATAATAATAATAAAGGACATTTATATTGCACAGCTACTATAATAACATACTCTACTGCGCAACAAACAAACTCTACAAACAAACAAATATATTATTTTGAAATGACAAAACTGCACACATCAATTACGCTGAATCACATTTTAGGGAAAATAAAGATATCATTGATTTAAATGCATAATGGTTGAGAAGAACATCCTAAAGCACAATTTGTTAGCAACTGCTTCATCTTCGATGTTACCACTAACTTTTTGAAAGTTTAGCTGCTCCTGTTTCCATTTCTCCAGCTCCTTTCTGTGCTGATCCTCCTGCCTCTCCGTATCCATCTGACTCTACATAAAACAAATGTCAACAACAGTAAAAAAACAAGGTAGAAACAGAATTTCATTACAATTCTTACACTACTGGTCCATTCTCTCTATGGCACATCTCATGCTTTCCCAACAGACATTGTCCATTCATCGACAGCAATGCCACTTCTAATGCTACAGCCTCTAAAACTGAACCACTAAGTTCTCGATGTACACTGTATGCTGCTTGAAAGCTCCACTTGTGGAGTTGAAAGCATGAAGACATTCTGTCATTAGCTCCCTCTTGTGAACGTGTGTGAGCTGAATGTACAGTGCACGGAGGGTAGTGAGGTTGCAAATGGGACAAGCTTGGCTAAACCTACTGAGAAATGGTTTGCGATATATTCTGTGCAAAATTTAGCAATATCTTAGAAATGTTTTGGTAGAAATTATGATGTCTTGGTCTATGCATTATATTTCAATCCTGGTGAACAACAATGATTACAGGATAACTATATTAGATTAACTAAGAGTTAACAGCAGTTAGTAATATATAAAGACAAACTCCATAGCCAAAATCAAATATCATTCAATTTCTGTTGCTTTTTCATGCTCAAGACCCTGCTACAACACAGGTGGGGCTATGGTACATTCCAACATTCAGACCTACAACTGCATAGAAAGCACTAATTAAACTGGATACGACACCAATACAATTTCTTGCCAACCATATGGAAAAACACTCAGGGTAGGTGAGGTTGCTTAAAATTAGTTTCCGTGGCTACAATGTCTGAATGGCTATGATACCACTCTTTGGTTCCCTATTCTCAAAATCTGTCATTTACACAGTGCTTAACAAAGAATCTGTATTATGGCAAACAAGTCAGCCCCTGAAAGACACTCCACACATCTCCAAGACTGATTTTGATTACGTGGCACCATCTCTCCATAACAAACCAAACTCACCTGTTGCTGTAGGTGCATCTTCATTTGTTCCTGAGCTCGCTCCTTCTCTTCCACTAGCTGAGATTCGGTGAACTTTAACCTTTCTCTCAGCTCCTCCAGTTCTCTCTCAAGTTTCTCATTGGCTTCATTGACCTTCGGAAATTAAAATCAGAAGGGCGGAAAATACAATCATAAGGAAGGGGGAACAGTATATTACATGCACATATGTAGGTAACAACCTGCTTGTTTCCTCTTAAAGGTCATGTTTACCTTTGGGAGCAGTGATTTAAAAAAAAAGTTCAAGATATCACATTTGATGCATACTGTTTATGTAGGTCAGTTGTATCACAAGACATCCAATCATTTAAGAATTTTGCAATGGAACCTAATATATAAGGAGGTATCACTATTTTTCTCAATAAACCATAACTGTAGACGGTTTTGTCTGGAAACATTTTTTATTATAACCACTGTTCACATTTTGTATATTTAAGAATACTCAACATTGATTATACTAATTCAAATTTTACATTGGTTGTTTCTCTCCCTAACTCACATTTTAGTACTATTTTGAAGCACTAATGCTGGGTTTTTAATTCATCTACAAATGGTAAATTATGACTTTAACTTATGAATTAAAGTATACAGATTGTTTACTAGTATTCCGAAAGGGGCATAGTATAATAATCTTTTATAGAATCTTCAAGCCTGGCATTCAGCAATTCAGCAGAGGCTTTGCAATCAAGCCTGCTAATTTCAATCCAATCTTATGTTTAGAATAGAGACTGTTTTGGGCTTTAAGAGTTTATACGCTCTATCAATCATTTTAAAACTACATATTAATTACTAGCAATTTCACTCTTTGGGTGATGTAATTAATAAAATAAACTACACTGACTAAAATTTAATGACATTACAGTCTATGTAACATACTGTGATAAAATTGTGTAACATAAGGCTTTTACTTTTTTGACGGACGAGCTATCCTCTTGTGCTGGCCTTGGTGTGAACTCTGGGTGCTTGCGGTGTATGTGAGCTTGGAGGTAGGCAACACTGAAGAATGCCTTCTGGCAATACATACACTGGGGTAGGAGAGTGAGATATTAGAATGACATTTAGACATTAAGAAGTGTGCAATATCTTTCTCATAGTAATTTAGATCATATTCTGGATTTAACTGTATCTTTTTTTTTGGGGGGGGGGGAGGGGTGGAGATCAGAATAACAGTTTACACACAACTGTTATAATATGTACTACTTCGACTCTTTGTTATCTTGTGTAATTTCATAAGAGCATTTGTGTGCTTTTTCCCCTGTCACTTGATTTTGTTAGGAGAAATGAATCACGAATTTCAAAACAAATGAGAGAGAAACTCCTTTAAAGCTGTGTGCTGTTCATATTGATGCAACTTGCACCCATATTACAAAATAAAAATTTTATCTATGCTTTCACAGCATATAGTCACCAGGTGGATTTTTTTATCATATTGTTTGTTTGTTTTTTAAGTTGATTGCACAAAATACCAAAATAAACAGTGCAGTCACATTTGTGTTCATTGGAAACAATTTGCTCATTTAGACAGATGTTAATTCCCAACCACATTCATAAGTTCAGTTTCTTGCTCTTAACAGCAGTCACTCCAACCTTGCAGTAGTTGCTTGGTCTGGCCTAAATCAGCATTTGCTGATTGTTGTCAGTTGTTGTAAGATCTCTTGCTGCTAGTCTTATCCTAAACTCTTTGGACATTTTGCCAAGTCAGGGATCTAAACTTCTTGCAAACGTTCAGAGGGAAATTTACTTTCTACTGCAATGGTAGCCAAACCAATGATGACTGAATGAGCCATGAGTATCTTTTTAGGTAGAATAAGCACTTTATAAGAGTCTTTCTATTATTATTAAACCAACCTTGTGGTAGTTGTTAGCCGTGGCCTGGATCAGCGTCTGCTGATTTTTCAGGAGCTTCTTGCGCTTGTGCGACTCCTGCTTGACCTTCTCTAACTCCTCTCTCAGTCGGGTCAGCTCGGCCTTGGTGCCCTCCTGGTCCAGGCGAAGCTGCTGTACCCTCTCCTCTGCCACGCTGGTGTTGTGGGCCATCACCTCCTGAGAATGCTGGTGGAAAAGGTGATGTGGGAAAGGACAGAGGGTGAGACAATTCTCCCTATCGCATAATTATAAATACAAACATTTTGTTGCTAGCGGCCGGGTCTGTATGCTGGCCATAAGCTATGTGCAAATGAATGAGGTGATCTTACACATCCGTGCACTTCCAGAGATGTGGAGTTCCTGTGCATTAGGCACAGACAGAGAGTACATGTGGTAATGGCATCTAATTTTTCCCTTTTTTATCATGACTAAAACATTGTCACATCATAATAGAAATACTTTTTCAGAGCTTATAACTTGATATTTCTTTAAATATCCCAACATGTAACAATTGCTCAGAAAATCTACAAAACTATGGTATTTTGGAGATAGCCATAGTGCTCTATTTTTTTTCAAGTACAATTAAATAGAGCTTGTGCTGTGCACCAGCAGAGTTGTCAACAGATTGTTATAGAAATCAAATAGCGCCGCTGCTGTTTAAGTTTTTACTGTAACACGCGATAAGAAAAATTCACACCAGTTCAAACAGTCAGATATGGATACTTATCATATTAGTTTATCCAAACCTGCTTGGCATATGTATGTAATTGGGTCTTGTCTTCTCTTGTCAGATTTTATACTCTGATTTTCCTTCCTCTCACTCTGACTTTTACTGCCTTTAGTCTCTTTTATTCCTTTACCACAATCTTTTCAATGTTTACTACAATGTAAATGGGTGATTTCAGTATCAACTTCCATCTTTTACTGCTATGATTTTGCATGATGGAAAACAGTTGTCTGCAGACTGTTGCAGCTCATTTGTGATTTGGTCAAAACTATTTGCAGCATTTTTGTCTTACTCTGAGTAGATCATAGTAAAAGTTTTTTCTTCATTTGTTGAAGACAAGTTTGTATGTCTCTATAAATGTCTATGCTTACAGGGAAAAAGGTAAATGAGTTCATAAACACATTTTTTCTTCTTTTCTTCAAAAAAAAAAAAAAAACCCACACACTTTATCTCTTTCAAGTATTCCCTGCAAACAAACCCACCAGTAAATATTGTATGATGAGTTGTGCCAATTTGAAGACGGTCACAAAATTCTGGTCTACCAGTCTGGTGTCTATCTCGCGCTCGATGTCACAGAAAGTGATACCCATAATGGAGTCTTGTAGGCTGCTGACATCCAGCTCTCGCATGATGCGATCCAGGTCTATGGAGGCTGTAAGTCGAGAACGCCAAAATAACTTTATTGCCAATTTACCTCTCATAAACAGCATTCACAGGAGTTGTTACAAGTGAATGTACTGACAAACAAGATTTTTAGTATGTGAACACAATGAAGCAAATAAAGCAGCTCTGGGACTCATCAGACTAAATTCGAATGAATACAAAGGATGTTTATGATCCTTTGAATTGTTGGGCACGCATTTGATATCATTTCCTTTTGGGGTCTCGAGAGAATTTAACTTGGTCATACATGCCTTACCAGGTACTTGTACATTACATGTCCAATATCAATTATTGTCTAGCAAAAACAAAAATATATCATTTATAATCACATTTTTAGAAGACATAAATTAAAAAACAAAACAATAACAAACAAAAGAGGTTGACTCCCACCTCCCTCTAACAAATGTGGAAAAATGTAAAGCCAGTCTTTGAACAAATATTTCTACTGATGGATAGTTTATCGCAGAAAGACAACTGATTCCAGGTTCAAATAGGATTCAAGACTATAGACGTTTTTTTGTTTTTGTTTTTGAATGAGTCGGATAAGCCCATGTCAAAACATTTAAGTTGAAGTCATACAAACTGAAAATTTTGGCACTGAGCAGGGAAAAAGATTACTCACCAATTTTCTTCCAGTCAATTCTCTCATGCCTGCTCCTGAATGTGAATCCATGGACTCCATTGCCAGACACCCTGGCTGAATGTGGCTGGGCCCCACCCCCCATGGCATACCCATTGGAGTAGCCATGGGGGATGCCCCCTCTTGGTGAGTGTATGTAAGACATGTGAGGGGAAACAGACTGCTAGTATACATCAAGCTCTGTATGGATAAAGAAAAAATTAATAATTTCAAATTTTGGATTTCAATTTTGAAAATCAAATTCAAAGATTTTAGTGGCCCCAGCAACAGACTACCATATCAAAAAAAATAATAATAAATAAAAATGTGTCCACTCCTGCAAACGCAATGATTGCAAGACTTCACTTTTGCACGACGTCAATGGCATGCAACGTGGTCTGCAGTGTCTAGCTAATCCAGTAATCAGTATGTCATCCATGCCATGTGGTCTTGTGCAGGGGCGGATCCAGGAATTCCGTAAAGAGGGGGCGTGTTTACAAAAATAAAGGGGGGGCGCACGCACCCCTCCCCCCATTTTTTTCTTTTTATTTCTTTTGTTTCAACAAAAAAATAAAGGGGGGGGGGGGCGTGCGCCGGTTACTGTCCTCCCTGGATCCGCCCCTGTTGTGAATTGTGTTAACTGTGCACTGCAACACTCCCCCTGGCCTCTCTACCAAAAGATCAGTGTCAGTCCATATCTTGTCATTGTGGATATGTTATGTGGCCGCAAGGCAAGGAGACTACATTCTCTGCTCTGGCTTTTATAGAATCTCCTCCCATGGATGGGCTATAAAATGTCTCCTGAGGAGGGCCGTAAAAGTAAAGAAAAAAATAATAATAACAATGTTAGAAAAACTCCTTTGGATAGACGGATTTTTCTGTCTAACAATTTAGGGATTAATATTGATTGAAAGGGATTAGGATTGAAAGGGATTAATAATACTTCAAGGTTCAAGTGTTACACTCCCCCTACTCTGCAGGGTATGATTCAACCATAACGCTGTCCAAAATTCGCCTACCTGTAATTACACACAAGTGTCGATCTAGGATTGATGGAGGAGGCAGAACAAACAGTACACACTACAGAAGCATAGTAAACCCCATCTACGACGTAGCTAGACAAGACTAGACTCATACGACAATCTAGTCCACATAGTCCAGGCAGGCCACAGGCGCAGGCATATTGTATGGTAGGTAAGCCACATCTCGCCACCATGCCCCATATATATTGCCATAGCGCGCATAAATTTGCTGCTTGCGCGCAAAGCAAGACAAAAGTGTGTGGTAAGATAGGCGCAATACGCAGAGAACATGCATTGGTTTGATTTGCCGTTACGTTAAGAAACAAGGTGGATACAGGCATCAAACTGCTCTTGATTTTCTAGAGTTTACAATTTGGCATTTGACTTAGCCAGTTTTCTTAAATTTTCACCTATTCTATGCCATGGAAATAAATGGAATGCGTCAATGCAATCTAGAGTTTTAGACGATATCTCTGTAGAACTCCTCTAGTTGCGCGTGCGCTAGGTGGAATCCAAAATGAGTGTGCCAGATCGGGATCTGAACCTGCAGTATTTTCAACGTTTGTGAGGCGAAAATCAGGTAAATTTGACTGTTTTTTTAACATCAAAATCCCGGTAAAAGTGTAGGAATGGCGATATCTGGTGTACCAAATATCCAAAAATGAGCAAGAGAAAACTGACACCACGCGCGATTCGTGGCGATATTCTTGTAAGGCGACCTCGAATTTTTTAATTTTGAGGACAGCATCGAAATTTGTAGAGTTTTCTCCACAATATGAGTACATTTCTAGTCGATTTCTAGTCAATTTTGATATTACAATCACTGGTTGAACGTTAGGGTGGCTACATGTGGCGTACCCAACCATGACCATACACAAATGTACACCGCACCGCACTACTCACGCTGCGCTGGATAGTGCATTTTATAGGCGTAACGATAGGACGAAGAACTTGAAGCCACTGCGGAATCTTTCTCTGAAGGCACGTTAGCAGCGCTTTCAAAGTCAAAATTCGGGTATTAACTGATGTTGCAATCGTGAAATACAGATACGGCAAAACTCCCTTGAGCCTACAAGTCTTTAACTTACTGGGCGTCATCATAAGTACACTCTAATTCAGGTAACTCAGAACTTTGGAATGGTTGCGAGGTGTAAACAATGACCGAAAACACCAATACGAATCTCTCTCGGGCGTCGACGCGGCTTGGCCAGGCGGAGGCAAGTGTGTGTGCGACGCCACGAATGCTGGGGCCGCAAATTCAAAAACTGAATCGGCTTCAACGCTGAAAAATATTAACAATAAAATTTTCAATGGGGTTGCACCTATATATATGCCTGCTTTTCTGAGAAATGGAAAAATGGAGTGCTTACCTTGTAAAATTGCTATGCATGGAAGTGTTCCTCCGTGAATAATTTGACTTCTTTGTTAGTTCGACGTGAATTTTCATCGTCGTTGCAGTTTGCGCTGCAAGAATGTTTCGGTTGATTGCATTTAATCGATCTATGAGCGATAATTACAATCGATCGAACAACGCATGTATCGTAGCGGTAAATACACAAGGTCAAAAAACTTGGTACCTCAAGTCGAACTCTCGCGTACATATGGATAAGCCCTGGAAACTTCAAAATGAATGATAAATTCTCAAAATATGTCTTAATCATTGAAAAGACAGTCAATAAAAGACCAATGCCAATGCAAATTCATGTACCCGGTAATCCTTATCTTAACCCCTCCTCCCATACACTTGTAGATATTTTTGTTCGATGTAAATTATCAAATTAGAATATTGTCAAACCTTGAGGGGAGTTTGTGTTGAACTTTGTCATTTTTTGCTGTTGTTGCCATGAAATACACCATCAATAAAATAAATATGTCAAGGATAAAATTGAAATATGAAACTTCAGCACAGAGCATTGAAAAGCATGGCTAAGTCTTAAAATTTTACGAGTAAAGTTTAAGAGTAAATTCTAGGCTATACTATACTGTATTTTGTACATGTACAATGATAGCATAAACAAAAGATGAAAGTATGTGCTAGTACACTAAATTTGAAATTTCTTTAACACATTTTAGCATCAGTCCAGTAATATAATCATAATCAAAATCACTGAGAAAATTAATCATGTTTCACATGGAGTAAAATGTGAAGTGTAAGCATTGCATTTATCAATTTCTCAAAATGGATTTTAGCAATATGTACTGTCTACTTGATGGCATGCACGCTTTTGCCATAATTTGAAAAGTACTCTTGTCTTTCACAAGCAAGTTTTTCATGGCATCTATTCTCTGTTTGTATATAAAGAAAGTTTTTGTCATTTTTTGGGGTCATTTTTCTGTCTTAAAGTGTCAAGTATAGACAGTAACAACACACTATCTCGACAATGTTAAGTTGCTTTGAGTGCATTACATATGAAGAGTTTGTTTGCAAAAACCGATAAGTCCATATTTTGCGAAATGGAGATATTTGCGATTAATGGTCAAGAAAAATAAAGAAAATAATAAGAAAATTTTTGCTTCTCTTGACCATAACTTCAAAAATGTACCTTTATATGTAGTGACCAATATATCATTTAAAAGGTATTATTTTGTACTTTATGACAGAGATCGTACTTCAAAATCTTCAAAAATGGACTTATCGGTTTTTGCAAACAAACCCTTCATATATATAAAACGAAGAATCCAGAAATAAACTAGAAATGCATTTTCTTTGGCATTTTCTTTTCCTGTCGAGACTCCTGAAGAAGGTGGAGGCCACAGAAAATTTGAGTACAATAAACTCATTCTTTATCGGCAAAGAAAATGCATTACTAGTTTATTTCTTGATTCTTCATTATATTGGAGCCAATACGTGAATTCTCAACATATCTCTCTTTCTCTCTCTATATATATATACAAATATATATATGTATATATATATATAGAGAGAGAGAGAGAGAGAGAGAGAGAGAGTGTGTGTAAATATAGCCAACTATACACACACGCACATTTAGAATTTCTCAACTGTTAGTTGGACTTCAGTGAGCCTGTGCCTGTATTTGAAGAACACACCCAACTTTGACAAATTTTCGGGCTCCCCGCCCTTTGTCAAGTGAATTTGGTCCTCCAAATAAACTGTTGGTATTGGCAGCATGATACATTGCTCGAGTTCTGTTCTATTTTAATATTATCGTACAAACACATGGACTATAAATCACTTAAAACACACACACACACACACACAAATATACACATATATGCACAGACAGATCTACAGCCAACTATACACACACACAAACACATTTAGAATTTCTCAACTGTTATTTTCACTTCAATGAACCTGTGCTTGTAGGTCATAGTAATAATGAATACAATGTATGAAAGATCCCATATTAAATACCAAGACAAACAAACATCCCTGAATGCGCTGTATAGTTCATCATACAGTTGAAGAAATACAAATTTGACCAATCTGAAACTATCTTCTCAGCAGCCACTCACACATATTTTATATAAATCCCTGTCTACAGATAATCATAAACCAATGATAAATAAAGTTATCAAACACTAGTTACCTCCGCCAAGGAAGGAGGAAGTTAAGCATCGGCGATGGTTTGTCTGTTTGCAAAATAACTCAAAAAGTTGTGTACGGATTAAAATGAAACTTGTATAAAGAGTCAATATTGACACAAGGAACACCTCATTCAATTTTGGTAGTCATCTGAGAATTTTTATGGATTTTTGAAGGATTTTTCATCTTTTGGCATATAAGCTCAACGAACTTGGAGTTCAAGCTGCGCGTACCGGAGGTTCACACACGCAATAAAGCGCGTGCTCTGCTCGGGTATGGCACCGTGCAATGACATTAATAAACAAAAGGCTTCTATTTTGGGAACTGAGTTGCTGGCATGGTGGAGGTCTCTGTGCTCTCCAAGTGCTTTTCTAGTTTTCACAGTTTTGAAAAGTAAGCTATATCAAGTTGAGGTTTTGCAGCTGTTTCTATGGTTCAGGGGTCATGAAGAATGAACACAAACAGACACACAAGTACACACTATCACAAACACACCATAAAATTCAAATTTAACACCTTCCCATCATGGTGATAGGAAATCATGCTCATTCTTGCAAAGGCAAGGTTTGTTGAGAAATCAATTTTATTTCAACTCGTTGTGCATATATTTCATTGCACTCAATAGCAATATATTCATATCTATATTAAACTCCCCTAAGTTCAGCATGTGCTAAAAGTTATTATGATGCAAGAATACAATTTAACAATGAAACCACTGATACACTGTAAAATAATATGATTCTTCCTTGGAAAATCACTTTTCAAAGTAACATTAGCTTGCTAGAATGTACACATCAAAACAACTTTCTCCTATTTGTGGAAGAGTGAACATGAAATACAATGTAGTACTACGCAGGTGCATAATCATGTGTGCTTAACAATAGTCGAAAGCTTCTAGTAAAAAATAAGAATAGTAATGATAAAAGTACATTAACATCTATGAAAAATTCAGTACACAATGCAGTTCAGTTTCCAAGCATTAAATATAACTCCTCCATGCTTCCTTTGAAAATTACATAACAGTATAGAAAGCAAGTCAGAAGGTCAATTACAGCTGAGTTCAAAAGCAGAGCTACCAAGTCTCACGCATTCTGTGTGAGACCCACGTATTTAGGGTCCATCTCACGATCTCATGCATGGCACCCTTTTTTCTCACGGATCATGAGCAAAGGTCAAAGGATTAACGTGATAGTTGCAATTGAAGGTATATATCCCTTTTGTCTTTCAAAATAAGTAAAACATAGTCACTATAAAGTATGCACCAGATCGCACCATTAAGAGCTAAAAATTGAAAGAGCTCCGTACCGTGCTCCTGATCCCCCACTCGGTCGCTTCGCTCCCTCGCTCGCGCGCATGCGCTCGCGCCGAGGACGCCAAGTCATGAAAATCTCACGCATAATAATTTTTGGAACTTGGTATCTCTGCAAAAGAGTTACTGAAGGACTGAGAAACTATTATAAATGCATTTATGCCATTAATCTTAGTTCACGCCCATGCGTTAACCCGTTCCATACTGAATTCTGAAATGCCCATAGACTACATACGCAGGTCACCAGGTTCCCGTATGGAACAAGTTCAGAGCATCAAATCTCAAGTACTAAGTAAAGTTTGAATAAGAAAATCCCTATTAATGCCAAAGCTGAATAACAGACAAATTGTCCTTTTCATCTCCAAAAATGAATGCATCTGATGCAAGATACCCACACAAGCATTGGTCTCTTTTCTAATCAAGCCAGCAGAGAACACAACAAATTTTTTGTATCACTTTGCATGTGATATATCAATTGCACATGATATAATGTCAGTATACCATTACCAATATTAATACAAATATACCAATAAACTAATTCCTGTCATCATGCATATATTTTCTCAAGATGATTCTTCCCTTTATACTGAAACCATTCAGGGGCTACAACTCATCTATGATTTGTCTTGTAAATACAAAGGTGTACTGTACTTTGGCTGCATAATTTCTGATTAATATGTCTTTAAACAAGATCATGTCACATTGCAAGAGCAATTTCACAGATGTTACCCCTAAACTCAGCATTGGTCCTGATTATAGACAGAAAAAAAAATGAGTAAATTGGTACAGTATCAATCAAAGGGAATAAGAATAATTTGTATAATTTGTAAACCTATAAATGGTATTTGGGTTATTTTGGGGTATCCAAAAGACATCTGACTATAATATGATACATTGTAGTTACATTACTAAAGTACAGACTGTCTATTCTGCTATATATATTAAAAAAAAAAATCAATGATTTACACGAGTATAGTACACTCCATTTACTAAAATAATAAAGAATATGATTCGGTGCTTGTAACTGCTGTAAAGAAAGGCTTTTATGCTCAAAAACTGTAGTTTCATGTGATACAAAGCTTCTTGAAGGGATTGTAAACAAAACAAACGAATAAACAGGAGCATCATATTTGGAATAAATATGATGAATTGATCAGTAGACAAAATTGGGTACAATGAGCTAATTCCTATATGGGAGGAAGGTAAGTGGCATAAATGCATCCGCCCCCCCCCCCCCCAAGTCATGATCACATTGATAATACTGCTGAGAACTCAGAAACTGTACACGCCATTCCATATATAAACATAAATGATATACGTGTACTTAGCACAGCGAAACTGATTTAAACAACTATGCATACCAAAAAACAAAACAAAAACAAAACATGGCCCTCCTGCACAAGTGGTCCTTACAGACAGGTACAAATGTAGGTCGAGGCTATACTTTTCCAGAATGTAGGTGAGGTATACACATCCAGTACACTGTAAAAGTGGACATTTTCGCGCAAGGTAGTTTTCTCGCTTGAAACAGTAAGACGAATTCAACATGTTTTCCATTCTGCAAAATCAAACAAATAAATTCTGTTACAAAGGTTGTAGAACAAGTAAGAAACATTAGTGAACTTTTATTTTCACTTCAGTTTCTGGTCACGGGAAATGTGTAAAAATCTCTACACTACGAAAATTGCCACTTTTACAGCATGACATGATTTGATTGTAATTCTGCATATACCATAGGCTTATTGTATTTTGAATAAAGCCTTTTTCAGTCATAGCACACAATAGCACACAAAATCCATCTCTCTTAGCAGGAAACATCTTGGCAGAGAGAGAGGGGGAAAAAATGGCTTTGATTCAGGTCAGCTCCCAGGGTCCTGGCATGTGATGCTTTTATCTCAAATACTGGCCTTGTGAGGATGGCTCTAATTAGGGGCGCTCATGATACATGCTTGGATGTTTTCACACAGAATGTTGTATTTATCGGTGTATTAATCACACTTTCATGCCTCAGGAGACCCTCAAAAGTGAGGGGGGGGGGGTATAAAACCATACATGATCTACAGCAACAGTTGTGTGCCTACATAACCAAAGTCATGTCCGCAAGAGATCATCCTAATAGTGTGCTTTGGTAGCAGAAGTGCAAAGAGTAGTATTTTAGTACATGTACGGTAGTATGTTGAAGAGGAATTGCAGTGCAGTTGAAAGTTAGTCTGAAAAGAAGGAGTAAAATTTCCTTACCACAACAATGAAAATTTGATCAAAATTGGACTAAAAGTAAGTAAGTTTAATATGACATTTTGAAGTTTTGCTAATTTTCAGTACACAGTTTTTAAACACTCAATATGAATATGTGCAAATAGTGAAGAGATGATGTCATCCCCTCACATCAAGCCATATGGTTTGTATGTACACAAAATTTTGAAATTTCCAGTTTTTCATTCAAACACAATTATACCCCAGTCTCAAAACCTGAAATATCTAATTGATCATTATTCTGAAATATTCAACCAGGAATGACATCATATTTTACACCTCACAAACAGAAATATTGAATTTTTGCCATGTTTTTGTACACAATCAATGGAAACTGTGAGATGATGGCGTCATTAGCTCACTCATTTGCATATTCATATCGACTGTACGATAATGTTCTGCAGAAATTAGCGAGAATGTTCTGCAGAAATTAGTGAAACATCCCCATTTCATAACTTTCATAATTTTCATCAGATTTTGATCAAATTTTCAGTGTTGTACTCATAAGATTTTACTCTGTCTTATTAGATTTAAATACTTACATAACTGGACCAGAATTTCTCTTTAAAAAGCTATCTTTAAATCATATACACTTTAGAATGACAAATAACTTTGTCATAGTCCCTCAAGCTCCTCAGCGTCGTACGGCACTCATCCTCATAAAACTGACATTTAGCTACCGGTAACACTAATCTAACCTTGAATGTCTTACAAAATATCAACTTCTGATATAATTGTAGGTACATCACAGTCTCAACATACTCCTTCATTTATTTTATTTTTTTGTTCTGTTTGATTGTGTGGGTTTTGGGGGGGTTTTTTTGAACAAATTGGCCAGACTTCCTGGTGGCAGGAAACATTAACTTAACCTGCTCATACTGCACCATCATCCAAATTCTTATATAGAGAAAATTAGATTGTCATACCCTTATTAAAAACCCACCTGGACCCATCCTAACTGTACAAACAGGCTGGGATTGACACTTGATTGCATGAAAAACAACTGAAATCATCTCCATTTCACAAAAGATGTTAGGATAGCAACTCTTGCTGGAATGGCAACTTCCCATAGCAACAGCCAATCAGGAAGCTGGATTCTTGTCATTACCATGACAATTGCCATTCCAACAAGAGTTGCTATCATATCAACTTTTTATGAAAAGGGGCCCTGGTTACCTCATCAGAAATAAGTATTACAAGTTTTGCAGCTATCTGATTAATATGTTATGACTTTTGCTACCAAATTGTTTCCACGCAGGCAATAGAATAACAAATCAGTAGTGCAGGAGAAACAACTGAAATCATATCCATACAAGTTGTACAGCTGGTTAATTACCCTGGGCATCAGAAATAAGTATTACAAGTTTTGCAGCTATATGATTAATATGCTCAGACTTTTGCCACCAAATTCTTCATGCAGGCAATATAATAACAAACCAGTAGATTTCCTGACTCACAACTTTAAGGGAGGGTTACTTTCCAGGTGACTCAAGTAATTGTAGGTGCTATGACTCGGTAAAGTCTACAAACCCTAATGACTTCAAAGTGTCATTTTTCTCTCAAGCTGTGTAGTTTACATTTCACTGTTTGTGGTCAGTGAATAATACCAATGGCAAGTTTTCAGTGGCTTCCTGGAATGTTGACAAGAATAGATTTTATACACACTTTTAAAAGGCAAATACCTTGCTATCAAAAAACAAATTATCACTTCTTCAAGTAAATGGCACATCGCCATTATTTTATATCATATGCTCATTCCTTTAAAGTAGTCAGCATGTGTCAAGCTGTAACACTGTGGTGAGCTTTTACTTACATACATGTACATGCTAGCTCAGACATTTGCATTGGCATTAAAGTAACATGTTTGGCATTGAATGGACAAAATATGATGGTCGAATAGCTTTTTATACAAGCTCACAGTTAAGATAACATAAAAGTAACAAGACAAGAAAAAAAAAATCATCAATATGAAACACTTATATACTTCCACTAGAGAAAGCGCGCTGGGATTGTAATTCATTCCTTTTCTTTAATACTGGCTTTACTTTCAGTAATCCGGTTCAGTAAAATGAGACAGGAGGAAAAAAACAAACAAACATAAACACTTAAAGAAAATGTGCAGGAAAAAAAAAAGATTATCATGAAAGCTACAACAAACACAACAGGCATTTTCCTTGCAACTGACTCTCCACTATTCCCTCAGAGTGAAAAAGCAACGTCATTTGTCATGACTCAGTGTACCTTTTTAGCAATACTGTTACACATGCCACCTGTCCCTGTTTGATAGCACACATCGGTGGGCACCCATTTCATACCAATGCACCTCATGATCAACTGTTCCTCAGTTCTACAGCACCAGTCAAATTGGCACAAAACTACACTGGTCTGATAATATTCTAAGCGATTTGAGATATGAATCTATATTGACCGATTCTGTGACGCGCTATGTGTATTTTTGGCATGGGCAGCGCCATTACGCGGTGTCTCAGCCGACCCCCCCCTTCCCACTCCCCACCCCTCTCCCTACATTAGCACGCGCGCAGAATGAAAAAACTATGCATGGTTGCTTTAGCCAATGGGCGTCTCGTACTGAGTGCGCGAATGCTTGCTTTAGTGCGCGATAAACATGTTGCCCGGGGGGTGGGGGAGAGCAGGGGGGGTCGGCTGAGACACCGCAATTTGAGCTCATGGCTGCGCCCAGTGCCATAAAATGTCTGCTGCCCTCAACGAACCCGAATTGGTCAATACAGTAAAAGTGGATATTTTCGCGCTACTAATTTTTCGTGCCTGGCCGGGTAAGAAGAGTTTCGCGTGTTTTTAATTCTGCGGAATCAAGGTATCACACACAGGAACATATGGCAAGCAAAATATTCGTGTGCTTTTATTTTTGTGCTATTATCTGGTTGTGCGAAATGAGCAAAAATTTCAACACTGCGAAAATTTCCACTTTTACAGTACCCACATTCAGACTCACATTCTGTTCAGAGACTCAGTGTGCCCAACAGAAATAAGAAGAAATAAATTCGAAAAACATTTCACCATCACTGCTTCGAGAAGATTCAGGCAGTATCAAAAAATTTGAGCATGCTACTTAAACACAATAAATCAAATCAAATCCATACTTGATTGTTTCCCCCTAAATATGCCCCAACTATATATCCTATTGACTGGCATTAACTGTAAACCCTGTAACAGTTACTGTACGGGCTGAAATTTTCACGTACAGATATTTTCGCGTGTTGTTAATTTCGCAGTTGCGAGGGTCTAACTGAACGTAGTTATTCACGCATTGTTATTTTCGCGGTTCAAAGGTAATACGCGAAATTCGCGAAAATAAAACCACCGCGAAAATTTTAGCTTGTACAGTACAAGTAAGAGACAAGACAATACTTTGTACTTCAATCAATACATTAAAGTGACATCTTGATTGTTTTTCTGGTTACATATGCAGCTTTGAATCTAAGAAGCATACTGGATGTACATTGTACATCACTATTTCAGAAGTTTAGCAGAACTTAAATACAAACAATTACTCTGTTCAATTATCCAAAAAAAAAATCAAACACATGGCTTTGACATCACAGTTCATGTCACAAAAGATGACACCCTGTATTATGGCCTTCTCTGAGTCACTGACTACATTATTAGAAAGGGTAATCCTCCTCACATCATTACAAAAAGACTTTCAAAGTATCAAATAGCACGTACATTGACAGTGGACTCAAATTTCGACTGAAATTCAAGCTACAACGTAACACTTTTCTGTTAGAAAACACCATAAGATGCATGAAGGCAAAGTGGTAAAAGAGCCAAAAGCTTCAAGTCTGGATTTTCTAACTTTCCCCTCTTTATTTTCTCCGAAATGCCGTAGGCTTTTGAATGCCATACTTCAAATTGCAACTGACCAGCCTTTTCTGATATGAAACTAACCATTTGAAGAACAGTTCTAGAATTTACACTGTAACTGGAATATATAGTGCATCATAAGCAACATCATACTTCAACATGTAGTTACATGTACGTGGTTACATCAAAATATACCTCATTGGCAATTCATACATTTTTTATCACAAAGATTCCTCACAACAGTCCATTACAATATGAAAAAGAACCTAACTTCCATTTCCCTTATCTAGGAGCTATTTTAAGGTATGAAAGTGGTCTTTCTTCCCCATTGAAGGATTCTCATGATAAAATTTGATCATGTGATCCCATCTGTACTGAAACTTTGGTTGCCACATTTTTGTAATGGACACTTTATTGATGTACAATTTACTTCCTACGATAATGCATTACACCTCAAGGAAAGTACATGCTGGTGTCTCCTTTACACGTTCATACGTTGGGGTTATACAAAGTGCGATTGTCTCGTACTGCACTAATTTTACATTGCAACTACGATGTTCTCTCTGAACTACATGCTAAATTCAGATGCTGACAACTTACTGTAGATTACTGTGAGGCTAAAAATCTTCAAAGCATTCTGCCATTGAACTGCACATACAATGGTAAATGTAAATACTGCTGTCTTAAATGCTCTGAAGATAAAAATTGCACAATATTTCTTCATACAGGTTTATAAATCATTGCACTGTATACCGTATACTCCACATATTTACTGTAGCTAGTCTAATTTTTTGCGAACTTCCCGACGAATTCGCGAGTGGTTAAACTGGCAATCATGGAGTAAACGATCATCATGCATATTGCTTGTGTATTGTGTAGGCCTACTGCTCAGCAGTACATACATGTACACATGCATGTCACATTCATGTTGTAATCTACGTTAATACTTTTACATGATGTTAAATCTGTGAGTAGCGTCCGACTTACAAAATTCGCAAAAATACAAACTTTGCAAAATATGTGGCATGTACAGTATGCTATAAACAGTGCATGAAATTCAAAATACTGTTTTTTACTTGTGACTCAATTGAGTCCATCAACACATACAATGTAAGATATATTTGCGGCTTCCATATTTTGTGGCATAAAACAAACACATTGAATCTCTCATGAGGGGGGAAGAAGAGAGAATGCAAGTACAGAATATTTCATCATTCTGGAAGGAAAGTAAGAACAATAAAACAGGTTTTCTTTGGAGTGTATCTGAAGACATATCACATGACAAGCATTACTCTGAATGAAATCACAGGAGTGTCGCTACATACCTTGCAAAGAGTTACGACACAGGTATCCCTTAAACACAAAATCCCATTACCTCTGAAGCCTTTGGTATTTTGACATTTAAACAAATTTTCCCCAGCATAGTGAAAATTTTAAACAATTCCATTACCTTGTTCTATTAATCAATATCAACAAATCAGAACAATGTTATGTGTAAAATAAAGTTTTCATATGCCTACAAAAACTGTCGATTTCTGCTCTAAAATAAATACAAATGAAATGTGTGAAATAATGCTGTGATAACACAATTTCAGTTGGGCAAGGACGAAAATGCAAAATATTCAACAAAAAGCTAGAACAACATTTTTCAATCAGAGAACATATCGAATCAAGGTTGCTACATAATACATAATTGATTATCGATAATAACAAATCGGGCCGTAGCAATTCCCATCCATCTCCAGTGCGAGAGTGAATGACATGCAGCTTGTTGGGAAATACAATGATTGACTGATTGATTGATTGATGTAAGATTGCTAGGGCATGACTGACCATCGTACCATTCTACCTGCTGTACTCATTACTGAATGGGGAAGGCTCTTCAGGAATAAAAGTCGGTTTCTCTGATCTACATCATAGTACAATTTTGTCTCAAAATGCTCCAAAATAACTGGCCAAAATACCCCAGCAAATTGGATCAGTCGGGCAAGTTTCTCAGTAGAACCTTTTGATATGTACTTCAAGCGAATTCCAAATGGTAAAAGATGAATTGTAAACCCCTCTGAGAGCTACATTTTGCCTTGAAGAGTATTGGTATATTAATACGAAAATGCCACAAAGAATTTAGCAAAATCTATTTTTGGCAGGTCTCCAAAATTGAATGTAAATCTGCAAATTCTGGAATTTCATCTGCAGCTTCATGACATAATGCTTAAAATTCTATTGGTGACAATAAAATTATGCAAATTAGATAAGGAAATGACACCAGCAAATCAGATTTCACATGGACTTTCACAAAACTCTTAATCAAATTTTCATATTTTGAAATTAAATAAGATAAACATAATGCATTGATCACACACAACTAAAGCTGCAGTTACATGTATGCAGCAACTACTGGTATTGTTTGGTATTATTTTCAGGAGAATGGGATTCTACAAAATAGCTGCTGAATTATCAATTCAAAATTTTTCTGCTATCAAATTTTCTTGAAAAAATATATGGCAGAGGTCTATTAAGATGATGGCAGTATCACCTACCAAACTGCAAGTGCAGTTGCTACTGGTGTCGAGGTCATGAGACATAAATTCTACCATTCTCTCTGTAGATTTTACTCTACGTTGATTAAACTCATCTTCATGATAGAGTGGCATCATACTCCCAAGGATGACTGCTGATTGGACACATTTGTTGTTAGAAATAAAGATTTTCTCACAGCTCTGGCCAGCATGAGTCGCTAATTAGGTGCGTCACATTGCAGGCAGGGGCTCGACGACGTTAAAATTCATGTCTACCAGGTCGTCGGGCCTCCGAATTGGCCTGTATCCCAAGAGGGACATGGCCTTTCCACAGATCATCTGCACGTCCGTGACCTCTTGATACGACAGCAAATGCCTCCAGCTCTGCATGGCCTCTGTTGAGTTCTTGTGGGTGCTGAATGTTGACTTACTCTTCTTGTTGTCGCCCATGGTATTATTCACCACCCATTCCTGAACGTTCTTTGGCATCGTCATGCCGACAAAGTCGTATATCTCCTCGGACACCTGTATCGGATCAAGCGCCAGGTCCTCGTAGCGGACCATCATGTAGCGACCCTCCAGCCAGGCAGGTCTGGTTCTGGCCAGCATGACGGCGTCCACGATCCACCGGCAGTAGCTGACAATCGTATTCACCCGACGCTCCGGGTTGGTAGAGAGCAGACCCAACGTTCTCAACGAGAGAATCGGAGTTCTCCCTCTCGGATCAAATGGCTCATTCCTCGCTCTGCTTTTCTTCAAAGAGTCGCTATAGTAGCTCTTGCGAGAATTTGCGGTTCCACGTGGGTCCCGTACCAAATGAATGATTTTGATGTTAGAGTGATCATCCTTTACGAGAGACTCTAGCAAGCTCAGATCTGCACGGATTGTCTTCATTCCCACTCGGTTGCCAAATGATTTGCACCTTTCTTCCACTTGTTCATGTGATGCCTTTGAACATCCATTGGTGACTTTACAGATGGGTGATATGCCACTACTTTTGGACTTTCCAAGGCCCCACTTCGCCAAACTTGTCATGAAATACGATGGAAACTGACAGGCATTGATCATTCGCAAGAGAGTGGAATAGAAGTTGTCGCGCTGTTGTTGGTCGGCTTTGTGAGAGCGCAGAAGCACCTGGGCAGCGTGGAGGGGCTCAAATACGTAAAAAAGCGTAGGGTTCTGGTTGAAGATTTCTCCCACCAAAGACGACCCCGTCCTCATGCGAGCAAGGACCACAATCTGAACTGGTCTGTTGTCATTCTCTCTGAGCGGGAGCGGTTCTTTGACACTTTTCCCGCTCTCTCGCGATCCCGACACCACAGTTTTGTCTCCTACATCCTCATTCAAAAACATCTCTGCACTCCTGTTGGCCATCGATCCAGCCACAGGAAGAATTGCCTCACCGGTTTCATCTACTGAGCTCGATAAGTCTGAAGAGCTGGTATCCTCCACTATTTCTGCATCATCGCGCCCTGTGAGGTTGACGCTTGTCGACAGTCCCACTACAGTGTTTGATTTTTGCATGTCGCTGCTGTTGAGAATCTGAGATGTCATGCCCATCCCTCTGTCCAAGCTGGCAGCCTTTAGATATTTCTGCAGCTTGTCTCCATCCTGGGGCCAGGGAAGGATCGGGGAGATGGATCCCCGAATCAGCTTCTCGTACGCAACAAGAGTAAAGATGATGGCTGCTACGCACACCACACCGAATGCAGTGAGTCGATTCATGGCTTGATTGCTCTCCAACTCACCCAGAATTCCTAAATATACATACGTTTACTACATCATTCTACACGTGTTGATAACTTGCGCACGCAAGACAACTTGCAATGATTATTCTACTTGATCCAGAAAATGACTCACCACCTAATTAAAGGGAGCATCAGCTGCACAAGTATTCCAGTCTTATGCATAGCCGACAAAATGCTACAAAAATTAATTCATAAAAGAATATCCACCCTACTTTGGATTTGTTCATAATCAAGACACTTTTACCTCCATACTGTACAGTCCTGAAGATATTTCAACCTCTAGGCCCTACAGTCATAAAAGTGTTTCTGCATCACACAAGAATGATATCTCTTATGGCTGTGTTAACTAAGCCACAATTTACTCCGACAAATGCATGGCGTGTCATGATCAAAACCATCAAAGGCACTGGGTGACATATTCCCAACATATACTGCTATAATAATCATGATACACACACGAGGCCAACATGAGTTGCAAATACACAGAAATCCCACGCCCCCCTTAGTAAGCCAGATCGTGGCTATATGATCCTCTGTCCACTGAAACACGAGCCAATCTAAAAATGTCAAAAAGCACTCTATTTACAGGCATCCCTTACTCAGCGAGACATACACTTGCATATTTGTATTCATAAATCAGTTCTCTGACTTCGTCGCAGAATTAACACTTTGAAGGGGAGAGATAAAGGGGTATCCTGAATTACTGTCCTGAAGTGTGCAGTGTGACAAGACTCAAACTCCAGTCCCAGACAAGGATTTGCCTGCCAAAATTCGCTGAAAAGTATGTCTGGCAGATTGTCAAGCGACTCACGGCTGCTCCTTCAAAATGCAAGGCGAGATTCCCTTTTTCCTGCATGTATATCCGTCAACACCTGTAATCTCTTTCCCCTCCTCCTGTTCTCCACTCCTCTGTCCCTTTTGCTCTTCCCTTTCGATTTTCCCTTGCGCCTCACCCAAGTTTGCAGTTAACAGTCACTGGTATCTCTCGTTCCCATCCAGAAAATGACTCACCACCTAATTAAAGGGACTGGCTTGTGACAGATATGGTGCCTGTGACGTGAAAGTAAACATGCGATGTCCTGTTCAGTTCAGATGACGTTGGCCTCTCCTGGGAGACATTAAGAGGAAACAAAAAAAAAGAAGAAAATGTGCCAAAAACTTTGTGTGCTGATGAAGACACTGCCTACATGTATGTACAAATTGTATGTACATGTATACTATTACTACTCTACAAGCAGACAGCCTTCAATGTACACTCTCAAACCTCCCTTTCTATCAAAGATCTAGAATCGTTCTGCAGAAGCATGCAGAGCTCTTGTGATTTGTTTGACAAAAAAAAAAAAAAAAACAGCACAGGACAGTAGATTGAAAGAGCCACATGAACAAAATGTCTCATACGAAAGAAAAAAACTAAAACAGCGACTGGTTCACTCCACAGCATTCTTGCACAAGGCATGGAGTACTTCTCTAAAGGTCACACAGAGAAGTGGTCACATCCTACACTTTTCTCTAGCTGTCGGTTGCCATTTTGCAATCAGGGTCGATCATCTCTTACATCATGAAGACACATGGATAGAAGTATTCACAATACAGTCATCCTTGCTGTAGTCGACTTCACACACTGTAACCGCACAAATTTTTGCAGTGCATCAATTTTTGGGCATTTCATGCTACTTTTGGCTAGCGCGAATTCTAAAACCCGCAAAAATATCTTCACAATTTTCTCTGCACATTCTACATCACTTGACAATCGCGCAGCACGAATTCAAGAACATGTTTTTGAGCTGCTCAGCGTGAAACTATTAATCGCGTGAAAATATGGACGTTTAAAGTAGGTCAAATAATCACCTATAGAATTTTGAAGGTCTTTTGAAGTCTTCTTTTCTTTATATTGTATTGATTTTAATCCCCTTTAGTCGAATTTTCTCAAAGTCAAGCTATTAGTTCAGTCCAAATAGACTTCACTTACATGAAGGCAAGGTTGACTGTACAATTGACATGTAGTTGCTCAAGGACAGTGCGAGAGTGAGAGAGGAAAAGCATCAATCACTACAGTTTGTGACCACTTCCTCATCCCTTTAACAAGCAACAATGTCAGCTTACTCATCATGCCCAGCGCTGGATCATGGAATCCCCTTGTGATCCGTAAAGTGTCCTGACGTAGCTGGTCCACTACTGCCTTGATCAGCTGACCCTCCCTGGAGTGACCTCACGCAGCTGGATCAGCTGACAGAGCCATTATTGTCACTTCCTTCATTTTCTGGCAGTCAAGGAATTAATCCAGGGGTGTGTTTTCAATAATGACCTGAAGGAGAAGAATCTGTAGCTTGTTGTGTATACCCTTGACCATACTCCAGCCTGGTCAGCTGTGAAGCTTTTTCTCGTCTGGTGTCCTTTAATCCTGTGTAAAGTGAAGAGAGGAAAAGGTTCAGTATCCTAGAAACGACATAAACAAAAGATAGGCTACGGAGACTTCATAATTCAATGGGAAATGCCTTGTTAAACCTGCCTGCCTTAGAGACTTCATTCTTTAACAGCTTACTGCTACTTCACTGCTCAGCACTGGGAATGGTGCCAGGAGTGTGAATTCCTTTTATGTAAGCTACATGTACATGTAATACATCCTGGCAGTAACTGTAAATATTTGGGTTTTTTTTAATGTATTTAATAATAATCATATTAATAATGGTTTTTTGTAAAGCGCTACCCACATAAGTGATCAAAGTGATTACCCGGTAAAAGTGAAAATGGAAAATTTTACAAATAGGGAACAATGCACAACAAACAAACAATTTAAGCAAAGTACAATGTACAATTGTATCTAATGCAGACTTAAAGAGAAGGTAATTTACCTCAGTGTTTAAATACACATATGTTTGATTCATAGATTGCACATCCAATGTATTATAAGTAGACTACATCAGTGAAATTTGAGGAAAATTTGACAATCCATTCCAAAGTTATGCATTTTTATTATCAAAGGGATCATACAGTTTTGGTTGAGACCTAATTTCAGGTTTTTAACATTTTTTGGTGAGATAATGAGAAACCTCTTATGAAATATGAAAGAGCATGTAATTCTATGAGGAATTCAACGTTTATTTGATGAAAATTGGTTTTGAAATGGCTGACATATCCAAAAAAGAGCGATTCTAATAAAGTGTGGGACCTACACTTTATTACGATCACTTTGTTTTTCTTTGTTTTTGGATGTTTCAGTCATTCCAAACCCGATTTTTCATCAAATAAACTTTAAATTCCTCTTAAAATGGTATGCTCTGTACTACAATTGTATATCATGCCAGTGTTTTCTTGGTATCACGTAAAAAGTTAAAAGCCCAATTCTCATCTCCTCCAATAGTATACCATCCCTTTAAAGCTTCATGGTGAACTTGTATACTATCATTGCTGGATAACAAAACTACATGTAAGTACTTGTATTTAAACTATTTGTGATCTCACAGTACTTGGTAGAAAAGAATATAACTGAAACATTCCAACCTTTTGAATGACCAATAATTGTCTGATTTGCCTCAAATTTTACCAATGTGCTCCATTAATGTTTCTGCATTCCCCAAATCCACTTTATCTATTTGGAGAAATTTCCCCTCCAAGTGGTATGTATTACCGCATTCACTGAATCTACATAACCATGGTATACATTGCATAAAATTTGGGGTAAATTTCCTCTTCAGTATTCAGACAAGCAGATTCTTAAATTGTTGCAGAAAACTTGCCCATACATGAATTTTACTTACCCGAAAAAAAGTCCACAAATATATCAGAACATGAAATAGAGAAATCACTTGAAAGTCAACTGCTTGATTTAAAAGACAATCATTAGAGTAAACAGCACACATTGATTTATACACTTAAACACATTTAACAAACTTGGTTCAATCAAATGTTACACTGTAGTATTGCATTGCACTGGCAGGGGCGGATCTAGCTTTTTATAAAGGGGGGGGGGGGGTTTGGGGGCGGTATGCGAGGGAGCGTAGCGACTGAGCCCGAGTGAGCGGAGCGAGCAAGGGGGGAAGGGTGTGGGAGGGGGGTGGGTGTGGGAGGGGGGTGTCCCCCCTCCCAGAGTAGGGAGAATTTTTGAAAATCTGTGTGTGAAAATGGCATTTTCTTGCATCTAAAACACCACTATTTTTGGTATAGAGGTCATTGCCAAATTAACCCCCCTTAATAATAATAATAAAAAATGAAATAAATACATAAATAGAAAAAAATAAAATTACAAGTTTTAAAAAAAGATAAGATTTTTAAAAAATGGTCCCCGGATTTTTTATTTTTTTTTTTTTGGGGGGGGGGGGGGTTGCAACCCCCCAACCCCCTCTCTAGATCCGCTTCTGACTGGGGCTTCTTCACCTAAGTGTTGAAAAGTTACTGAAATGAAATTGCATTGATCACTAAATTACAGTTATTTTCTTTGGTCTTCTGGTACGGTTGAATTCGTCGGTTTGAAGGGGGAAAGTGAAAAAAGGGTGGCTTCAAAACTTTTTGATTACCCAATTTTGTTCTCATTGTTCCAAAACACTTGCATGACTTTGATTTTCACTTGCCCTTGGCAATTGGGCAAGTGCTTAAGTAGCACCTTGATCAATTAAAATCTTATTCAGTTTCACAGCATTGTGACAAACAACCAATTTTACCATTATTTTATTCAAAAGTATGGAAGAGAAGGTCACCACTGATTCCTGTACTTTTCATTCATAGTTGGGTACATAAGACCTGTGTGTTTGCTTTCCTCATTCAATCATGAGGGTGAGTGCACTCAATAATCAAACAAAGCAGAAATACTACCTGCATAACTTACACATAGTGGTGGGAAAATCAATCATCAAACACATATCAAATACAGCACCAAATGTATGCAAACAGAGAACATATGGTGTGTGACTGGTCCTTTCTTTAATATGAAATCATGGTTCTTTGAAATGACTGATCTTTAACTACAAAGACTGTTGAAAGGTTCAGAATGCTAAACAGTTAAGACATTAACAGAGACTCCAACCCCAAGGCCCTTTTGATCAGGAGATTCTCCCACCTGGACCCCTTGCAAACAGGGGACTCCAACGTGATGTGTGCGAAACGCAAAGTCCCTTGGGTCATTAGAGTTCTAGATGCTCTCTCATGCTATATCAGGCTTCTTTTTCAACATACGATGGCACTAAGTAATAATTCAATGATCCAAATCATTTATTTTGGCTTGATAAAACTCCATTTCATTATATCATTTGCATAATCCTCATGCATACATCAGGAAATTGACTGGCATCTACAAAACCATAAAAGCGGGAGAAATTTAATCTCTCTTTTTTTTTAAAGCAGAAGATCGGGAAATTTCGCAAATATGGGCTTCCGGCGGGAGATCTCCCATCGAAAGCGGGAGAGTGGGAGTCTCTGTATTAACCTTTTGCAGACTGCTACAAGCTTGTATTTGAATACCAATCTAAGCTGTCAATACATGTACTTTTGTGTGTAATCTACTACGTACCACGGTAATCATGAAGGTCATTTGTGACCCGCTACAACAAAATGGTCCTAAAGTCGCGCACGGTCGAAGCCGTGAAAATCAAGTTTGAAGTAAGAGCATCAAAATTGGTCAAAACTTACGATTTTCTGAATTTGACATATCATTAGAGTCTGACATGTCTTCTATCATCTGTCGAAATTTTGAAGCAAAATGATGAAAGGAAAGACCAAAAAATAGCATTTTTCTGGGCCATGTTTTTTTGGCGTTTCAATGAAGCAGAAACTGGTTCGAACATTTGGATTGAGCGCCACACATAGGCTCCGCCCCTAACAACGACCAGAGTGATCTCATTGGTCAGTTTGCTGCTTGCCGCTAACCGAAGCGTGAAGCTCGCACACTGCCCAGTCGACTGGTGCGTGCGGGCGGGTTGCGCTATGCCTAGCCGCTTCTCCTGACATCCTGGTCACTGATTGGTCGGTGAGGCGACCGCCGACGCTGTGTTTGAATAAGCATTTCGGGGGTTGCTAGGGCTTAACTTCTATTGTCCGGAGGTGAATACTGACTTGCGTGTCTCTTGAGTGTGATTGCGTCGCAAGGAGAACTTTTAGGGCGCTTTTCTCGAAACAGTGATTTCCCAGACGTCTTGACATGCTCTCTTTTAAACATCGATATCTCCGCAGCCGATTATTTTTATAAGACGTGTTATATATCAATTTAAAGCAGAAAGATTAGGGAATTGTGTCATGAAATTTTCAAATAATCGACCTCGCCCGACTTTAGGATCATTTCGTTGTAGCGGGGCACATTTATATTCGAAAAGGCAGACAGAACATATTGCATTTACTATTTGATTAATCTCAGAACTGTTTTAGTGCACATGTCTATCATTTGTATGCCAGCGCAGATGTATGGAAGTCATTACGTATCTCCTCAAACTTGTGATTTGGATCTATAGATCTCAGCCTTTTTCTAACTTTTCCGCATTGATAAAAATATGCTCAATAAGAGAGCTCGTACAGTACCACCATTAAGTCTTAGTGATGCCTTACACGATGATAACTGAATGGACACGCTCATGGCCAGTGTGTAAACCGTAAGCTGACACAACTGGAGAGACTGTTCAATCTCTACACCATCGTGTTGGGCTACCAGTTACACGTCCGGCTTTTGTTCTTGCGCAACACAATAAACCGCTTTCAAAATGTAAACAATACAGAAAGCTACAAGTACATGTGTGTACCCTATTGCATCATTTGAATTACCCCGCGTTCACATTAGTCCCAGCGTCCCACGCTGCAGAACTTATCCCCTCTATAGCCATGAAGTAAATGCTGTCCCGTGTCCCTGCGAAGCAAGTTGCGTCCCCGAGGAGCAAATTTGGAGGAGAGAGTGACCTTGGGCCCCTAATTAATAGTGCCCAGCTGTATTCATCAAATGTGGGCATGATATGCAAAGTCTGGTTTCAAATGGCAATGCTCGCCCCAAGCCCCGATTGCTGCCTCCCTCCCCCCCCCCCCCCCCCCCCCCCCCCCAAGCTCGGGATAAGATAAGGGTCCCGTTTCATAAAAAGTTGGTATGATAGCAACTCTTGCTGGGATGGCAATTGTCATAGTAATGACAAGAATCCAGCTTCCTGGTTGGCTGTTGCTATTGGAAGTTGCCATTCCAGCAGGAGTTACTATCCTAACACCTTTTATGAAATGGGGCCAGGATCTCTGGTGACTGTCCCAAGGACGTGGAGACAAAAAAAAAAATGTGAATATGGGGTTATTCATGCATCTGCAATCCATACAATCCAAAGAATTTATGAGTTTTTAAGAATACCTCAAAAATTACAATGTAAATGTACTGTACTTTGTACCTGTATGCTCTTTACATAGTCGAGGCTGGCTCGTGTGTGTTTTCACACACCATCAGTTAGACAGCTGATGTCAAGTGCAATGTCCTTGCAGCTGTTCTATTTAATACAATTATGAGGTCACACGTGGGACATGATACAGCTGAAGATCCAAAGACAAACTATCCCTTTCGAAGACTCAATGTTGCAAGACAAAAGTTTTCCTCATAGAAATTGTGTTTATCTACATAGTCAAAAAAAAATCCAACAATCTCTCACGACTATTATCACAGAATAGTGTTGATGATTTCCAGGATATCAGTGGATTTGTAAAGAACAGCTGAAAAGTTGGTGAAGCTCTCTATAAAAAAAAAAAAAAAAAAAAAAAAAAAATCACATTTCTGAAGGGATCAGCTCTGTCTACAACCCCATAGCTGGAAAACAGGTGGTAATCACTCGTGAACACATTCGGAGCAATCTGATGTTATACAATGGATTAATCCCTTAATTTGTAAAAATGAAACTTACAACAATTTACAACATTGCGATTGCACACTATTGGATGTCTCTGAGAACAAGGTCATCAGGATAGCAAATTCTTTAATCCCTTGCCTTTAACTTTTTGGAACATGAATTCAAATCTCTCCAAGGGAAGAGTAAAGTTTCCCTTTTAAAAACTAAGAAATTGTGAGTACAGTTGCATACATACTATGCATTTGACAACTGAAATTGAAATAATTTGCAAATCCAAATTCTGCCTAAAACTTATCAATTATAATGTACAGTGCACTCCCATTATACATTGTAACAAACACGTTTATAACGAAATTTCACTTACAACGACGTAAAAATTCCGACCGCAACATTGATTATCTGTTCTATGTTTTTTAGTTTATTTGTTCAGTTATGGGCAATTCCATGGTAACTAGGACACAGGTGCCAAAAATTCAAAATGATATTTGTTTCAAACACCATACATTTTCAGACAGTACTTGAGTTGAAGTTTTAAGAATCATTATGTTTTTCAATAAAAGCGGCCATTTTGATTTTCAAAATGGCTGCCAAAAGATGCCTATATCTCAATTGTGAAAAGAGTGTATTGTCGCATAACTTACTCTCTGTATATCCACTTTATTAGTACTCTAAACAACAATCTTTCATATGTATGCAGTAGTTAACATGGCTCATCTTGTATTATGGTACGTAAGGCATGTACTCATTATTGTATGAAACTTAACACTGATGTTGCTCAAAGTGAGAGAGGATTCTATAGGGTTTTTAAAAAAAAAAATTGTTCATACAGTGTGTATTTGTTGATTACTTTATTCTATTCATGCAGGGACATTTTGTAATACAACACATGATAATTATGAACAGGAAGAGTTTTTTATATTGATTTTAGTATTCTTTCGTTGCAAAGTCCGATTTCTTGGTATCTCGAATGTATTTGCAAGCCGTGATATATCAGTGAAAAGGAAAAGAAACAAATTACTTCAAGCTAGGAATAAAACAATAATGCTCTTTTGACCAAAAAAGCATTTATTTTTCTTCTTCACAGAGAAATATTAAAAGTGCGACACTTTTCATTTAAATCAATTGATGATGGAGATCATCTGGAGTAAAATAAAGAAAAGAAGGAGAAATATATCACAATAGATTTCATACATATGCATATTTATGAGTTGATACATGTTTTTTCCCCCATGACCTGGAAGATATTTTGATATTTTTTTCAAGCACAAAAATATCCATGTTTTGTGTAGTACTACAAGGTATTATGGGTGGAGCACTCTATGTAGATAAAAACTTTCCTGTTCATTAAAAAACAAACAAACAAACAAAAAAGCCCTTAGTCATGTCAATATACAGCTGTATTTATACTTGGAACTGCTTAATCTATTTTTGGCTCTGTGTAATCATAAATGTTGAATAAAAATTAAATCTTCAGACAAATGTCAAGAAATATCCTCTTGTGCATTTACATTATTTTTACCCAACTGTGCTATGGCATGGGGGGGGGGGGGTGCCCCCTATGGGCCCACCCAATATTATTTGTGTCTTTAGATTTTGTTTTAATTCGTTGTTGTAGTTGCCTGGGATTGTCACTGGTACATTGCAGCAGTATTATAACCTGTTAATGAATTAGTTCTCTGTAAACCCCACGGCAAAGTATGTGTAACGTCAGTTACGTAACGTCAGTTACTGACATGTTTACCTTTAAGTTTTCATAGAACACAAAGAAAATGGACTACTGTTTCATTTCATTGTGTATTTATAACTGATGAACCAAGGTATGACTCCATATCAACCAAATCATTCTGAATGGTCAGAATTATGAAATATCACATAGCTATTATCAATCATGATTTTGCATGTGTAAACCCTATGGCAAATGTAAGCGTAACGTCAGTTACCGTCATGCCTTCACTAAAATTGGCATGGTGGTAAAAGGAGACAACTAAAGTGCACATTATTTTGCACACCTGTTCCTAAGAACCTAGGTGTATTGCCATATTAAACACATAAAGGCTAAAAGTCAGGGACATGAGATATTTCCATTTACATCTACACCATAATTTCCCATGTCCTTTTTCCGTAACGTCAGTTACCGACACATTTTCACTTGCTATGTGATAAGAAATGCAGTTTGAGAGAAAAACTTTCCACCTATTTCTTCACTCTCATGAACTTATTCATCAATGCTAATTGCAAGCCCAAGGTGCTTTCATTCACAAAACTACAAGGTAAACAATAAATCCTTACGTGTAACGTCAGTTACCGTGGAATTGCCCTTATATAAAAAAAAAAATTGATATAACGAAAGAGAACTGCCGCTCCAGAGGACTTTGTTATAACGGGTGTCCACTGGTGAGGTTGATTCACAGTTCCTAAAAGAGATACAACTGAGAGTACACAGTACTACAGTGTGCATGACATTCAAGATGACACAAGGTACCAATGTCTTCTTGCACAGCAAAGATGCATGGAATTCTGACACAGATTAGGTTAAACTATAAATTCAGATGATTACTTTTCAAGTCATGTATACTTGCTGAACACAACTTTACTCCAAATCAAATGAATGACAGGAATCTCCAAGAGTACTATAAACCCACAAGCTGTTTGCATTTATGAGGAAACAAATAATTTATTTACAAAGCTGTAAAATGCACAGACAGTTTGGGCTCTAAAGTGCATGTACAGTATTTCAGAATTTTTTTTTTTTTTTTGGGGGGGGGGGTTGTTTTTTTTTTTTCAAAGAAATATACATTTTTACTATGTATGTGATGATGAAAAAAAAGAACTGTTGATACTGCCTGATAAGTCTTACTGAGTATTAAATTCATTTCATTTCATTTCATTTCATTTTTTTATTTGTCCAAGTTAAAACATGGTATGGAGATAGGAGAACAGAAGTTAGGCTTAGAGAGCTACCAACCTTCTAAAGGCAATTTGTGGGCAAGCTTTCATCCACTCCTGTGGACTTGATAATTACAAGGTTGATACATTAAGCATTTTGCACGATGATCCCCAACCAATGAAAGTAAATTCTGTAGAGCAATTCATGTTTGGACAGAATCATGATGATCTACAAATATACAGTGGTACATTATATCCATCTGATGTCTATGGCAAAAAAAAAAAAAAAAAAGGAAGTCGGGATAGTCTGCAGGCTTGCTGCGTGTGGTCTTTTTCCCCCATTAGTCCCACTCCTGTATTTCTGAGTGGTCCTCTAAGACCTACATTGTACACTTGTACATGTACCCTTAATTTAGTTCAAGGAGCCCATCCGCAATGTACAGATTTAACATCATGATGAGCCACTACGGTTTGGAAGGCTTATCCAAATTTGAAGCAGGTTATGTAGCAAACTGATCAGTAAACTACATTGTACACTGTACATGGTGGTTCTCTTCTGTGAATTTCCAGTGCAGAAATAAAAATCTTGTGAGATACAGTACTTCACAAACTCTTGTGAGATGTACCGTAGACTCTAGCATGATCTTCACTGCAATCTGATTCTGAATCTTGAAGGAAACCAAAACCCAAAGAGAAATGTGGATTGAGTGAAAGCAGCAACATTAGTAGAACACATCAGTGAAAGTTTGAGGAAAATTGGACAATTGATGCAAAAGTTACAAATTTTTAAAGTTTTGTGTTGGAACCACTTGATGAGGAGACTACTAGAGGGTATCTGCACCAATATATAGAAATTATACAGGGAATTCCACAAAAATCACTTTTCTAGCATAATGAAAGAGCACTTGATTAACCACTTTCAGAAAGCAGGGGGAATAATTGCTACCATTAGCATAGATATGTCCGTATCAAGTTGATGGAATGTGTAATTTTCATGAAAAAATGAATTTTTGGCTATTTGGCTATTAAGACTGCAAAGTGAAATGCACTGCACCAGGTCAGGCATCGAGACATTATTGCATTTAATGTATTACATGTACATGTATGTGTGGGACTAATAAAGATGTGCAGTTGCAAATTGTGGGATAGTGAAAATGGAAAAAAAAAAATTAAAAAAAAAATTAGGTACCGGTACCCGAGGCTGTAGTTTATATGTATGTCAGCGGTGCTGTCGTGATGTAGCAAGATCAAAAACTTTCTATAGAGGGTCTACTCTTTAAAGAAATACTGGGAAAACAAGTGAGCTTAGCACCGATTTGCTGAAATTCAGCATGATCTTTTCTGCGATATCATTTATCTCTAGAGGAGTATGACGTCATAGACAACGCGGCATGAGTGAATTTGGGTGGACGGTGATAACCAGGGTGAACGCTCGAAAATTGGGTGGTGAACGAGGGGTGGACATTGATCCATGCACAGTACCAAGGTACGTAAAAAATTGGTGACGCTGGTGTCAATGTGCAAATCGAACAGTGCTCACTGATAAAAAGGCCCAATCAGGGGCCCGTTTCATAAAACTTGTCATCAGTGACAAATTGTCATAGATGTGACAAGCTACTGAAATCCTCGCATCTGATTGGCTGAGAGCAAATTTGTCAGAGAAATGTAGCAGTTGTCACTGATGACAAGTTTTATAAAATGGGCCCCAGGTGTCACTTAATACACTTGTAAGATATCCCATTTGTGAGTACTCTTGCTTGCTAAGCACACATGATCTTCATTAGCTGTTTTGATTTATAGGCCCCTACTTTTAATGCTTTATTGCTGAATAAAACTGCCCCTGTCACAAATACTACAGGCACCCTGCCACAAACATTTTTGAGTAAAAATTATCTAGATACAATGTACATGTGTATTAAAGCTGTAAGTTAGACACATAAATTTCAGAGTGGTACCGTATATTCTTTCGGGAGTTTTAGGCCAGGCTCTTCATCTTGTAAACTTAACGTTAGTCTTCGCTCTTGTCAGCAGGCCTACTAGTACGGACATAACTTCCCTTCCCACCAACCAGTGGCGTAACTACAGGGGGGGGGGGGGGGGGGGGTTTACAGGGGGGGTTACAATGTTGCTCAATGACGGCGCTGTGCAATGCAATGTATCACATTCCGTTTTGTATTGTAGTCCCATTAAGTTTGCAGACTGACAGCGCATGCACACACGCGCACACACACATATACACGTACGCACGCACAAGCATACATACCCTCAATATGATTTTTCCACGAGGTGCCCCCGCCCCCAATATCTTGACCCACGATACGCCACTGCCACCAACACTATATAAACACTAACAGACCAAGAACAGTGTCGATGAAGTACATGTAGAACTTGTAAGTTGTAGGCCCTACAGTACTTTAACTAGGCTACAAATGCTTCTCATGCCGCCTACCCCCTTCTTCTCGAGAATCTCGTTCAGGATTAACTAGTAACTGTTAGAAATAGGCCTAGAGTCTATCTATATTTTTTTAGGTAGGGCCTAAACACAATAAATGGTATGCTATATTACATTACTTATATAGAAAGGCCTACACGTGTACACCCACGCAAAATAGCACTAGACTATTTCACACCTCCCTGCCTAACGTTAGATCTCTTTGATATTGGAATAATAACGTTTAGTACATAAGTGTACGTAGACCCCTATCTATTTACACAACTCACAAGCGAAAATTTGTGCTACTACTAGTACTAATTTAGTGCTACTTGTACTGACTAATGCCAACAAAGATTGCAGATAGCTGTCCGACGAAAGTAGATCATGTGATGTGTACAGCCTGGCGATGGCAAGATTTACATTCCCATTTCCAACTTCTGAATGGGAGATATCCGGGTTGAGAGCAACAGTACAGAGAACTATGAGAGAAGAAAGTTTAATTGAATCTCCTGCTGGTTGCTGTGTAAGGAGTCTGTGGTACAGTAGACACTCTTTATTATCAGCTGATAAATGTTGACTTGGCGCATTCTATAACATAGCTATTGGCTACGGCTCCTTTATTACAGCATTTCCTTTCAAGCGAAGCAGCTGGGAGCTGGTGCGTTACGCGTTGCAACGTTGGTCCGGTCCTATGGGCCAGCTGCAGCAAGTAGACCGGTAGCAAGTAGGCACGTCCAGTCTGTACGTCAGTTCGCGATGTGCGCGGCGCGGTCGGTACCGGGTTGGGGGGGCTGGGCGACTGACTCGACGAGTGCAATATGAATGGCAGGAACATTTTGCTGGGCGCTGGAAAAAAGATCCAAGCAACCGATCTTTGACTTAATAGGCCTATAGATAGACAAGCACCTGTTTCGGTTGACGTAGAAGACATTCCACGCCCGGATTCCACATCATTATATATATATATATATATATATATATATATATATATATATATATATATATATATATATATATATATATATATATATATATATATATATATATATATATATATATATATATATATATATATATATATATATATATATATATATATATATATATATATATATATATATATATATATATATATATATATATATATATATATATATATATATATATATATATATATATATATATATATATATAGTAAGGGTACTAGGTCTCGCGCAGGGACGTAATGATCGCGCATAGCGTAACTGCGTATAGCAAGCATTAATACGCGTAAGACTAAGCGCAAAATTTGCCGATACGCCCAAGGAATAAACATACCTGACAACCGCTAAAAATGAGAAGGAAGCAGGTAAGAAATTTAGATTTCAAACAAATTTTTCACCAAATTTCCAATATTTTGGAACAAATTTTTCACCAAATTTCCAATTTTTTACGTTATAATTTACCTACCTTAGCTTAGGAGTAGCCAAGACGTGTCGTCTCGCTTGTCTCGTTCGTATGATCGTAGCCGATAGAATTCGTATTTTGTTCGATCGATCGTTTATAATATTCTACGAAAGCCGAAGCACGTTCAGCCGCAGAGAGGGGCAGACACTTTCACGCATGAAACTACATAGGGCAGCTACGCGATCTTTACATACCCCGAGAAGGTGAACGCATAAAAAAAAGTCCGACATACAAACGGCGACAGCGCACTACTCCGTCATCGTATCATCAGGAGATTCTGGGAGGTGATTTTTCTGCATTTTCGTGATATTCATTGAGAAATTCAGGTACGATTATGGAATAACTTCTATTATAAGAGCATTTCAAATTTTCGTGCGCGATATCTAGACCCCTCAACCATATATATATATGTGTATATATATATATATATATATATATATATATATATATATATCTGCCATGCTGAACCAGTACCTGCAGACAAACAAACTAGAAGGGAGATTGATGAGTTGAAATCGAATATGACTGAGATCATGGATATGCTGAAAAACATGCAAGTTAACAAGGCGAAAACTGTACCTATCTGTTTTAATTGCAATGAGCCAGGACATATCAGACCGAAATGCCCAAAACCGCCACAGGGAAACGGATACAGACCATCTCAGAGGACCTAGAGACGGTCATACATGCAAGGTCCACAGATGTAAAAGCTGAGAGGCTCAGAAAGCCAAATTCGTCCATCGTCTGTACTATTAATGAAACTACCAATGCGATGTTCATAGAAACTCACTTGGGAGGTCAAACTGTTAGTCTATTAGTGGATACAGAAGCAACTATTTCCATTTTGTCTACAAGAATTTTCCAGCAATTGTCACAAGCTTCAGTACATATATATATATATATATATATATATATATATATATATATATATACATATATATGTATATATATATACAAGTATATATATATATATATATGTATAAGAATTATATACAAGTATATATATATATATATATATATATATATATATACATATATATATATATATGTATATATATATATATATCTATAGCGACCAGGAGCAGACGTATACCCTAGTGTGTATGTCTGCTTCAGAAACGGATTTTAATCTAACATCACATCGCATCCTGGTCGCTGATGAAGAATGCGATGACTAACCTGTTTGGTGTCTTGTTTCTATATCACGCGCTTTCCTCGCCAGGATAAAGCGTTTTTAGTCTAATGCCATTTTAGGTTTTTATCACACACTCACACACACACACACACACACACACACACACATATATATATATATATATATATATATATATAGAGAGAGAGAGAGAGAGAGAGAGAGAGATACAACATGTATACATATAAATGTATCCCTGTGATTGATATTTATGATCTGACTTTGAATCATATACTGTATAGGCCATGGATGTCATTTCAAATAAATTCAATTGTTCTTTTCGTATAAAACATATGCATATTATGATATAAGAAAAGACAATAACAATGATATCGAACATCCGGCATTATTAGCTGTAACGCATGCAGCAACTGTGGCAATATATATACTAGATACAAATCATCGATCACAGTTATTGTACAACATCATAAATTTATATATTGGCTGTTCACTTTTCTATTCTTGTCGCAGTGTTATAATATGAGTTGAAAAAAACTCAACCAGAAAAGAAGTAATGGTACTAGTATTAGTGTGGGACTGATCCAGGTCTGAGGACCTTTTGTAGCAGCAGCGGCAGTATAGATCTATAGACCTATTATAGTGGTATATATATATAGGCCTAATCATATATCTATCAGCTATGTAGTATATAGTAGGCCTTTGTCATATATAGGGGGAAAAAGAGAAGGAGAAGGACGAGGAAAAAGAAACCCACGTCAGTTACTTATGCAGGAACTTTTTTTGTCTGTCCAATCTATTGCAATTGTTTTAATTTGCTCTTATTTATTTTTTGATGGTGCAAATCTGTTGTAAATTTTGTAATCGTTCTGATTTTGTGTTGTTTGAAGGTTTGCATGGTGAAGTTAATTAGGAAGAAAGATTTGCGGTGACACCATGTGTATGTAGTCCTTAACCGGATCGTTGTTTGGCAGAAGAGCCTAGAAAGAGGAGAAACGAAGAGGGAAGCGACGTATGGGGGTTGTGAGGAGGGCAAAAAGTGAAGAGTGGGAGACAGTAATGGGCTAGAAGTTGAAGTTGCACTAGTGGAGACAGTAGAGAAAGGAACACAGAGAGTGGTAAGGAAGAATAGTGTGAGAATCAAGTAAGATGTTCGGACATCGTTAGAAGGGGAAAGATGAAATAGAGGGGAAGAGGAAGAGGAAGGAGTTGAATGCTGGAGAATCATGGAGATAGGGGAGAGCAGTGAAGACTCATGAAACCAAGAGGAGAACGAACAGCTAGTGTGGATCCTAGAATTCAATGCTGCGGAGGAGAAGAAAAAAAAAATGGAGAGGAAATTGATGACATTTAAATCCTGAAAAGGTTCCTGTGGGAGAAATGCAAAAATAAGAAATTAAAATGAAATTAAGGTGTAGACCTGAGGAGAGAAGACAAGAGAAATAACCTGTAAAGAAATGTGTAAATTAAAACTAGTGGTCCTGAAAAGGACCGTTGGGTTGTATGGAAGGAAGAAATAAAAAGAAAAAGAAGAAGAGAACAGAAAAGAAAAGAAAAGATAAGTAGTGTAGAAACACACAGTGTAAGAGAGAGAGAGAGGAAAGAGAAATGAAACACTGAGTAAAGGCGCTAGTGAAAGTAGAGCAAGAAGTCTAGTTATAAGAATAACTAGGAGAACCGAGGAACTTGACGTTTCGGGCAGGTTGTCTGTCCTTCGTCAGAAGTGAAGCGTGATCGGAGAAGAGGCGGGCTATGTATGGAGAATGCGGACCTAGATGGAAGAGGTCGGTCGAGGCGGGCTCGCAAGGCGGGCTGAGCGTGGGCTGTTGGTGGAGTGTTGCGGTCGTTGATGCGTTCTATTGTTCTTGGAGTGTGTTGATGGCGGAGTACATCTGTGAGGGCGAACCACAGAACTCTTACAGAGTTCTGTGGGGCGAACTTGGCTGTTAGTAGGTCGTGGCCGGAGATTGGAGTCCGGGTTAGTAGATGGGGTGGACGCCGGTGGTGTGGATGAATTGTGTCGGTGAAGGCGTCTTCTGGAACCAGCGATGGGTGTGGTCGTGAGTGGAAGGCGCGGTTGACGTCGTGGGCGCTGTTGTGAAGAGGTGGGGGAAGAGATATGAGAGGAAGAAGTAGAAGGGGGAATGTGCTGTGGAGAGAGTGTGTTGTTGTTGTCATTGTTGCTGTTTGATTGTTTGCTGATGAGAGGAAGCCAGATGTTGTTGATTTGGAGTCCAGTATCCTGTGTAACAGTGTCGTGTGTGTGAATTTCTATGGCTTCTCTGATGCGTCGTGTGTTCCAGTTTTTGATGGATGTGATGAGTGTTTTGCTGTCTTCCCAGTTGATGCGATGTTCCGACTGTTGAGCGTGTTTCACGATGGCTGACTTTTCCCATTCCGAACGTCTGTAGCATGTTTTGTGTTCTTTCAGTCTGGTCTCTAGCGATCTCCCTGTTTCACCTATGTAGACTTTGCCGCATTCGCATGGGATACGGTAGACACCTGGTTGTTTGTGTTTGGGGTGCTTGTCTTCGTGTGAGTGCAATGAATTGTGAAGTTTGTTGGAAGATGTATGACGGACCTGGATGTTGGCGGACTTGAAGATGCGTTGTAGTTTGTGCGAGGTGGCGCCGAGGTAGGGAAGATTTACAGTTGTGATGGGCTGTTCCTTGCCTGCTTGGTTGGGATGAGAAGGTGCTTGAGTGTTGATTTTGTGCTTGGGGTATTGGTTGATAGTGGTGAGTGTGTCTGTGATATGTTCGAGTTCTTGTCGAAGATGTTCTTTGTCGCTGATTTGATGAGCACGTCGGACGAGAGCGTTCGGTACTGACTGGCGGACTGCTGGATGATGGAAGGAGCGGTAGTGAAGATATCTGTCAGTGTGAGTGGGTTTGCCGTAGACCTGGTGAGAGAAAGTGCCAGAGTTGGTTTTTGTGACGAGAACATCGAGGAAGGGGAGAGAATGATTGTGTTCCGTTTCCACTGTGAATGAGATGTTGGAATGTTGTTCGTTGAGGTGTGTGAGGAAGTCGTCCAGTTGATCTGCTTGGTGTGGCCAGATGGTGAAGATGTCGTCCACATACCGGAGCCAGAGTGAAGGTTTGTGCTGTGCCGTGGCTAGTGCGTGACTTTCGAAATGTTCCAACATCTCATTCACAGTGGAAACGGAACACAATCATTCTCTCCCCTTCCTCGATGTTCTCGTCACAAAAACCAACTCTGGCACTTTCTCTCACCAGAGCTTGCAAACCCACTCACACTGACAGATATCTTCACTACCGCTCCTTGCATCATCCAGCATCAGTCCGCCAGTCAGTACCGAACGCTCTCGTCCGACGTGCTCATCAAATCAGCGACAAAGAACATCTTCGACAAGAACTCGAACATATCACAGACACACTCACCACTATCAACCAATACCCCAAGCACAAAATCAACACTCAAGCACCTTCTCATCCCAACCAAGCAGGCAAGGAACAGCCCATCACAACTGTAAATCTTCCCTACCTCGGCGCCACCTCGCACAAACTACAACGCATCTTCAAGTCCGCCAACATCCAGGTCCGTCATACATCTTCCAACAAACTTCACAATTCATTGCACTCACACGAAGACAAGCACCCCAAACACAAACAACCAGGTGTCTACCGTATCCCATGCGAATGCGGCAAAGTCTACATAGGTGAAACAGGGAGATCGCTAGAGACCAGACTGAAAGAACACAAAACATGCTACAGACGTTCGGAATGGGAAAAGTCAGCCATCGTGAAACACGCTCAACAGTCGGAACATCGCATCAACTGGGAAGACAGCAAACTCATCACATCCATCAAAAACTGGAACACACGACGCATCAGAGAAGCCATAGAAATTCACACACACGACACTGTTACACAGGATACTGGACTCCAAATCAACAACATCTGGCTTCCTCTCATCAGCAAACAATCAAACAGCAACAATGACACCAACAACACACTCTCTCCACAGCACATTCCCCCTTCTACTTCTTCCTCTCATATCTCTTCCCCCACCTCTTCACAACAGCGCCCACGACGTCAACCGCGCCTTCCACTCACGACCACACCCATCGCTGGTTCCAGAAGACGCCCTCACCGACACAATTCATCCACACCACCGGCGTCCACCCCATCTACTAACCCGGACTCCAATCTCCGGCCACGACCTACTAACAGCCAAGTTCGCCCTCACAGATGTACTCCGCCATCAACACACTCCAAGAACAATAGAACGCATCAACAGATCATGGAGCTACGATCAACGACCGCAACACTCCACCAACAGCCCACGCTCAGCCCGCCTTGCGAGCCCGCCTCGACCGACCTCTTCCATCTAGGTCCGCATTCTCCATACATAGCCCGCCTCTTCTCCGATCACGCTTCACTTCTGACGAAGGACAGTCAACCTGCTCGAAACGTCAAGTTCCTCGGTTCTCCTAGTTATTCTTATAACTAGACTTCTTGCTCTAGTTTCACTAGCGCCTTTACTCAGTGTTTCATTTCTCTTTCCTCTCTCTCTCTCTCTTACACTTTTGTCTGTTTCTACACTACTTATCTTTTCTTTTCTGTTCTCTTCTTTCTTCTTTTTCTTTTTATTTCTTCCTTCCATACAACCCAACGGTCCTTTTCAGGACCACTAGTTTTAATTTACACATTTCTTTACAGGTTATTTCTCTTGTCTTCTCTCCTCAGGTCTACACCTTAATTTTATTTTAATTTCTTATTTTTGCATTTCTCCCACAGGAACCTTTTCAGGATTTAACTGTCATCAATTTCCTCTCCATTTTTTTTTTCTTCTCCTCCGCAGCATTGAATTCTAGGATCCACACTAGCTGTTCGTTCTCCTCTTGGTTTCATGAATCTTCACTGCTCTCCCCTATCTCCATGATTCTCCAGCATTCAACTCCTTCCTCTTCCTCTTCCCCTCTATTTCATCTTTCCCCTTCTAACGATGTCCGAACATCTTACTTGATTCCCACACTATTCTTCCTTACCACTCTCTGTGTTCCTTTCTCTACTGTCTCCACTAGTGCAACTTCAACTTCTAGCCCATTACTGTCTCCCACTCTTCACTTTTTGCCCTCCTCACAACCCGCATATGTCGCTTCCCTCTTCGTTTCTCCTCTTTCTAGGCTCTTCTGCCAAACAACGATCCGGTTAAGGACTACATACACATGGTGTCACCGCAAATCTTTCTTCCTCGTTCTGATTTGTTTGAATAAAAAAAAAAGTATGAAAAAAGTATGCAGGAACCTAAGTGAAGAAATTCAAATAATTTGAATATTTCGTTATGTTGTTGTTGCTGTTGTTGTGGTGATAGTGATGGTGGGAGTGGTGGTTATTGTTACTTTTGGTGTACGATTCGTGTGGCGAATATACTCAGTAATGATTGATGTCAGCTATTCATGTGCGGGTATAATCGTAGCTTTTACTGTTTTGTTTGCTTGTTTGTTTGTTTGGTTTTTTGTTTTGTTTTGTTTTGTTTTTGTTTTGTTTTGTTTTTTGGTTATGGTTTTCACGAGAGATCCTCAGGTCTGGCGTCAGTGAACGGTTAGCCTTTTTTTTTCTGGGGTTGCCTCTTTATATAGGTTTTCCAGGTCAAATATCCGCAATATCAGATCAAGCGTCACATTAGGTAATTCAAATGTCAATAGGGAAATCAAATGTCCACTTAGCAAACCAATATCCTGTAAGGTAAGTAAGATGTCCATATAGCCATGTCAAATATCCACACAATGTAAATTTTCGTGTCACCTCAGGTCAATGAGAGCATATCACGACATTCATATGTGATTCAGATGCCAGGTAAGTAATTTTGACATCAGTTGCTCCAAAACACAGCAAAGAGAATTATCTTTCTCAAGAATATGAAATCCTGATGAATATTATCAGGTGCAGACAACTGCGTTTTCATTCACAGGCAATCTGTCATGACTTTATTAAAACAAAGCGAGTCTCGCTCATTTTTTTTTTCTTTTTTCTGAAGAACACGGTTTTTATCTTTATCCAGGGAATTCAAAAGAGTGATGATACATAAATATAGAAATTTGAAACTCGAGAAGCAATTTTGCATTTGCAGTAAAATGGCAGCAAAATATCTATGAACTGCAAGAAAATGAACAAAAGAAGTATCATTTATGGTGTGAAGCAAAAAAGTTAAGAATCATTGTCACAAAGAGTGACGTCCTATTTTTTATTCTGACCAAAGAAGTAAATAGTCCGACCTTGGAAAATCATATGCTTAGAAAATAAAGATATTCGATGAAATTCCTATAATATAATAAGATTCACAAATACATTTTCTTTTTCGTTTATTATTTGTATGTGTGCAAAGATTTCAATAAATTTCATATTTCTTTTTACCGTAGTCTGGCATTTGATGTTGTTTGCTCTGCAGGCACAAGAACATAAAATTGTAGGCTATCTGAATCAAATTCATTAGCGAAGCAAGTATGATATAGTCATTCCAATGCCATTAGGGAAATCAAATGTCCAAATAGGTATATAAGCAGTCCATAGGCAAGTCAAATGTCCACACAAAAGAAATTCTTTCGTCATCTCAGGTCAATGAGAGTATCATGTCGGTCATAGGGAATTCAAATGTTACATAGGTAATTCAAATATCCTTTGACTCGAAAACACGATGATAAGTATTGCCTATGGAGACTATGCCAACATTATGCAACACAATTAAGGTGACATCACCGAAATAACTTCGTTTCTCTTGTTGATTCTCAATTTCCTATCTAAAAAACAAGAAAACAAAATTTGTTTTTTTTTCAGGTAATACAAAAGCAGGACCTTCAAAATGAATGGCAAGGTATGCATTGTACCACTTTTTAACCGAGAAAAAAAAGAAAAAGGGAGAGAGAAAAATGGGGAAGAGAAATGAGAGGATGGAGGGAGAAGAAAAGAGTTAGAAAAAAAAAAAACAAGAAGATAAAAATGGTGATAAATGATAATTGGTTATAGCCCCAATTGAAACCGTCCAACTTTCAAATTCCGTCCGACAAGCCGGACAGGAAACATTCTTTAGAAAACCGAAACTTAAGAATTGACATCAAAATGACAGGTTTACATTATTTGTATCTGAGCTACAGCACAATCGTATTAGGGGAATACAAGAATGGTCGTTCTGTATATATATGAACTATTTCTTTCTATGTATGGGATGATGCAAAATATCACCAAAAAAAGTGAAATAAGACACTGAAGAAAATGAGTTCCTTTATGTTTTAGACAATAAAAGTCTCATGCCAGAAATCTTCATTCTTTCGTATGAAATAGATTAATAATAATAATGCTATCATGAGATCAATGTTAGTTTAGCCCTACTGATTTTGTTTGTATGCATTTTTTTACAGTTTCAATAATAACATGTTTTTATCTTGACACCGTATGGACCTGTGAATGCATTTATGCATGTAAGGTTACGATTTATATGGTTTAAATAAGCAGTTTTTAAGACTATGGACATTTGAAATCACTATTTCACATTCGATCTCCCTTATGGGACATTGCTCCAGTCATTTGGATACTTATTTGGCTATGCGGCATATAAACTGCCTAGTCTGATATTTGACATGTGCTACATGGACATTCCATACCTACATGGACATTTGAACTGCCTATATAGGCAGTTCAAATGTTCATTTATCACCATTTTTATCTTCTTGTTTTTTTTTTCTAACTCTTTTCTTCTCCCTCCATCCTCTCATTTCTCTTCCCCATTTTTCTCTCTCCCTTTTTCTTTTTTTTTTTCGGTTAAAAAGTGGTACAATGCATACCTTGCCATTCATTTTGAAGGTCCTGCTTTTGTATTACCTGAAAAAAAAAACACTCTTTGTTTTCTTGTTTTTTAGATAGGAAATTGAGAATCAGCAAGAGAAACGAAGTTATTTCGGTGATGTCACTTTAATTGTGTTGCATAATGTTGGCATAGTCTCCATAGGCAATACTTATCATCGTGTTTTCGAGTCAAAGGATATTTGAATTACCTATGTAACATTTGAATTCCCTATGACCGACATGATACTCTCATTGACCTGAGATGACGAAAGAATTTCTTTTGTGTGGACATTTGACTTGACTATGGACTGCTTATATACCTATTTGGACATTTGATTTCCCTAATGGCATTGGAATGACTATATCATACTTGCTTCGCTAATGAATTTGATTCAGATAGCCTACAATTTTATGTTCTTGTGCCTGCAGAGCAAACAACATCAAATGCCAGACTACGGTAAAAAGAAATATGAAATTTATTGAAATCTTTGCACACATACAAATAATAACCGAAAAAGAAAATATATTTGTGAATCTTATTATATTATAGGAATTTCATTGAATATCTTTATTTTCTAAGCATATGATTTTCCAAGGTCGGACTATTTACTTCTTTGGTCAGAATAAAAAATAGGACGTCACACTTTGTGATAATGATTCTTAACTCTTTTGCTTCACACCATGAATATGTGATACTTCTTTTGTTCATTTTTTTGCAGTTCATAGATATTTTGCTGCCATTTTACTGCAAATGCAAAATTGCTTCTCGAGTTTCAAATTTCTATATTTATGTATCATCGCTCTTTTGAATTCCCTGGATAAAGATAAAAACCGTGTTCTTCAGAAAAAAGAAAAAAAATGAGCGAGACTCGCTTTGTTTTAATAAAGTCATAACACATTGTCTGTGAATGAAAACGCAGTTGTCTGCACCTGATAATATTCATCAGGATTTCATATTCTTGAGAAAGATAATTCTCTTTGCTGTGTTTTGGAGCGACTGATGTCAAAATTACTTACCTGGCATCTGAATCACATATGAATGTCGTGATATGCTCTCATTGACCTGAGGTGACACGAAAATTTACATTGTGTGGATATTTGACATGGCTATATGGACATCTTACTTACCTTACAGGATATTGGTTTGCTAAGTGGACATTTGATTTCCCTATTGACATTTGAATTACCTAATGTGACGCTTGATCTGATATTGCGGATATTTGACCTGGAAAACCTATAGTACAATCTGCCCCTATACGCACGGTGATCAGATTTCACTCTCAAGAGATTCCCCTCCGATCCGTTAGAGGGGTTAAATCGCGCCCAAACCTGCTGCAGTCTACGGATCCGATGTATCGATATTAAATTTGAGAGGAAAAACAAAACAAAACAAAACAAAACAAACCCAAACAAAACCCAAGAATAAAAAAAAAAGGAATAACAGAACAAAGCAGGACAAAACAAAACAAGTATTACGAACGTGGTCCGAACGTGCTGCTCGCGATTACGTAACCCGCATGCAATTATAAAGAAGTACATTTGTATAATATGGAATTCGTCTGCAGTTGTATAAAATTGGAACATCACAATATGGAAAAAAACAAAAAACAAAATCAAACCACACATCACTTCCGATCATGCGCACAAACAGAAGATAGGAATTAGGGGGCGGAGGATGCATTTCTAGGAAGGACGGGATTAAATTTAAGTTTTGAGGTATATAGATGAGTGACAGATTTTGGTCATCATCGACCGTGGGTCAAAAATGCCACGAATATAAAACAAAACTTAGTGAAGAAAAAAACAAACATGTATATATACATCCAACACGCACAACCACAGCTTCCCACTCGCTTTCTTGCGCACAAAAAATAAGTTTGAAATTTGTCTAGAATATACCTTTTACATTAATTTCATAGAATATTTCAGTTTGTAATAAGACTAACCCCAGATATGGGCGTCAAGTAACTTTAGCTCATTTCTTGTTCGATTTTTCGTTCCGCAGCCCTGACGTGCACGTTTATTGATTATCAGTCATGCACAGAAATGAATAGCATTGCTGTCGAGCCCACCGGAGGTGCGGGGAGACTAAGGGATCGCCTGCGGCGTCTGTCCGTCCGTCGTCCGTCCGTCGGTCCGTCGTCCGTCCGTAACACTACAAAAAACTTGAATAACTCTCTACTGAGGTGTGCTTCATGTTTGGTAAAATATGTAACTTTTTATAACCACTCTTCCCTCCAAGTTTGATTGAAATTGCAGTCCTCAGTAGAGAGTTATTCAAGTTTTTGTAGTGTTACGGACGGACGACGGACGGACGGACAGACGACGGACGGACAGACGCCGCAGGCGATCCCGAGTCTCCCCGCCCCTCCGGTGGGCTCGACAAAAACGACAAAAGTAGCAACATTACCGAGAGATGTCGCTCGACACAGCTTTATCTGTATACCATGATATTGTCACGTCAGTACAATGTGTACCGTATACAGTATTATACTATATCTGTCTACAAGTCGGCAGGTCTCATTCGCTAAAACGAGAGGAATATCGGGGATTTAACCACCTCAACGCGAAATGTATGTACATGTATTGTAAATACAAGTTTCAATAAATGAATCGATCGATTTCCCACTTTTTTTTTTTGCATCGACTTGGATAAAGGTGATCTTTACACGCAGAAATGAAATAACGTCAATGCAGATCAAATTTTAGTCAGTACACAATATTGCAAGGTGGAGAAAAAAAAATACAATGTATTCAGAGATGTGATGAATTGTCTTTTATCTATATGAATAAAACAATTTATCTAAAGGACAAGTCCACTTTCATAATCATACAAAAGAACTGAGAGAATGCAGCAATGCATGAGGACAAATTGGACAATCTGTTCAAAAGTTATGAATTTGTGAAGTTTCAGTGCCGCCATCGCTGGATGAGAAGACTACTACAGATTGTAATGCACAGAACGATACAAGGAAAGTATAAAGAAAATCTAGAATATTTTCCCTTTTCTCACATAATGATAGAACACTTGACTTGCCCCTTTCAGAAGGCAGGGGGAATAATATTACCCTTAACATAATATTATGTCAGTATAGCGAGTCGAGGGGATGCATACTTTTTTTTTTCCAAAAAAAAAAAAATGTAATTTTGTGGAATTCTCTTTATATTTTCCTTATATCGTTTTATATAGACATATGACATCATACACTGTATAGTAGTCTTCTCATCCAATAGTGACTTTGCAGAAACTTCAAATATTCATAACTTTTGAATGGATTGTGATTTTCCTCAAACTCACTAATGTTCTACTGATATTGTTGCATTCTCTTAATCCTTATGTATATGAAGGTGGACTTGTCCTTTAAAGGGCGTCCATTAAGATGAAAAAAAAAATGAAAACAATTCAGATTCATATTAAAGTATAAAGCTTTGTGTTTATGCACAAATAAACTGGAAAGTTTCTTACTTTGCATTCTATTTCTGGTCGACAGTTCGACCTATGTTGTTTGAAAAAACAGAGTCCTAATTGCGTCGGGTGCGGTGCAGTGAAAAGATTACATCATTGTCCAACTATCGACGACGCATAGTATTATTCTGCCAATGAAGAGAAAACTTAGATTCAAGACATCTCAACTTGAAATGAACATTGGTAGTATAAATGGCCTACTCGCAGGATGTCTTCAGACATATATTACGTGGGTGGCTAATTAATTCTGTGTCAGAGTACGAATGCTTATACCTCTGTATACGATGAGTGTACTCATTACTTGTGATTGTTTTTTTTTTTTTTAAAGTTTGGTAACAGTGACGGATAATGAAGAAGTGGTTAGACTCGAATCGACTCTTATCATTTCATTTTGTCGACAGACTGCGCAAGTCGCTGCTTTCTGCTTGGCGATATAAGAGTCAGGAGAGTGCCAGTGGATCGTTTTCTCTCCAGATTTATGGTAATTAGTGGTTCCCATCTACAATACGATAGTCGTGATTAGGGGATGTGTCAGTAATTAGAGGGTTTTTTTTTCATCTCTTTGTGTGTTCCTTTGATACACGCTTGCTCTTATTTTTACAGTTATCATTACTTTATCACAATGAATAATACTGCTGAAAGCATCGATTATGAATTGTATTCCTCCTCCGCAAACGACACTCCATTCGGAAATGACACCAATTTCGAAGGGGGCGGCATGCCTCCCCTTCTGCGCCCACCCCCTAGTCTCAGTGGTTTGGTGTTTTTCTCCGTCTACATTAGTCTCATTATCATATCGAACGTGGCCACCTTGGTCGCCTTCTTGGTGGAGAAACAACTGCAGACGTATAACAACTACTACATCATTAACCTGGTTCTGGCAGACCTGTTGGTTGGCTTCGTGCTCATCGTCCAGATCGTCAACGTCTATCATCCGGAAACCTGGCTGTGCAAGACTCACCTGGGGTTGAACGACGCCCTGCTCACCGTGTCCATCATCGGTATCGTGGTTATTTGCATCGACCGACATCGGGCGGCCTTCGATCCGATAGGCCACTTCACGTCCCGCCGGAAGAGCAAGGCTCTGCTGGCCAATGCCGCCACTTGGGTGATCTCACTAGCCTTCTGGCTGCCCTACACCATCGTATGGGACATCGTAGCCACCCAGGCCGATCCCGACAATCCGTTCAACGACGCCTGCGTTCCCAGGTACGGGATTCGCCTGTGGACATCGGTGCTACCGATCGCCTTGACGATCGGACTGCCCCTGGTCCTCATCGCCGTCCTGTACAGTCGCATTTACTGGAAGATCCGACATTCGCTGGGCCCGCGTCACGTCCGCCAGCAGTTCGGGAAGGACAACACGGCCGAAACAGCTCAGAAGCAGTCTCCAAGCAAGTTAGTGGGCGTGGTCGATGCTAAAGAAACACGGGAGAGCTCGGAAAAGACAAAGTCAACCTCGGTGGACAAGTCGAAGCAGGACTCTTCGACAAAGGCAACCAGTGCAAGTGAAAAGGAAGTCAAAGTAAGTTCCTATTTTCGCAAAGAATCTTATTAATACCTTTTCATTCGTTCATTCATTCATTCATTCATTTTTTCCATCTCCAACAAAACTTGTAAGTACTTTTTTTTAAACGTAAGATATAAGTGCATATATTTATGTCAGCTCTACAGAATATGATGAATGAAATTTAAGGTTATATCATTGATAAGGCATAAGCAAATAAAAGAAAAAAAAACACACAAAAGCATTCTGAAGGTTAGAAAATGCAGGAGATGGGGATCGAGGAATGCTGAAGAAGTAATGCTTGTATATGGTGCATTCCCCCAACACATAGTAAAACAATTATACATTTAATTGATCTTCTATTTTCGTACATGAAACTACAATTACAAAACGAATTACACGAACTAAGAATTATTAAAATCTAACTAGTCCCAGACAAACACCCAGACAAATCCCATCACCAAGTCGCTGTCCTTCTTAAGAGATAATAGGAAAGAAGAGAGAGAGAGAGAGGGAGAGAGAGAGAGAGCCAAAGAAGAACTGATAACATGGTTCGAAAATACAATTAAGAAAAAAAAATGTCGATCGCGAAGACAAAAAGTAATGGGAGAAAGGAGCCACTGAGCTATACGCATATAGTTGAAGAAAAAATGAAATGAAATGCTCAGGTACTTTTACAATCGTTGAGATATCAGCAGAGATTTTTTCTTTTTTATTTGAATATTTAAAAAAAGAAATCGTATTTATTGATGAAGTTCAAATGAATTTTTGCAAACATCTAAAAGAATATTCATTAGATCGATTTTTTTTAAGCGATTCAAACTCGTGGACGTTTTTAAGCTGTATAGTACAAAATTTTGGTCCAACAAAAATAAGCGTGTATTGAGCAAATAAGGTCCTGGTTAAAGGTAAATGAAATTCATTAGAGTGACGAATTTGGGTGTCTGTGGAAGGAGTTGTTTTTCACAATCGTGCCAGTGAAAGTGGGAGGTAATAAATTGTTACTGAATTTCTTCATGAATTGACCAAGATGATAATGATAAGATCAGTGACCTTTAAAATCGTATTGTCAATCAATAAAACGTCAGTATGAGATCTCCACGATACACACTACATTGCGAATTATACGAAGGGTTTTTTTTTTTTCTGGAGACGTAACAGTCTATCAAGATACATTGAATGAGTGTTTCCCCAAGCTATGGTATCGAAATTGAGATAAGGCATGCTCCGAATCAAGGTTGAAATTGACATTAAAAGGATGGGGTTGGAAAATAAAACTTAACTTTGTTTATGACACCATTGTCACAAGATATTGTATGACAAATATCATCAATATGTGTCTTCCACAAAATCTTGATTGTCAATCCCAAGAACTTCGTTGATAAAACTACATCAGTAACAGTATCATATAAACTATAACTATTCAACATGTTCAAAGAATTACTACCGGTAAATGACATACACTAAGTTTCAAAGACACTTTCTTTGATCTTATCCAGTGGAGCAACTTTTGAAGTTCTGAATTTAAGGTTTCAAGCAAGGTGTGGGAATCTGGATGTGAACAAAAAATACGTTTGAGTCATCTGCAATCAACAAGAAAGGTAAAACTTTAGAGACATTTTTCATATCATTTATGAACGTTGTAAACAAAAGAGTCCCAGTAGACTGCGTTGAGGAACACCGCAATTGGCGGATTTTTTTTTCTTTCTCGAGCTTTGACCAGATAAAGAAACACATAATGACACGGCATTTGGTCTTCAGCCAAATAGCAGTGAAAAAGCTCATCAGAATGTATAGATAACTTGAACTTGAACTTCACTTTCGGATTATTGAACTCTCGGAATAACGAACTGCAACCTCTTCAACTCTGTCGCTCTCCTTTTCTTGATTTTCTTTTATCTTTAGCAAGAAAAAGCTCAAGACCGAGAATCACGCTCTACAACTCGCAAGGCAACCCGTACCCTGACCTTCATCATCATCTCTTTCCTGGTTGCCTGGATACCACACATCGTCTTTCTGCTGGTCACCACACTGGACAAATCCCTGCTGTTTGGCGGGAAGATCCCTCCCCCAGCTCTCATCTTCACCTCTCTCATGCGCTACACCAACAGCTTCTTGAACCCTGTCAGCTATGCAGCCGCTCAACCCCTGTTCCGCACGACAATTGTGAAGCTGTTCTGCTGTCCATGGCGTTATATCAAATAACATGATGAAGTTAGATAATATGTTACTAATATCAATATCGATAAGAATAATCATCTGTATTTGAGAATGATAGGCCTGCACAGTCTGTTCTTATACTCCTTTCACTTGATTAAATTTCACATTGTACTTCAAGCGTTCTTACTTCGTTCTATAATTCCTATATTACGAAAAGAAAGGAGATTATTAAGCATGGCAACTGGAGGGTGACGATTTCATATTTCAAATATTTCAATGCTTTAATCATCTTTATTGATCCATTTGTGGAAATTTAGTTCCCATGCCCGTTTACACAATGCAACACAATGCAATGTAATTCAGCACACTCATCACACACACACACACCAAAAAAGAAAAACACAACAACAAACAAACAAAAAACAACAACATGTAGACAACCCTAACGAAATGGCGATGATACATTAAAGCAATACAGTCGTTATCAACGACAACACAATACTGAACAATAATATGCATATATCAAGGCATAAACGAATGAATCAAATGCAAAATTGATAAATATTGTGGAAAATAACAATAACCTATATAAGACTGTTATATTTTGGTGAAACATTTCAAATCAACTTCAATTAAACATTTACGGTCTTTGACGATGGCTGCCAAGTGACTTGGGAATTCATATCTTTAGACGAAAGCAGTGCAACAGTACATAAATGATACTTTCTTTCAGCACGTCTGATAAATCATCCCACTTGTCTTATACAGTAGTTTCTGTCCATTGCAAATATTCAGTACAACTGCGTGTTTCTCCCCTTTCTCTCTTCGTGGACAATACACTGTAAAAACATCGGTGTTAGATTAAACACCATGGGTGTTAAATCTAACACCGAACAATCTTCAATAGAGGACCACACCCACAGGTGTAGAAAATGTATTGTGACGGTGTTAAAAAGTGTTCACCTGGCACTTCGTGGTGTTAATTTGACACTGTAGCTGGTGATATTTTTGACACTGCGCTAGAGTTAATTCATTAATGACACCGCATGGTGTTGATTTGATATTGGTGGTGTTAATTTCAATGGTATAACACCCGTCCAGCTTCAATAGGAGACCACACCAACTGGTGTTACTTTGGTGTAAATGTGTTTTCACTTTTTATTTTTAAAAAATCAAATACTTTATCGGAAAATTCTTCATCGTCTCGTTGAAATTCAGAATTAACAAGAAATTCAGTAACTAATAAAGTATCCAAAAAAAAAAAAACAATTTCACATTTTGAAATGACACCCGGAGGTGTTAATCTAACATCATGAATGAGCACCGGAAATTTAACACCAGCTCGGTGTTTCATATTTAGCACCGGACCTTTTTCAGTGTACATTACACTTAAAATTGAAAATGCACTATTTGTTCAAATTTACATCAATCAAAAACTAAAAAAAAGAAAAGAAAATGAAAAGCACAGTGATTTAATAAGTGTCAACGAAATTAGATCGGACGCCATAGAAAAATAAAGGGATAATTATGAGTCATAAAACAACAGTGTTATTCGCAGTCCTAGAAGTTATATTGAAAAGGTGTTATAATCAAGTCTTCACAAGTATCGACACGCCTCAAGCTGCGTGAACCCTAATGATGCTTACATGTGAATTGTCAAATGGCGTTGATATTCTGCTATTCATGGTGATGTATCTTTTGGGCGTATGATGTTGCTATGGTCAGGCATAATTCGTCACAATAACATACACTTATATGGATACATGCACATTCGGTTACAGCTCGTTATTTAGAAATTTCGTCAATCCGAAACAAAAAGAAGGTTCCTTTTTACGAGGATTCGTTAGTACGCACGTTTGTTTGTTTGTTTTTTGTTTTCGAACTGACGAACCCTCTAAATAACATTGTCCGTGCATTTACTTCACACAAACAAAACAGCACATTCATGCGTGAATACACATAATTGTCATGCACCGTAGTTTTATGTTTATACATTGACGCACTATTTTGGTTAAAGAATATTCTGATTCAATCTATCCAAGATAGGATACTCTGTTAAGAACTTCACTGCGCGGGTTTGAAGCTACTTCATTAAAAAGAAATGAATCCAATAAACTTTCCCAACATCACACACTGTAACTCAAGAGTGGTGAGAAACTTTTACGGCCCGTTACTTCATTTACCATCAGTAGGTGCATTCTTACATCTTTTCATCACTGATTGAAGGATAAAAAGAGCCTTTGATATTTCATTATTCTTGGAGAGATCTCCTTCAGTTTGATTGTTTACGATATAGTGTTTCTTTTCTCTTTTTTATTCCTGTTTTTTTTTTTGCATGGATGTCCAACTGCGTAAAAACACCAAAGGAGCTACCCGGAGGTTACCACCTAATTTCCCTAATTGCTTTCGCTGTTCTTTTTTTCCAATCAACTCCTCGGTACTTTCTTTTCATCTGCAGTTACAATGTTGTGTGCCTGAGAGCAAGATTACTTTTTTTCAGACGAAGAAGATGAGGTTATGAGGTCGTCTGCTTTTTTGTTTGTTTGTCGTTTGTTTGTTTGTTTGTTTTGTCTTTTGGCCTTCAGATAATTACTCCGATATCGCTTCAACTTTGCTTCCGTGCATAAAGAAAGAACGCAACTGATTATCAGACCCTCAAGCCATATCATACAATAAGGATAAAGATTAAGGACCTCGCTATCATTTAACTCCGTCCGGCCGACGCCAATCTCCCACTGTGGTCGAGTATGCGACTATACTTCTTATTTCCATTTCTTATTCCTATTTCCTGTCCCTCCTCCTCTTCTTTTTTCCTTCTGTTTTTTCCCCTACTTACGCAAGAATTCAATGAATTCAAGTCCACACTTTCAAAGAACAAATATCTTCTTCGTGTCGCCGAGTTTATATGATGATGCAGCAGGATAATCCTATATACTTATACGATAGAATAGCACAACTCCTTCACGAATAAACACATGTCTTACACAGTGTTACACAAATCCGTCATTGTATTTCTGCTGCATTGATATAGCATGAATCATTAATATGCATTTTGATTGAAAAAAAAAAGAGAGATGTAGTTCGGAAGAGTAAACTTTGAAACTCACACAACTTAATATTGCTATAACTTCTGCACTTCATGTTTTCCCATCCGTTCACGTCTTTTCTTCTTTCTCTCCATATGTTCTCTATCTCTCTCCCCCCCCCCCCCTGTTTGTCCTTTATCTTTAACCCCCTCCCTCTCACTGTATTACAGATTGGAAAGGGGGAAGAGAGTCTTCATGAGTATTACATTTATCTCCCTATTTCCCCAGCGTCCTGTGGTCAGTTTGTGACATATGTTTTTTTCTTTGTCATCTGATGTGTTTGTTTGTGTGTCAGTGTGTGTATGTGTTTCTGTGTGTCTGTGTGTGTGTGTGTCTGTGTATGTATCTGTGTGTATGTCAGTGATGAGTCTGCGATCAAATGAGTTGCTTTGTAGATCCCTTTCCGTTACGTAACCATGATCACAATACTCATGTTTAAGTGAAATATGATTAATGTTTACCGGTGTATTGAATCGTCTGTGATATTTCGTTTGTGGGAACATGAAACGCAATCAATAAAGATCACAGGAAAATGAATCTTTTATAGTCCTACAGTGTGATTTGATTTCGTTTCTGTGTAAGCCTTTGCTTTCATATATCTATACATTCTGCTATTCAAATATTGTTATCGGTCCGTTTACGCAAACAGAAAATTTGTACTGAAATTTACCATTCACTCAAGTATCAATTTGAAACTTTAGATTTCCCTCGGTGAGTTAATCTAAGAGACTGTGCATGACACTCCCGGCCACAATTACTTTTTAGATTATCCTGAGTTTGTTTTCATAACCCAAATAATCATGGAGGAAACCAAAAAAGTCAAAAATTTAAAGCTTATGATTACTTGGAATTCTCTTGTCTTCGTGTATAGCAATTTACTATCATCGATCTACTATTTCTGAGTTGAAATAATTGATTTGTTACGAAAAATACGATTCATTAAATGAAATTTATATCAAGCTCAAGATAATCATGAAGGGCTTTCACGATACCGAAATCCGGGCAGAATGAATAACCTGTATTTATATAGTATGGATCAAAAATGTATCCTCTAGTGATTGGCTGAAAGAACCTCAGGTGATTATATTTTCAGCTGTGTCAGAATGTAGGCATGCTTGACACTCCATGCATGTCGTACTATTTTGAATTTATTTTCACTTCTATCTTTTTTTATTTACCAAATAGTATAGATACTATTTGTGAAATGATGTCACAAAGCAACTCTAACCTTACGCGCTGCTTCGTATCGTCAATCTGATGCGAAATGTAACAATTCCTAACAAAACAATTGTGACATTATGATACGAAGCAATTCTGACATCGTGCGCTGCTTCGTACGGTCAGTGTAGAATCCTTCCACAACATCGCATCCACCACACGACTTCTCGCCTCAAATATTCCCCTTCTTTTGTTTAAATTCTTGATCCAAAATATAAAACAATATACTCTGCCTGATTTTGAATTTTGGTTAGAGCTGAAGGTCTCGGTGCCTTCAAAAGTACTACTCACTTCTGGGCTGCGCTTCTCAGTGAATGGCATTACATTGGAGTCACTTCTGCCCATGGTTTTAACCACAAACTCTCAAGGCAAGATATATAATCATTTGTATACTTTTGTACTTTATGTATATGCAATTTAGATACATAATTTTAATGGAGGAAATAGCGAAGCCATATACTCCCTCATCTTCCGCAGCCGATGGTATTTCTTAGTCAATTCTTTCTCTTCGAATCATTTCTCCTTTATTGGGAAAGAGACGATAATTTCATGCCATGATTACAATAAAGAAAACCTGTGTCGATTTTTATGGCTTCTTCATACCAAATCATCAGCTCTCCTTCACATTATGAAATACTCGTTGCGGATCTGGCAGGACAGGGCTTTAGAGATTAACGGTGAGGCGGCTTCCTTTCCGCTTCATTTTGACAACGGACATTATTACAAGAATGCATGTTGAAGCACAATTATGATCTTTCAACTGCTTTATCCTTTAACTTATCCGTGTGCCATATTATTTTCCTGCCCATTTTGTGTGTGTAAAATTAGTGCACATTTTGATTCATCGGCACAGGTATGGTTAATGAAGTATCTCTTTTCCTCTCTCAAAATACAGTCAAAAGCACAAAAGAAATATTTCCCAAGCATAGACACTATTTCCCCCGTTACAACAAATAAAGTTTTTCAAATATAACAATTACTTTTATGTATAGAAATCACTGTAATAGGAAATAATATATATATATATATATATATATATATATATATATATATATATATATAGTTGAGACAATGTAGAAAACAGAAGATGTCGCATGAAACCGGCAGAGTTGTGAAGCTTTCGACCGTGGTCTTCCTCAGCTTTAATATCTGTTTGTGAAACGAATTATATGTTTTTGAGAATAACAAATCTGGAGTCATAAACACAATATATCAAATATAAGTTGAGCATGAGTTAATAGTTACATGGCATACTTGGCAATATTTTTTGGCACTTTGCAACACATTCAATAATGTGTAACTGTAAATAAGTATATAGTGAGTATATGTAGCATACAAACATATCATACAATAAAAATTATCAAACATATATCGTAAATAAACTAAATAAAATAATTGTCACGTGGGTTTACTCCAATAAGAATAACTTCACACATGTCATGTACCGTTACCTCTCAAGGTTTATTTCCAATAAAATTCGATTCCCATACAAGAGATTATTTGACTAGTCAATCCACTTCTATAACAAACTCGTTCGGTCAAATCTCTAAATTCCAAAAACTGACCCAATGCAAGAGTCACTGTCAAAATCTCACGTTTACTGTTTACAACGGCATCAACCACTCAGAAAGTAAACGCATCAGTTAACACTGTCTTGACTTCAAACCATTCCACTCAAAGGTCACTGACCTAACCTCAATTATCCTCACTTAAGGAAATTCAAACTTAATTCACAAATTAACTTCCCTTTGCTTAAATTCCGTCTCATGTATACAGGTCATATGCGATGCTGTTTCTGTGAAACAAATAAGCTTGGCTTTACCTCTGGTCCACAGCAAGTCCTGAGCTGACTTGACTCTGTGCGACCTCTCTGATTCTGAGTCAATCCACATTTAGCAAATGTCCAGGTTCTAATCTCACCTGACGACTAAAACTATCTCTTCACGTCCACGTCCACTATCTATATCGTGCCCACCTAACAGGGCTACCACAACTCAATTGACAGTCCTGAATTGACTTGTCCTGAAAATTTGCTAATCCTGGCTCAGAATCACTGCCACATCTTACTTCATACTCTCATTTTAGTCTTAAACCCAATCATCACACTTTAAAACCACATTCTCCATTGATTTACCTGAAACAGACTTGACCTGAATGCATTATGCATACTATGATTCAACTCAATAACGACCAATGTTACAACTGGGAATTGTGGTACCTGTATTTCATACTTATAAACCACCTGAAAATTTCACAACAACCTGGGTCTCAATAGGTACAAATCAAATATATCTCGGTGTATTATCTCATCTCACTACTAGTCTTTGAAAGTTCATCAGACTTTTGAAACTCCTTCTGCTCTCAGGCCAACCTTGAACCTTGGCATAGCGCTCGTACCGGAACAAATACGCATCCAAATCATCTTTATCTTGGTTAAATGCAGGCAATTTGGGGGTTCTGACTGAAGATCTATTTACCTCTGACTTTACACCAGAATTCAACTCTTTCTGATTTTCTACAATTTTCAAATTCAATTGAGCAGTTTCATTTTCAGTCTTCTTTAATTGTAAAAGTTCTGCACGTTCATCTCTAGCTCTATTTTGCTGATCTTTAATGAAGTTCTGTAACTCTTGACCACTCAGACCAAGCTTCTCTCCAGACAGCCACAAGACATCCAGGCAATTCAAACGTCTGCTTAGCAGGTAATTATTTTATTTAGTTTATTTACGATATATGTTTGATAATTTTTATTGTATGATATGTTTGTATGCTACATATACTCACTATATACTTATTTACAGTTACACATTGTTGAATGTGTTGCAAAGTGCCAAAAAATATTGCCAAGTATGCCATGTAACTATTAACTCATGCTCAACTTATATTTGATATATTGTGTTTATGACTCCAGATTTGTTATTCTCAAAAACATGTTTCACAAACAGATATTAAAGCTGAGGAAGACCACGGTCGAAAGCTTCACAACTCTGCCGGTTTCATGCGACATCTTCTGTTATCTACATTGTCTCAACTATAATTTCATTTAAGATGACAGAGGCGTACGGTAGGAATATCAGCATCATCACACTATATATATATATATATATATATATATATATATATATATATACAGATTATATAATCAAGTGCATAACATATATACACTAGCCATCCCAGCGAACAAAGGTCTATATATCACACTCTTTATCGCCAAAACCTCGAAAATGAATTTAGAGACCCAATATCTCCACAACAGAACCACAAGATCGACACCTGAAGGCACCCTAATCATTATTACTGTGTACTGCTTTCCCTCGCCTCTTTAGTTCTTACGAAATACTAATGAAGAACCTTCAAACTAATTGATGAAAAAAACCTTTGGCTGACATTTTGTACTATAATGGACGCGACGTGTGATAGCATATTATTAAAATGCCTGGAGGTAAGTTATCTTAACAACCAGTGATTTGAACATGGTTTTCCTTTATCTGTGTATTTTGATTGTTCACTAATGGGTACTGTTTTGCTAGTTATAAAACATATCATATGTTTTGTTTTTCTACAACGACCATGAATAGTATTCGATTTTTTTTTCTTGAAAAGAAGTAAATTCGATTCCTATGGATACATAAAATTAATATACAATACAGACAACAAACGTTCCTGTACAAAAGCACTCAGTGCTTGCCACACAAGCTTTTTATTCATTGCAAAATGTAGGAATGGCAAAATGGCACAATGCAATGATAATTAAAGCCTAGTGGAGCATTATCAAAATGTAAAAATTGGTTGTTTGCGATAAACTTGTGGGAATCCATGAGAGGGAATGCAGCTTCAAATTATTCAGGGACTTCTTCAATTACCAAAAAGAAGTGTCTATACATTGCGTCCTCAGTGTTTGTGTTGTGAGTCTTTTTTTTTTTAATCTGCTGGTAAGTAAAAATGTACATTATATCATTATGTTAATGATGCCGTTATCATTAACTTGTCATCAACCCTGTTCATACTCCGTATTAATCAATTACACGTAGTTCCAAAAACTTGAAAATAAAACTGGAAATTATAATTGATGAGGAGCCCACCGTATCCGTATACCTCAAAGACTGTTAAATCAATATCTCATGCAAACCTGAAGAACAAAAAACAAATAAAAGATAGACAAGATTTGTCTTTTTGTGTGACAAAATATGTCGTCAATTTACATAGCAAATAAATTTCATTATATGATCTACCCATACTTATATTCAACCTGAAATCCAAGCTAAGTTTTACTTTTCCGCTATGTTCCTGGCATTATCCCCGATCTTTGGTTGATATCTAACTTCTTCTTTTTTTAATAGAGAAACTCATACTATTTTTGTAACATTGTCGGTAAAGTGAGCTCTGTTATATAAAAGTCTATTTTGGATGTTGCTTCTGACGTAACGAGCAGTGCTTTACTGATTTCCTGGAAGAGCGGAAGTCAAATTTAAATATCACGTGATGGGACTGGATTATATCATGATTATATCTTCTGGATACGGTGACGATTCAACAAATTCAGTGATCCATTCCGTTCAGTCATTCGGAATCATCAATCAATCATCATCCAATCATTCATCGATTTTTCTTCTTGGCTCCTTCTAAATTTTACCGCCACACAGATATCAAATGCATCATCATTATTTATTTTTTCTTTGAAAAAAATACAAGAGTATACGGAATGCACAATCGTACGCTATATACAGCAGTTGATGATGTGGATAGTAGGGCCAGTTAATTTCGAAATAAATTTACATTCACGTGTTTATAGCGTTGACATTGTTCCATTATGTAAAGATTTCATAATTTATATAATGTTGTTTATAATTACATGCTGAATGCGTTACTCAGTATGCCGGAGCGCTTTGCGAATAATTTTTATCATAATTATATCAAAACATAGGACAGGAAGCTCCTGTAATGATAACAATAATGCATCTTCTCCAATATGTTTTGATACAATCATGTTCTATATCATAGACCGAAGAAAGAATAGGAATAAAATACAACTATATCAGGTCAGGTCAGATCGACAGCCGCAACATTTTCGTTTTTGTTATTACCATTACATATATATACACATATATATATATATATATATATATATATATATATATATATATGTGTGTGTGTGTGTGTGTGTATATATATATATATATATATATATATATATATATATATATATAGATTACGGATATCAATAACACTTTATGTGCCATGTTTAGCGGTTTTTTTTTTTTCTTTTGTCGGGACTTCCCAACAATTTCACAAGTTTATAGATTCGCGATTGTGGAGTATCAGCAGTATGTCTGAACGGAAAAATGTATGCGTGCATATCACATTCATGTCGAGATCATCTCAGTGTGAGGGACTCCTTTTGTACACTCCAACAATGTTTTAGAAAAGTCATTTATGATATTGGCTTCTTCATTTAATTGTGAAATATTGGACATGCAGCAGTGGAATTAACAGTTTCTTTGCACAAACCCGAGATATAAATTCTTACTGACTGTATAGCACATTTTGGTGATTTTGCTCAACATTCAATCTTCTTCTAAACATTTCATCTAAACACGTGTTATGGCAAGGTGGTGTCAAGGTGCCATTATCATTACCGGTACGTGTATATAAGCAACATTCTCTCTGTAGAAGGTTCACAGTAACGTGAAATTTATGACCTTGACGACAAAAGGACAGTTGTGTTTCATCGTGACAAAGTTTTCTGCTACAAAAGTTAGAGAAAAGCAATTCCGAGTAATTAGAGCACCAATACCAAATAATGTGGTTCATCTCGATTGTTTAGCAATATTGACGCTGTGATCCTCAAGAACATAGGAAAATCAAATATCAATATGACCGGAGGCAAATAATTTCATTGCGCCAGAACTTTTTTCTCTCATGATATATGCTCATTGAAGGTTAAAACTTTGTTTCCAAGAAGCAATTGTTTTCATAAAAAGCTTTTCAATCATATCATGAATCCGCGGTTCACCGTATGAATAAGCAGATCATTTTTATTTTATTATAATAGATGCTCTACATACAAGACCGGTCAGTTGAGATCTTCGACAGCCTTGTGGAACACAATACAAACGATAAGACCTTTAAATCAAAGAAAGAACTATAGAACAATAACTCATGAATGATCTTGAAAGCCTGATTCGGTAAATGCTGTCCTCGTGTATTGTAATAATACTTGGTGAGCTTCATCTTACTGCTCGGTCTCGCTAGCGGAAGTGTGTTATTGTGTCAAAAGTTTCATAAAATGGGTAAGTGCGCCAGCGTCCAACACACTCACAAGAATTACCATAGAGTTACCCCTAACATGTTTATGTTCCCTCGCTTGCAAGAATATGATTGGGGTGTCAAAACACTGAATTTCTTTAGATTTGGAGTTTAAACTGATGTCGTTGATAGAAGTCCCATAAATGATTATTTTATTATTGCTCTCCAACAGTCGCAGATAATTTGCCTACCAACTTTTCATCCTAATATAAAAATTTTCATCGATCGGCAGACCCAGTTCCTATTCAATTCATTTTTTCTCCATCTCAACAAACTCAACATATACGCACAATATGAATGAAAGCAAAGAAATATCAACACAGGTTATAAAAAAAAAAAAACAAACAAAAAAAAAAAACCCCAGCGTATCATACTTTTGATGGAGATTGAAGAAGGGAGACATTTGGGCGATAAATCATGAAGGATGGAGATGGGGCACCCATTCATACAAAGAAAAGCTTGTATATTGTGGGTCCCACTCATATAAATTATATAAGACTATACAAACCATATATATACCCGAAGGCGCTATCATCGTCAATCTTGCAATGTCATGTATTTATTTATAACCCCTTTTTCTTCTCTATGATTTCTCCTAGACCGTTGTACTGCTTCATCTTCATTAAGCTTGATGATGAAGCACTTCGGGTTAATACCTTTTCAGTACATTGGAAAACCTTCAGGGGAGTACTTTCTTCCTATCTTTCTTTTTTTTTTGTGTGGCGATTTCTTTGAATTGAGATCAGAGTCAGACTGAATTACATCGATCGACTTTCTTACCCTTCTTACTCAATTCATCTCTAGCTAGCTATATTATAAAAATGAGAACAGTGTCGCAACTGATAACTTGCATTCCACTTAAATTCCACTAATATTGTCATGTTCTAAAGAGGTGTCATGGTATCAAGAAATTTGATATGAATATATAGGAACATTTGATTTGATAGCTGTTGAATTGAATACCTCTCACTTAGAAAAGCGTTTTATTTCCTTTAGTAGAGTGGCACGAAAATTATAACTTCTTACAAACAGACGAAAAGGTCCTTTTTTTCTGTGGTTGCAACAAGAAAATTATATGAACAGTTCAAGAGTTTTCCTACATAGATACCAACCCTGTTAATTTGTGAAGATTCCTTTTACGTTTTGAAAATGATTCCTATCTATTGTTAGTTTTGTGGAAATGAGGACTCTACGGAAATGATAACGACATTTACTACCCGTGTAATGGCATATTTTGAGATGTTATATTTAAAGATAAGTATATCATACGAATTATAATCATTACATATTTTGAGGGTTTCTTTTTTGGCTAGAATTTGATTGAAGTTTTCCATCGAAGTCCTTTGTATATTCAACGAACTATCAGCAAAGGTGTCTTGTAAACAATGTGTTACTTATTTCTTTTGTCAGCCGCTTTTCTGATCTAGCAAAATGTTCATGACGACATGACTCGCCCCGCTAATGGCTCAGTTGCAGGCAAGGTCACCAAGAGCAGCGGGGATGTTAGAGAAGAAGTGAAATCTGTTCGCAATTTGTGCAAATGTATACGTAGGTTCTATAGCATTACAATGAATGCTGTTCTTTTCACTGGCTTTGATGTTCCATGCTCCAAGCAGCTCTTCCTTATAGAATTTGGATATGGAGACCAAAGAAGATGTTCTTGATGTTTGCCATTTTCAGCTGTATTTCAGAGGAAATGTTGAAATCATATCTGGGACTAATTTGGTGGTAATCTTGTACGGAACAACTATTTGACTACTCGTTATGAAGTACCCCAGGACTGAAAAAGGTGTATAAGTAGGCCTGTCTCTTAAAAAAAAGTTAACATAGATAACCATCTTGCGCACATTGTGCATACAGATCGCCAGGTTGATGAGCACCCGAATGTTAAATCTTAAAAATTGAGAAATTGACTAATGCGTGTTTCTGGGTGTTTAGCAGTATTTAACAGTTAAAGAATTGCAATTTTATTAAATGTTAATCATCTTTATTACTAATTTTCTTTGCTTGTCCTATATGTTATTTCCACACTAAACAATTATAGGGCCTACTACTGGCTAGTTATATTGTATTTTAGGAATGCATACGTAAATAGAAGTGCTGTCTTTTGGCACATCATATTTTTCTCATTATGACCTTAGTTCAACTCGCATGTATACAGACCTTGTGTTTATACCAAGACAAACTTTTGTACATTCCGGTGAAGTTTCATCTTCTTCTTCTTTTTCTTCTTCTTCTGTAATCTTCAAAGGGCTATTTGCAGCCTATCACGAAGATGAGTACAACTTGTGTGCACAATGAGAGGAGGGGTGTGGGCTTAGTCACAGGGTGTGATTTTAAGGTGGGTCATTAAAAGCTCCTTGAACTGTTCAAGTGAGACTGCACAAACTACAGAGCTTAGAAGTTTGTTCCACTCGGGTATGGATCTCTGGGCAAATGCAAATTTGTCGATGTTGCCCCCTGGGGCGGTATGTTTGGAAACACATGTCGTGATTTTTCCTGGTCTTAGATGAGTTGATTGTAAAAAAAAAAGTATCTGGATGAATTGCACCAAGGTCGTTCATGATTCTGTACACCATAGTTAGTCTGCTCATAGTACGTCGTACATCGTACATCGTCGCACGTCGTACATCTAATTTATGTTTTGTGTAATTTTCGAATTTGTATACTTTGTGATGTGAGAGGTATGAAAATAAATTGAAATAAAAAAAAATGAAATGGGCATAAATTCTTGGCGGCACGGAGCATGGGTATACTACTGATAAAGGAGAGATTCTTGTTTCTTCTCCTTCTCAAGGCCTATATACTCTATAGCAGTAAAATCTCCCTGGTGGGAGTCAGTGGGTGGGAAAGGTTCTCTGTTCCTTGCGCAATACTCTCGAAGCAAGCAGCCGCCAGTAGATGGCGTCGTTCTCCGTGGCGGAATAAATTGGCCAATCAGCTGGCGTGCTTATCCTTCGGTAACGAACTAGCGCCTTTTTCGAGAACGGTTGAGACTGTTGTAACACTCATTTTACCTCTTTATTTCAGTCTTGGTAAGTTTGGGGATTGATCTTGTTTTGTATTCTAATATAAAGATATGAGTCGGAAAGGTTTATTTGTCTTACAAAGCTGAAAAATAGCAATGATATGATTTAAACTTGCCACGTTTTGCGATCTCCGATCTCTTGTAATGTGAAGTCCCACACAATGTAATGTATGTATTGTATGAACCTCGAAATTGAACGTAACACAACACAGACCATTGCATTGCATTGATTGGCACTGCACTGCAAGCTGCACTGCGTGCTGTATAGATTAGAGAGTTAAACTTTACCTGTAACGTTAGTGTAACGGTTTAGGCGTAGGGTAAGGGCACCAGTATTCGGTCAGCTCCCGGTATTCGGTCACTTATAATATCACTAGTCACCACACCAGACAGTAAGTTCAAGTTCACAACACTCAACAGTCAACACACGCAAATCACATTTTAACGTTAGGCCATTCACATACTTGCACACTCATGACATTCACAACAACAAGAAACTCCCTGGCCTTAATACTGTGTCTTGGCCCCCTCCAAATATCCATCCAAAATCCCAAATTTTACTGTCAAAAGTGCAGAATCGGCGCTACTTTCCAAAAGCGCGCGTGGATAAGGCCCAGTTTAAGAGTACGGGTCGCCGAAAAAGCGCTAAAAATCGAGAAATACGCCGTTCTCTCGCGGGATTTTTCGCTTATCGCAAGCTTGGAGTGTAATGGTATCCTCAAAAATGCAAAAGAAAAACAAAATTTCCGTACGTGCCGATACAGTGTCCCAATGATTCGGTCACCAACGGTCGCCGCAATGTCCCCGATGCAATTTTGCGCGAACAAGGTAGCGTGCGCGCGCATTTTTCAGCTACCTTGAACACGCAGTGACTTTGAACGCGCACATTGTGTGACCGAATACTGGTGCCGGTGACCGTATACTGGGGAATTTTCAAGGTGAAATATTTCGGGATTTTGTGCAATTCTGTGAGATATTTAACAAAATGAAAGTTGAGATTAAAGAAAATTGATATATTTCACATACATTGCTGTAGATATGATGTATACAGTGTATGTATTATTTTAGTTTGAAAAATAGTGCAAAAAAGCTTAAGTGACCGAATACTGGGGATGTTACCCTACAATATACTATAGAACATTGCCTAGCCCGACCAGATGCCGTGCGAAGCACGATTTATACAGCGACTGGGCTGTCGTTAAACATTGCCCTGCTGCCATGTTGTTGCTGTACAAAAGTGTGGGGCTACTGATGTGGGGGTTGACCGAAAGATTGAACACCTGATACAAATTGTTTGTAGTCTAGTCTATGCCTAGTAGGGGGTAGACTGTCTGTATCTATCTCATCTGTCTGGGGCCCGTTTCATAAAACTTGCCATCAGTGACAGTGACAAGTTGTCATAGATGTGACAAGCTACTGAAATCCTTGCATCTGATTGGCTAAGAGCAAATTTGTCATAGATATGTGGCAGTTGTCACTGATGTGTGATGACAAGTTTTATGTGATGCCTTAAAGGCACACTTGCGCACAGCGTGTTCCCCGCTACGCAATACAGTACAGAATTCTAAAGCTCCGTGTGTGTGGTGGATATAATACACACGAGTGTGGCTGTTTCCAGCGACTCGGGCCATGGCTACAACCACACTTGTGTGGCTGGATGGTAAAGACACACGCCTGTGGTTGTATACACTGCTTTTATGAAACGGGGCCTCAGGTCTCGTCGTCGGGGTGGGCCAGGATAGTTACGTGGAGACTGCTTCTGGCGCGCGCTTCTGGCTTTATTTTTATAACACTAACACTGACAATCACTATTAAGAAATAAATGTTTATGGTCCTAGAGAGAGTCTTCTGGTCTAGACTCAGACTCAGCTCAGTCAGAGTCTAGATAACCACACCGACGTAACATGGTACACTACCACTAGCGTGTGCTTTAGTGCAGTGCAGTGCAGTGGCTAGCACGCGCTAGCTCCAGCACCAAAATAATTTCCTCTTTTTGGCACCCAGGGTACAACCTTTTTAAAAAACATAAATAATTCAACAAAATGGCTGATTTTTATTTGGTACCCCGGGATACCATTTATGTCATCATATGCCAACGTGGCACATCGTTGACTGAGTCTGGCATGTCAACGTGGCACATAAACTTTTTAAGAATAAACAATGACAATGTCAACATGCTGTTAGTTAGACCTCTTCTGGTAACAGTGCCCTGTGGCGTCATGGTTACGGTCTGGAGTCAACAAGATGAATATTCCACTGCTTGAGCGTGTGTGTGCATCCCCTTATCTTTCTCTTTCTTTTCTATTTCTCCTTCTTTCCTTTTTCTTTCATTTTCAGGTACAGTATTTCTATATATATTCTAACTTTCCTTTTCCATCCTATTAATCATTTCTTTGTGGGTTTCTTCCTTTTGTCTGACTTTTCTCAATTTCCTATTCAATATCATTTTTTGCCTATCTGTTTGTTGTTCCTTCTCGTTATATTTCCCTCCATCTACATTTGTGCCTTTCCTTCCTTTCCTGCCAAAATTTGAATGTATGCAAAAGCATAGGTTTCTATATACAGCCAGCAGTCAACAGCTTTATGGTCACTTTATGGGCAGCTTACTCTGTATGTAAACTACCAGCCATCAAAAGGCTTCTTGCGGTAGTGTTGCCTTATGTCATTAATCTTCTTGTTAATGACGCTGACTTAGACAAACATTAATAAAGGAGTGAGGAAAAAAGTGAGTTGCATGCTGGATGTCTTTAGTTTATGAACAATGAAGATTATATATTGATTGACAGTTGACTGAGGTCATCAGTGGACCCATAGAAATGGAATCATTCAGACTTGTAGACCCACTTGACTGTATTGATATGAAGGCAACAAATCTGAATTCATTTAAAGCTTGTTTTCTTGGATCATGGTCTGTGCTGCTTTGTGCAATGAAGTTATGAAGACACTTTTAGGGGGTATTTTTTGCTTTTACCCTATAAACAGCAAAGAATGCCGGTTCTGACTGAGCCCGACCCCACCCAGGCTGGGGGGGATGCCGGGAATGAGCCAGCAGAGGTCATGGAGACCAGTGAGCCTCTGCCCCAGGAACCATCTCCTGCGACGGCTTCGCAACCAAGACTCATGATAACCCAGATTGTCACAGAGAACTTCAAGTCGTATGCTGGCAAAGTGGTTCTTGGGCCATTTCACAAGGTTTGTGCTTGAATGATAATGAGCTGGCAATGAATTGTGATCTCTCCACTAATGAAGGGATTTCAAAACTTCCTGTGTACCCCATAACTGTGAAACCACAATTTTAGTTTTATGTGTGTGTGTGTGTGTTTGGTTTCTCAGGTGTCTATGTCATTACTGTAAAACGAGAAATGTTTGCTTGCATTTTAATTTTGCGAATTTCGCGAGCACCAAAATTCGCAAAATTAAAATGCATGCGAAGGTTCTTGCCTACACAATATGCATTGGATGCCAGTGGCAATTTCTGCGAAAATTTCATGCTGCGAGAAAGACCGTCGGTTCCAATTCGCGAAATTTTCATGCAATGAATATATCGTGTTTTACAGTATCTAGTCAAATTTATATCCATAAGTAGATCCATTGTATACTTACATTGTTGGAATGCCACTTATGGTAGCTGACAGCAAACTATTGCTTGGTTATCCTTTTGTCTGTTGACTGGTAAATGATCATACATCCTTGCCATCTTGAGTATTGAGGAGATAATGCTTCCTTATAATTATTAAAAGACGGAAAATTGTTTACGATGACATGATTTATTGATCTCATGAAAAAAGAAGGAAATGAACTGATGATTCTGAGCAAGTCAGTTGATCCAATAATGGCTGTTTTTCAATGACCGACTCCACCCTCTGTTTGTAGTGTAATTTTACTACATGCTCTGAAAGTACACTTCAATCGATTGATAGATAGTGAGGCTAGATCTTTCATCAAAGTTTTGCATTAATAAGAAAACTTTTAAATGATCAAAGTATCACATGTTTTCACCAAGTAGTGATTGTTTTAGCAGCCACATGTTGCATGTGAATCGATTTCATCAACCCATGCCTTAACCATTCTGTTTCTAATATTCTATTCTTATTAAAAACGAATTTGAACACATGGTGGACTTACAGTTCCAGTCTTTGATTATCTTGCACACCTCAGAGTTTTTCCTGCATCATCGGCCCCAATGGGAGTGGAAAGTCTAACGTGATCGACTCCATGCTGTTTGTCTTTGGCTACCGAGCCGCCAAGATCCGTTCCAAGAAGCTCTCCGTCCTCATTCACAAGTCTGAGAACCACAAGGAGTTGACCAGCTGTACTGTGGCTGTCCACTTCCAGAAAATCATTGATCTTGGGGTGAGGAAATAAGACAACACATTGGTATCCTCCCTCCCCTGCTGAAAATATTCAAATTGCAATGATAAATCATGCAATTCAGGATGTTACTTAACTTTTTTTTTTACCACTTGCCCAATCAGGCAAGCAGATTTTCAAATATTGCAGAACACCCCACACATGAATTTTGCTTACTTTTTAGTATCATTATCATCTATTTCAAGTTTATTTGTATTTGCATTTTTTTTTTTTCTCATTCTGGTTTGTCTAGCCTGGTGATGAAGAGTATGAGGTGGTGCCAAACAGCCAGTTTGTAGTGTCCAGAACGGCCCACAAGGATAACAGCAGCAGCTACTACCTGGACGGGAAGAAGGTGAACTTCAAGGAGTGCACAGCCCTCCTCCGCAAGGCTGGAGTTGATCTGGATCACAACCGGTTCCTCATCCTGCAGGTCAGTTTCATCCCAGCCAGTGATGTCTCTTTTGCTCGTTGCTTTTAATCAGTGGTAGGCTGGTGTCGATCTACAGTAGTTGTCAGTCCGTATCCAGATCTCAATCCAGTTTACCCTTTCTTGTTTCAGCACGTAGAATACACTGTCAGATAGTTAACGTTAGAGATGACAACAACATCGTGGGACTATATACCCTCCTGATTTTTAGATTCAGATTCTTACTTTTGTGGAGATAACTAAAAACCACATATGAATTATTAAAGAGCTGAGGTCCTAATAAAAGGTTGGACCCCTCATTTATTTATACCTGCCACTTTGTTTTACTTTGTTTTTGAATATCACGGCCATTCCAAAACTGATTTTCATCAAATAAACTTTGAATTCCCCATGAGCATTATACCTCTGTCAAATTCTGCAAGAGGTTTCTCATTATCACTCAAAGTTGGAAACCTGAAGTCCCATCTCAACCAAAACTATAGCATACTTGCCAACTAGTAAGATTTTATCAGATTCAGTAAGATTTTTTACATTAAAAATAGCAAAATCAGATTTTCTGTCAGAGAAATCAGATTTTAAACAAATATTTAGATATACCTTTCATGTGTATTTTCTGAAGATTAAACCGAAAGTAAGATTTTTAACTTCAGTTTGCATATAAAATTAGATTTTTGCAATCCGCGAGTAAGATATTTCATCTAAATGTTGGCAGGTATGCTATAGTATACCATCCATTTAACAGGGCTGCACACAAACCCATTTCTTCTACTCGTCTGACCTGTCCATTGGTCCAGTTTTTCCATTTTTTACTGGTAAATTCCTGAAAAATGTTACTGGTCCCACAGTGATTTGTACTGGTCAGGGACCGTTGGACCAGTGCCAGTGTGCAGCCTTGCATTTACAAGCAAAGAAGGGCATAAGCAATTCTTTGATGGCTTGGTTCCACAGGGTGAGGTGGAGCAGATTGCCATGATGAAGCCCAAGGCCCAGAGTGAGCATGAGGAAGGGATGCTGGAGTACCTTGAGGACATCATCGGCAGCAACCAGTTCAAGGAAGCCATCGAGGAGCTGGCCAAGAAGGTGGAGGAGCTCAACGAGGAGAGGGGTGAGAAGGTGAGCTGTCGCCCTCTTGGGGCTGGCCTTTTTTAGCTTTTCATGTGCCACATTCACGTGCCAGACGAGATTGACGCTTTGTCAACTGCACATATTTTGCTCAAGAGCACAACCATGCACAAACTGATAAATAAATCGCAATTAATGTGCCGGAGAACATTGAAAGCATTACGCGCGTTTCCATTCCTCACACATATACACCTACATCACAGTGAAGCGTGCAGTTTTCTTTGCATTTTGCTGTACTGGATGTAAATGGTTCTCTAAGAAGTTACAGTGATTTGAGAGAGGAAACACATGTTTTCCAAGTTGCACCAAAGCACAATTACTGTATGACAAGTGTGACAAACACGCTTAGACTTGGAGGTTGACCGAAAGAAATCTGTAACCGCTTGATGTTCTTCCCAGCATGGGGGCTGCTCACAAGAGACTCTCGTGTGAGCTCTTTTGAAGCATTATGTGGATTCCCAGATATATTCCATGGTCGGCCAACATCCGCAATACATAGTCTTCCAATGATATGGTCCCAGCCCTTTGAATCCTCCATAAATAGAAGGCTCTTCAACCAATGGAATGTTATATTTCCTCTAGTTGTGTGTACTGATGAGGGTAATAATAATATTCAGTAGTAATATCAATTACAATTTGGATGATTAATGCCAAAGAGTACTCAACTCTATATGGCAAGTGTTAAATCATTATCTAAATACATTTTAACAGGTTTACCTTTGAGTGTACAATATGTTAAGTCTGTGTAGTCACCCATATTTTGTCATTATAATCACAAACCCCTTTTTGCCAGTAGCTTGTCCGTTACCAATTTCTGTATGATGTAATTCACAAAGCCTTTGAAAGAATTGTCTGTTTATATACTACATGTATTTTGTTTTGTGTCCTCCGCATGTCTTTTGCTCTTTTATCACATTTATCTGTATTGAAATGCAGTAATCACACATTACTGGAGTTGATTACAAAAGTAAAGTCACACGAGCAGAGTGATAAAAAATTGCATCATATAATTGTAGAATATCAAAGTTTGTCATGTTTATACCACTGAGTGCTCAACAGTCTCAACCACAAAGCCAATGAGGTGAGATGCTGTCATCAACTCAACACCCTCCTATTACTTTGTACTCAAAAATATTGAAGTCATCTTTTCAATGTAGACTATAATTTTTGCAACTACACCTGTCTCTCCTGAAAGCCACCATTGCTAGTTTATTGCAACACAACATTTGAGGTGAAGTTATAAGTGTGTCAAAGATAGGCTCCTGTTTGTGGTGATGCTGCCCTAAGTGTTCCATTTTTTTTTTTTTTCAAATAGGGACAAAGGTCATATCTGGGTTGCTGGCTTGTGCACATTTTTTTATTTTTTTATTTTTTAATGCATGCAGGTCCATCATGGTATACTCGTAACCCCTTTATAATGACCTGTGGGATATATGCTTCAGTTGCATGGCAATGGATATTACTAGTTCCTATTGTGTGGGTGGATGAACGCTTATGAAAGTTTAAAATGACTGTTACATTAGAACTGAACTGAATGAATGATCTCTCTTCTCTCCAGCTGACTCGAGTGAAGGCCGTGGAGTCAGAGATGGAGGAACTGGAGGGGCCTATGAAGGAGGCCAAGGAGTTCCTCAAGTCGGAGAATGAGGTGACCAAGAAGAAGAACATGCTGTACCAAAAGTACATGTAAGTTGCCACGATCATTTCATCCACACTTGTGAAGCTGGTCTGTAGTCTCAGAGATGCCAACCAATACGATTTTATAGTATTTCGTGCCATAAACAGTGTGAAATGTGATATTATGGTATCACCTCTTCAAAGTATGACTTTTCATATTTCGAATTGAAAAAAAAAAATGAATCCAATATGAACTACAGAAAACTGCAGAAAACTGCTTCATCACACAGAAAGATGTGCTAAAAATTCTTGCAACCCCTGCAAAAACATTGAACAACAAGCCTAAATGGGCGGAAAATATGCAGATGCCTTTGATACCATTTTCTCAACAATGTTGATGAAGTAGCAACATTTTACTGGGCTGTCCTTACCAAGGAAACATTTTTCTGACATTTTATTGGCCCAGGGCCAAGGGCTAGTGGTGATTTCAAGATTTCATGAAAATCTGATTTTCCTCTCAAAAATCAGATTTTTTATACGATATTCCATTTGGATTTTATTATGTCAAGAAGTTGGCATCTTTGTCGTCCTTAATTATGTTTTTTGCAAGTTTTACAGCCTGCAGTCTCTGTATGTGGCATACCTGGCATTTTTTGTGGGGGCAACATTATGTGAAATGGGGCTTGTAAGACAACTTTGTCATACTAGTAGTATTCACAGTTGAGAAGCATAGCAGCAGAACGAGAAAAGAGAATTCATTTTGCAAGAACCAAACCTAAACTGCAACTTTCCCACATTTTAGACAGTGATTGTACATCTCATTTTGCTATATGAGTAGTAGACTTGTGTGTATTTGATTTTGTCAATATCAATTGATTTGTGAAATTTGTGTAACTAAGACCACCATCAAATATGAAACTTCACTTCGATTTTCTGTGAAGAGTGTCACCTAGTAGTCTTGTTCAGTCCTGCCGGTGATGTTTTAACTTAAAACAACCTGATTTTGCTTTATGCTAATAATGATCTGTGACACAGTAGTATGAGGGATGTAGTTATTTTGTGTATTTTTGCAAATACTTTCAGATATGTCAACATCAGTTAAACATTTTTGTTATGCTAAACTTCTCATAATGACCAAATGAATTCACTAATGGTTTTCTCAAGTTCCATAATTTTTTTTTTATTGTGTCCACTTCCATGTACACATATATGTGATATTATTTGAATTACTGAATTGCCTGTTTTCAGAAGTTTAGATGAAGCATTACCATTTTCTTCCCTATGAAATCTATGAATCAGATTTGCCATAATTTGTGAAATATTTTTTTTAATATTATTTCCTTGTGTTTGCTATAAAACTATTAAACAAATAATCTTTCTTTGGATACCAGAGCGGAGTGCAGTGAGAACAGAGCAAAGGCCGAGGAGAAGAGAACCTCCATCCAGGATGGGATGAAGGAGATGGAGGAGGAATTAAAGACTCTAGTGGCTGAAACCAAGGCTAAGAACAAAGAACACAAGAAGCTCTGCAGGTAAAGTATCCCGTACAGTAAAAGTGGAAATTTTCGCATTGTGGAAATTTTCACACATCCAGAAGCTAGCATGAAAATAAAAGCTTGCAAATATTTTAACTTGCCATATGTTCCAGGAATTAATGTTCTGATTCTGCGGAATTAAAAACACACAAAATTCAACTTACCCAGCCTGCCAACACAGAAATATTACTCCCGCGAAAATATCTACCCTAACACTATTTAGTCACTGGTGTGCTAATGCCAAGTACTTGCAGAACACTGTGCAGCACCTCAAGTCGTATTTGAAATTTGATGCTTTCCAGTGGAATCTTGTGGTTGCACAGGATGCCCCCAACAAATGGAAAATGCTATGTCATCTGTGTTCTACCATAATAAAAGTAAGAAAATATTTATGCCGGGGGGGGGGGGGGGGTGTTAAATGTGCTTTGAGAGATTTTTGATCAATTGTCACCCTCTGTACAAATGTATAAATTTGAACAATTTTAACAAACATGTCGGAAAAAGAACCAGTTTGAATCAAACCTGTCATCTACTGCTTTCCTGGCAGCAACACTACCACCAGGAAATCTCAGGTTGCCAGCATTTGCACAATGAACTCAGGAAAAGTACCCAGACTCTTGAATTCCGATATGGTTATGTTTAATAGTCCAAGGCGGGCAAGGCTTATTGAATGAAAAATCCCACACTGTAACCAAAGCCTGACATTCAAGACTGATGCTGGTCATGGTATGTCACAGAAATCTGTGCAACTTTTGTGTTAAGGTGATATTCAATGGAAAGTATTCCACACTTTGTCCTTGGTGTGCTACCTTGACACGTTTAGCTTTCTTATTCAACAACCCTGAATCTATTGCTGGTGTTTGTTTGAACTGTTTTGTCTGGTAAATGCTTCTTACACTCTTGGTATTTTTTGATACATTTCCATTGGAGAAAACAATAATTTTCAGGTTTGGCATACAGTTTTCCACCACCAGAATGCCACTAATCTGTTGCCTCTGTGTCTTTGTCATCACCACATACAGTCAGTACGAGAAGCTGGCAGAGAACGCAGAGCAGAAGAAGGCCGACTTTGCCGAGTTTGAGCGCCAGGACGTCAAATGCCGCGAGGACCTGAAGCACACGAGGGAGAAGCAGAAGAAACTCGTCAAGAATCTGCAGAAGGAAAAGAGCAAGGTGAGAGTATTTTCTGTGCCTCTGAGAGGAGAACCATTTGAGACCCACCTTAAAGGGACGGTATAGTTCTGGTTGAGATGGGGGATTCAAGTTTTATCTTTTTGCGAGATATAATATTAAAATCACTGATATATGAGATATGAAAGAGCATAAAATTCTGAAAGGAATTTAAAGTTCATTTGTTCAAATTTTGTTTTGAAATGGCTGACATATGAAGAGGTCTTAATCATTAGGACCACTTTGATTTACTTCTTTTTTTTTTTGGATATCTCATTTCTTCAAGATAGATTTTCATCAAATTAACTTTGAAGTCCTCTTAGGATTGTGTGCTCTCAAGTGGTGTTATTATCTCGCAAAAAGTTCAAATCTGAATCCCCACCTCAACCAAAATTATATCATCCTTTAACTTGCCAAGATCTGTCATCAGTTTTCAACGATCTATCCAAACTTGACCTAATTGAAGATTAGCAAGCCAGCACACTAAACTCAGGTGTAGCAATGTGTCTCAGACTCAGTCCAAAAGAAGGCTGCAATGACACAATAGAGATTAGGGGATCAATAATAAGCTCTATTCAGTGAAAATCAATTTCATGTCATCCAGACCAGTTGGTTGAAGGAAGCACTCCAGTGACTGCACCAATCAGCGAATAAAGAACAGTAAGGGTTGAATAAAGTATAATTTCACACTTTCTCCAAGTTAGCTTGAATGAATAGAGCAAACTCAGATGAAACAGAATGGTTCAAGTTTCATCAACATAAGAGAGTTATGGGTTGTCAAAGTTTCACAGGATTCCATGTCATGGTAATGTTTGCATCAATCACTTATAATGCAAAGTAGATGTGGCAAGTGCTTATTGACAGTCATGAGATACAGTGTTTACTCCAAAAATTCCTATCCCAACAGAATTTTTGATTTTATTGATTTACTATAAAACCAGAAACTTGCACGAAACTTTTCATGAATTTTGCAAGGAGCCAAGATTCGTGAAAGTGTTTGTCTACACAATGCATTGAATGCCAGTGGCAATTCACAAAAGTGTCATGCAGCAAAAAAGGCCGTCAGCTCCAATTTGCACAAGTTTCTTGCCGCGAATGTTTCTGGTTTTACAATATTCACTTGCTAGCCCTCTAAGATGAAAGTTATATAAGTGAATATAAGATAAGTAGATCATAGATTACAGACATTCCAGTGTCTTTAATTGCTGTCAGTCATGCAAAACTGTTTGTAGGAATCTGAAAAGTGATACTTCCAGCCTCTTTCAGCCTTAAAGGCATGTAAGATCCGAAGGGAGGGATCTGTGTATACTGAAAAACACAATATTTTCGCGGCATGAAATTTTCGCGAATTGGAGCCGACGGCCTTTTTCGCGGCATGAAATTTTCGCGAGTTGCCTCTATCATTCAATATGTACATAGTGTAGACAAGAACTTTTATGTGCATTTTAATTTCGTGAATCTTGGCTCTCGCGAAATTAAGATGCACGCGAACATTCCTCGTTTTACAGTAGGTCTGTAATTTACTGAAACACACAAGTAAGCAGTTGATGTGCCATGCTAATTGCCTGATGGTAGGTGTTCTCGTCAGAATGCTATGTCATTGTTTTAATTACCTCCGTAGTTGGAGACCCTCTTGGCCGTGCCCGGGGACAGTGAGAAAGAAATCGAAGAGCTGGAGAAGAAGAAGGGCGCCCTCGAGGAGAAGCTGAAGGTAGAGGAGACCAAGATGAGCGAGATCATGGCGTCCCTCAAGACAGAGACCCAGGGCATCCAGGCCGAGAAAGAGGTAAAGTCTGGGACGGCCACTAATCGTTTTTGTAACTCTTTCCTACAGGTGGGCTTTGCTGTAGATTGGTCCTGGCGACATGCCAACTTCAGGTTGATGTCAATGTGGTGGAGCATTGAAAAGACACACACTCGACAGAATTTCAGCAAACCAGGATTTAGCAATTTGCCACCATTATGAGAATAAATCATCGTGCACATGGCAGATTGTCGTTAATGTGCTTCCCTGCGCATGGCAGATTGTTGTTAACAAACTTCCCTGCACATGACAGAATGTTGTTCACCCTATGCGCACTCCTCCCACACCCTAACAACAATCTGCCATGCGTACTCCCATACCCTAACAACAATCTGCCATGCGCAGGGAAGTGCTGTAACAACAATCTACCATGCACACAACGAAATACGCTGCATTCATCTTATGGGTGGCAAAACTTTTTGTGAGTTACTGATTTTGTGAATATCAACCCACCTGCAAAATTTGCATAAATGAAAACACTGCTTAGAATATGCTTCTCTGACACACAAAATTCTTCTTTTTTTATCTTCCACATTGGCATGAAAAGAGGACCGTCTTTTGATCTTTTGAGCTGACACAGTTATGTGATTGGAATTGCTATTTGTTAAGACATAGCGACTGAAAAGGTCTCCAGACAGTCAAACTGTTGTAACTTCTTTTTCATTCGAATGACATAGCCCAAAATTCTCACACATTTGCTACTTGCAATCACTGCTTACACTCAGCACAACTCCAATCCTTTCCAGAGTAGAGTGATCTTGACCTGCCATGACCCTCCACCCTTAACCCTCAACCTTTGACCTCTCACCCAATGTCAAGGCCAAGGAGACGGAACTCATGGGCCTACAGAAGGAGCTGAATGAGGCCAAGTCCCAGAAGACCCTGGCTGATTCGGAGCTGGGCCGCCAACTGAAGAAGATAGAGGGCGCCAGAACCAATCTGGAGAAGGCTCGCACCAACCTGAAGACCATCGCAGAGAATGTTGTGGAGTGGCGCAGGTAAACAAACAAACCGAAACCAAAGATTCATTCTTCAACTAAGTTCATCTCTCCCATTTCTTATCATGAGCGCATCTGATCGTTTTGTTTTTGTATTTTTTACTCTGAAAAAACGGGGATAGCAGGATAGTGTTGATCTGTAGCACGTAAGTAATATCTGCCACTAACAGAGTAGCATTTCTTGCTCTGATGTAGTACTGACAATGTTAGATGAGACTGGAAGACATGGCAAAGAATGTTTCAGATTCATGCAACAAGAAATATGTGAAATCTGTTGAGACGTGGTAACATGTGGAATACTAGAATTCATTTCCACCTATCTGCTGACCAAAGACAAAACAAAAATAAGCAAAAAGAAGTAAGCAAGCAAAAAACAAAACAAAAACAAAAACAAAAACCAAGTTCAGCATAGTAATCTCTTTGAAAGTCTTAGATTGCAAGAATGTTGTACAACAACTGACTGGGATACACAGGTATACATTATATGTTGCTCTCTTGTGATGTCAAACCAATTGCATACTGCACTGGAACTGATGTAATCCGATCTGATCTGATCTGATGTGATTGTTCATACAGCACCATCAAGACCCTGGAGAAGGAGATACCAGAGATGGAGGCGAAGCTCAGTGCATCAGAGAAGGAGCTGGTGGAGGTGCGAGAGAAGGAGGCCAAGGCAGCATCTGGGGTAAGTCCCTCTTCTTCTTCTTCTGTGTTGTCATCTTTGTCGTCTTTTTCGTCATCTTCATGATCTTCTTCATCTTCTTTATTGTCATCTTCTTCTTCTTCTTCTTCCTTTATTGTGCAGAATCTCTGAAGAGTATACTCACACATTTATGGCAGGGTCTCGTATGTAACACACATAGACTTGTGGCATAAAAAAGTGCACCTGTTTTACTAACATGGGAACTATTGAGCCGAACAATGAACCCAAAATTAGGACAGATTCAGATTCAGAGCAAGCGCATTAGTGCACCAATGCAAACCTCAAATACGTGCACAGCTTTAACGCCCAAGTTCATTGACCCTATTTGCCAAAAAGATAATAAATCCTGCAAAATTTCATTCAAATTCCTGGATCAGTACCAAAATTTAATCATCTGTTCCTTGTGTCATTATCAACTTTTCCTGTAAGTTTCATTTCAATTCCATCACAAATTTTTGAGTTATTTTTATGCCTCCGCAACGAAGTGGCCGGAGGCATTATGTTTTCGGGTCGTCCGTCCGTCCGTCCGTCCGTACATACGTCCGTATGTCTGTCCGTACGTCCGTCCGTACGTCCGTCCGTCCCGTTTTGTTTTTGTCGATATCTCAAGAACCGTGTGGTGGTTTTACATCAAACTTGGTATGAAGGTATATCCTTGGGGGATAATACTTTGTGTGGATTTTAGGGTCACAGGGTCAAAGGTCAAAGGTCACAGAATATTTTGTAAAAAAAAAATTGAAATTTCATGTTTTTCTCCATATCTCGCAAATGGTTCAAGGTATCTTCATGGAACTTAGTATATATGCTTGTACCGATGGGCAGTGATTATCTAGGGAAGTTGGGGTCATGGGTCAAAGGTCAGGGGGTCAAAGGTCAAGGTCAACTCCTCAAAATATCACTACTTTCCTTAAAATGCAATATGCCTGAAGGTTTCTGTTTTTGTTTTAACTTGATGTATGAATGTATTACCCAATACATATTTTGTTGGAAGTTTCTTGTCAAAAGGTCAAAGGTCAAAAGGTCAAAGGTCAAGTGAAAGTGCTGAATTGCACTTTTCCCTCTATATCTCAAAAGTAACTCAAGGTATAATCATGAAACTTACATATTTATGCATGTTCAACCTAACAGTGATTCTCTTTGGAACTGTGAGGTCAAAGGTCAAAGGCCAGTTTTAGATAATGCTATTCTCCCATTTGATACTGAAATTGTACTTTTTCTCAATACCTTGAAAATTACTCAATGCATAAACTTATAAAAGGGTCAAAAGTCAAGTAAAAATCATCAGTTCCCAAAATACCTGCACTCTAACATTTTAATCATTCATCCAATTGAACCTAGTTCTAGGAAAGTGAACATTCAGCACATTTGTGGCAAACCTGTCATTTTAATATTTTGCCAAATGTGTGAAACTGTCATCACACATTGTCAAGACATTGTACTATAGACCTATTAGGAGAACCATGCATTATGGCGGAGGCATATCAGTCGCCATAGCGATATATCTAGTTTAACATGCAAACAAACAGACAAACAAACAAACAAACAAACAAACCACCACCGACAAAAACATAACCTCATTGGTGGAGGTAGTTATGTCTGCCACTGACTGTCTCTGTCATTTGGCTGCTACAGGTCAAGGATCTGACGGTCAAGGTCCAGGATGCCCGCAGCTCCATGCAGTCGGCCAAGGACCGGGGCACCCTCATCTCAGCCCTCATGGAGCAGAAGAGGCTGGGGAAGATTGAAGGCATCCATGGCCGTCTGGTAATTGTGATGATGAAGATTATGGCAATGATGTGGATGATGCTGATGGTGATGTTGGTGATAAATGTGATATTGATGAAGATGAAGGTGCGAAGGGTGATGGTGTTAGTGATGGTGATGGTGATGATGATAATGATGGTGTTGGTGCTGGTGCTGATAATGATAATGCTGGTGATGGTGATGGTGATGATAATGATGGTGATGATGATAATGATGGTCATGATGATAGTGATGGTCATGATAATGAGTAATAATGGTATTGGTGCTGATGATGCTGATGACGATAATGATAGTGTTGGTGATGATGATGGTGATGATGATGATAATGATGATAGCGATGACAGTGGTGATGGTGATGAGAGTATTGATATTGTTAGATGATGTGATGATGATGATAATGATGGCGTGTGATACTAGAAGTGATGATGATGATGGTGATGATTCTTCCTTGTGTAGGTAGTGGTTATGGCGGTATTGTTAAATCATATAATGATCAAAATATAGGACTAGTTGATGGGTATACTTATGATATTAATGATAATAGAATGAGATGATCGCAAATATGGCAATTAGGATGATAATAAGAATGGTGCATAGTAATAGAAATGATAATTGTGGAGATGATGACAAAGTTTGGGTGACAAAGAGTAATTCCTGATGAAATGAATCAAGAGAATAAGTGTGAAATGATGGTATCAGTGCTACATAATGAAGGAATGACATTCCTAAGAGAGAGAATAATTAGTCTACAATGACATCGTGTAAATCCTCCTTTATGTCTCTGTAGCAGCCCATGTTGATGAATGCTTGTCTTCTGTAGGGCGATCTCGGTGCCATTGACGACAAATACGATGTGGCCATCTCAACCGCCTGTGGAGCATTGGACTACATCGTGGTCAATACCATTGACACCGGAGAAAAGTGTGTCAAGTTTCTGCGCCAGAACAACATCGGAGTGGCTACCTTCATTTGCCTTGACAAAGTGAGCCATTTCTTCAGTATACTCTGGCGTAGCAATTTTTCAGACTTGGATGAAAAAGTTTTTGTTTTTTTGTTTTATTATCATTATTATTATTATTATTTTTTTTTTAGTAACCCAGAAAAATACCAAGTAGTATCGAAATTGGGTTTGTGTGAATAAATTTGGCAGGACTTACTCTTAAGTCTTTGGGAATTTGGTGAAAAAAAAAGGAGTCTGTAATACTTCTCTGCTGTTTCTTTTGTGAATTGTCAATGTTCATTGGTGTTGTTGTCTATAATGATGATAATACATTCTGCTTATATAGCGCGTGGTACAACAAAGTCTCTATGCACTTTACAATAATTATTCCAATAACAACAGTATAGTTACAAAATGCATGTAATGATAATGAAAGGACATTTATATTGCGCAGCTATTATAATAATATACTCTACTGCGCATTACAAAATGACATGCATACAAGAAATTCAAACAGAAAATACACTACTTCAAGAGATGACTTTTTAACCTGGCCTTAAACTCATTAATTGTGACTGCTTGTCTTACAAACAAAGGGAGATTATTCCATAATTTTGGTGCAGCGTACAAAAATGCCCTGTCACCAAGAGTAACTTTTGATTTCCCCGATGGATATTTCAATAATGTTTGATCCCGTGAACTCCGAAGATGATAAAATGTTTGAAGTGATGTTTTTAACTCTACAAGTTCCTGTATGTACACTGGTGCTGTACCATGAATGGCTCTATATACAATTAGCAGAGTTTTAAATATGATTCTCTGCTTTACAGGCAACCAATGTAATGCACGCAGTAATGGACGACAATCAGAGAAACGAGGAGAATTACAAACTAATCTAAACATGTATATATATATATATATATATATATATATATATATATATATATATATATATATATATAATTATATATATATATATATATTATATAACACAGTGTTTATATAGCGCATATGACTACCGTGGTGTCTCTATGCACTTTAAGGGAGAGGGATGAAAATAGAAAGAGGAAATGTCGTGTACAATGTATGAACCATAAATGCAAAACCAAACTCATTCATAATACTTTTTGAACAGAAATGTCTTGTACTACAAATGCTGTAAAAACACTACGATGAACTGCAAAAGTAATGATTAAATAAATGTGTTTTGAGTCTAGAATTGAAAGTCTCTTGAGTATATAGAGTTCTTGAAAAACATTTTGTAATAGGTGCCATATAAACTTTTCATATCACTATTACTATTATTACTCTTTTGGCATTTCCCTTTTCTTTCAGATCAAGCATTTAGAAAAGAGTGCATTCTCCAAGATGTCAACGTAAGTACTGCCTTTACTATCTCTCTTCTGTTTTTTATATAAGTTTATGTATAATTGAGATGTGTGTTTGTGTGTGTGTGTGTGTGTATGTTTTGGTTTCTGTGTATTTACATAAGCATGTATGCATGTATGTAGATATGTGTGTATGTAAATTCTCAGTAAACAATATGATGTGAATTCACCCACAGATGAGACTTGTGTTAATCAGACAAAAACAAAACAAAACAAAACAGAACAGAATGGTCACAGAGGCATTAGATAATTCTGATAATAATAGTTGCAATTTATATTGCACAAAATCCATTGAATGAAATACTCATAAAGTACTCATGATGGAAGGATAAAGGTAAGATAAAAAAAAAAAAAAAACAGGAGCAGATTAAGAAAACAAGCACATTCATGCTGTCAAGAAAGGACATTCATACATATCAATGTACTTGCTCTATTTCATTCCCCCACAAATCTCACAGACCAGACAATGTAGCACGCCTCTATGACTTGGTTCGAGTTAAGGAAGAGAAATTCCGCATCGCCTTCTACTATGGCCTCGGCAACACACTGGTAGCCAAGGACCTGGAACAGGCAACGAAGATTGCCCTGCAGGGGCAAAAGCGCCATCGTGTGGTCACGTTACGTGGAGAACTTATTGAATCCTCTGGTAAGTACAGATATGTGTGTATGACAAGTAGCCATCATATAGTATTAAATACAGACACTTGCACTCCTGTTATCATGAAAACGGTTTTAATAAAATTTGGATGCAAGAAACTAAAAATTCATGTTTTAATATCATTTACATATATGTCTGTATATTCTTAATTTTGTTGCTATAGTGAAATTTCGATACACATGTAACAAAAGAGAACTGCTGACCCCGAAGGACATTGTTGCAATGGAAGTCCCCTGTATCAGAATAGGTCTTTCGAGATTTTGAGTAATAGCCAATTTTCATGCAGGATTTATGCCTCTGGTTACTCGTTACATATACTGTAAAACACAATATTTGCGCGGCATGAAATTTTCGCGAATTGGAGCCGACGGCCTTTTTCACGTCATGAAATTTTTGCGCGTTGCCTCTAACATTTAATGCGTATAGTGTAGACAAGAACTTTTATGTGCATTTTAATTTCGCGAATCTTCGCTCTTGCAAAATTCTCGAAATTAAAATGAGCGCGAACATTCCTTGTTTTACAGTATGTGTAAGGTATTGATTTTCAAGGCGGGAAGTCGCCATCTTGTCTCTAGAACTATGATAATGCCTCTTTGTGATTCTGCTAGTACAGTTCTCAATCGTGAATTCAAGTGTCCTGTAGTGCTCAATGCATGAAATATACTCATTAGATATATGGTATATACAGTACTTTATACTGTGACTACTAATTCTGCTTTTTCCATGTGATGATTATTATAATATGAGGTCAAGAATGTTGTAAATCAGAAGCGCTGAAATGAGTCATGTGTGCACTCTTTATTTTCTTACTAAAGTGCATGGGCGTGCAAAAAGTGCAGCAAACAAGCCTAACTGCATGCTCAATGACATCACAATGTACATTACCAGCGCGTAGTCAGTCAGTTACAAGTGCTTGCCCAATCACTTACTTACTGTAAACAATTTCTGAGTTTGTGTTCAGTGTGTTTGGAACATTTCTTCGGACATCTTGGCTTATGAGCAAGTCCTACATATGACTGACTGGTATTCACCTATCGTTAAAAGGTACATAAAAAATAGTTCTAGACCCATTTTATGAAACGCAGGTTTAATTTCATGACGTAAGTGGAGACGCAGCCCACTCTCGGGTATTCACAATGTCGTGCAACATGCTCTCAGCTGCACCTCATGCACATACACAACATAAGTACCCTTGAGTGCGCTGCATCTCCATTAATGCACGCTAACCTGTGCATTGTGTGTATTTCATTATTATCATCATCATCATTGCTGTCATTGGTCATGATTCCTCCTTGTGTGATGCCAGGTACCATGAGTGGAGGAGGTAAACACGTGAGCAAGGGGCGCATGGGCTGCACCATTGTGTCCGACGTCACCCCCCAGCAGCTGGCCGCCATGGAGAAGGAGCTGGAGGCGTGCCAGGCGGACGCCACCCGGCAACGGGACCGCCTCCGCGCGCTGGAGGAGGAGGTCAGCCAACTGGGCAAGCGGCTGAGAGAGGCCAGGCTGGCTGTCAAGAAGCACACGATGGGGATTAAGGTGAGATCAGGGAGAAAGGGTGCGTGGGTGGCTTAGGCAGTGGCAGATCCAGGGAGGACTGCACTGGGCGCACGTCCCCCCCCCCCCCTTTATTTTTTGTTGAAACAAAAGAAATAAAAAGAAAAAATGGGGGGAGGGGTGCGTGCGCCCCGCTTTTTTGTAAACGCGCCCCCTCTTTACAGAATCCCTGGATCCGCCTTAGGTCTCCCGCAAGAACTACCTGGGCAGTCTCTGTTGGGATGAACAGGGTGTGCGTGTATGTGTCTGTCTGTGTCTTTGTGTGAATGTGCCATAATAATACATGGTAATGGTGATATTGATAATATTTTGCTTTTTCATAGCAGTTTTCATGATGAGATTCATCTGAAACTCAAAGTGCTTTACTGATGGTGTCATTGTAGGTTTATATGTTTGCATTTCATCTTTTTGCGTTACACGGCTTGCAGCAGAAATTCTGATGTAGCTCTATCAGAAATGTTACCGTGGTGGCCTCAATGAGGGTGACCAGTGTCTATAATGTGTGTTTGTGTTTTGTGTATTTAATTGTGCAGACAAAAAGGTACAACTATGACCTATCTCCTTATTCTACAACAGTGTGCAACAAATGAATGCTCATATCCAAAGTATTTAATTGTTGCGGAGGTATTTCTTTGTTTTCTTGAGATTCTAGGACTAGCTGTTTAACCCTGTCACCACTGTAGAGAATACATAATTCCATGTTTGCATACTGCAATGCTCTATACTGGCACTGGTCCGATGGTCCAGACCAGTAAATATAACTTTTTCAGGAATCTGAATGGACCAGTAAAAAAATCTAAAAACTGGGTACCTACTGGTCAGACAGACGGGTCAGACAAGTACATAGCAAAAATGGGTTAGTGTGCAGCCCTGCATACTGAACCAAGCAGTCTGAACTGTTATATTAAACATTTAAGAAAACAAATTCATGGTCTCATCAGAAAACAGATAGAATTCATTGAAATGGAAATCTCTGTAGTCAGAATTGTTGTTACAGGTCATCCTCAACTAAGTCAAATTCAACGGGACTGCCAAAAATCCTTCCACTTACATGAATTTCAACTTACACATTAGAATTAGCACATGTTAATCCATTCAAGGAAGAATTTTTCCTTGACCTGGTCAATTTTTCAAATAGTGCAAGGTCAACTTAAGCAAGGTTGAATGTATTTTAAGTTTATGAAGTCTACAGTGAATTGGAATTTCCCGTTTTCAGCCAATGCAATATGGAAATATAGATTTTCTGAAATAGAAAATGCAATTTTGTATTAGAACATAAAGTCACGGTCCCTAGTCACAAATTCATTTCCCGGCATCAGGCAAAGTCAGAAGAAGAAGGACTCCTGAAGGAACAGATTGGGACCTTTGAGGCCGAGCTGAAGGAGGCCGAGCAGGAGACGGATCTCTCCGCCCTCGAGAAGGTGGCCAAAGAGGCGGACAAAGGTGAGGAGACATTCTTCACTCCTCATGCTAATGCCATCAAGTGCTCACTGTCTGATTTGATTTGATTTAATTTGATTTAATTCAATTCGATTTGATTTATTCATTCTCTGTATGGCATTGCTTTGCAGTTCCATCAATTTCCAGCAATATCATCAAATGTTATGATGTATACCTAAATGAATTGGTACCACATAGTATGGTTCTTTTGCACAATTTCAACAGTTGTCACTACACATGTACATATATAGTATAATTGCATGCATTATTTATCAATTTCCATTTACAACTGCTGCCAACAATAAGCAGAAAGCCTGACTATTTGGTAACTGATGATACATAATATTCATACAATAAAACAAGGGGGTCCAACAATATCATACAGTCTATTCTATTCTTCGAGATTTTGTGGAGCTTTTTTCAGAAGAAAAAATGTGCACTTATCGGCACTCTCTCTGGATTTATTCTGGGTTGAATGAAATTGTCCTGAAGCTTGGCTGAAATTATCGGCGTGTGGCATAAATCTCATGACAAACCCTGAAAGGGTTCTGATAAAATTGTTGAAGGGTAGGTGCACCCTTTTCAGTGCCTTCATGACTGCTGAAAAATCAAGCTGTTCCATATCCCCTCTTGATATTTATCTTAACCCGTTAAAGATGAGTCCCGAGTATACTCGGGCAAGTGTCTATGGGAAATGTGTGTTGTAGCAAAATCGGCCCATCCTCAACGGGTTAACTTCTGATAACTAAGCACAGTGAATTCAACCAGGTACATACTCTTTTAGTGCTTTGTTGACACCTGTACTGCGAGATGCCGTACATGGTTTTGTAGTTCAAGCTATATTTCACGACTGGAAATACTGATATACCATGAAGGCAAGCGTAGCCAGTTCTGCTCTTTATGAGGACGAAAATACATTTTGAGCCCAGACAATTGTGTACTGTATACACCAAATATTTCAGGAGGGAGGGGCTTTTTTAATTTTTGCGAATTTCGCGAGTCGGTTGCTGTCGTTGAATGTAAAAACAGGCAAAACTAGAAAAGCACTCTGAGAGCGCAGACCCCCGCCAAGAGCTACTTTCCACCGATGATCTTGCTCTTCCCAAAGAGATTTTTCTCCTCTCCACCACTGGGGAAAAGCTCTATGGGCTCTTCCATAGAGATGAGTGATTTCCACACCCATAGGTTTACATGCTGAACGATCCCCCAATTTCCCAATATAGAAGCTTTTGTTACGTCATAAACCCTCAGCTGCGCGGCGCGCCTTGCCCAGCTGCAGAAACTGGAGCATGCACTTTAGTGCGCGTTTGAAAACCTCAAAAATGCGCAGCTTGAACTCCAAAGTTTATTGATCCTACCTGTTGAAATATCAAAAATCCTTCATAAATTTCCCCCAAATTGTCGGATCACTACCAAAATTTAATCGTTTGTTACTTGTGTCATTCTCAACCTTTCATGTAAGTTTCATCCAAATCCGTTAACTACCTTTTGAGTTATTTTGCACAAGGACAAACAAACAAACAAACAAGCGGTAAAACAAAAACATAACCTCCTACTTTGGCGGAGGTAAATATTAATTCTGATCCTGACATGATTGTGACGTGCACACGTGCACTTCTACGTTCAGTGCTGTACACCATAATCACAAATTTAACCACTTGTCGGGAAGTACGAGGTGGCGAAAAATCAGACTCGCTAAATATGTGGCGTATACAGTAATGCGCATTGGATGCCTTATGACAGCACTGTAGGGGACCTATATGCTCACATTTTTGCACGCTTCTTGTTATGTCAGAATGAGGAAAACAGTGCTTGATTCTTTACATCTCTTCCCCCTCCTGCCGTCCAGCCTACCAGAAGATCGCTGACGTCGCCTCCCGCATCGAGGAGGAGGTGAAGAAGCTCCATAACAAGATCATGGAGATCGGCAGCAAGAAGATGAAATCCCAGCAGGCCAAGCTGGATTCTCTCACCACAGAAATCGACGCCGCCAGCAACGGCATGACCAAGGCGAAGGTTGCCATCAAGACGGCAAAGAAGTAAGCCAGGTCGGAGGATTTGGGGAAAAAAGGCCTTATGTCTCTTGATTTGGTTCACTTCTCGATTGATTATGATTGATTATTGATTTGATCAATTATGCTACTTTGCGATCATTTTGTATCATTTGGGTATAAAAGAAATAGATTAAAGAAGTGAAACTTGGTTTGTATTGTTTCGTAAAAAACATAACAATCAAATCAGGTGACCAAAAATTTTTATTGCATTTCTAGATGGATGACATATTCCCTTTCCAGCTTTCATATGGTGTGCTACAGTTTTGAGCATGATTTTGAGTTCGAAGTGCATTTGGACTTTTAGATTTCTTTTTGAGCTTTTAGAATAATTTCTCTTCAATGTTTTGTGTAAAAGATGTAATAAATGGAAGTGTAGTGGCTTTACTCTGTATTGTTTTGTGTCGTTAGATGTCTATTTGTGTGTGCTTTCCTATGTGTATGTTTGCATGTTTATGAATGTGTTTTTAAAACCTGCTAAAATTGTAGAAATATTGCCCAGTCAGGAGATATGTGTTTTCAATTGTGTAATCCACTATTAAACACTGCTGCTATCTGTCGTGTTCTAACAAACATTATAACTTGCTCAAATCACCATGGCAACCATTCTGTGCTCTCCCCCGTTACCAGGAACATCAAGCGGGCGGAGGAGAGCATCGCCAGCATGGAGAAGGAGGAGAAGGAGAATGCGGAGAACGTGGGAGAGATTGAGAAGGAGTTCAAGCGGCTGGAGGAGGAGGCCACCAAAGTGCTGGAGGACTTCAAGGAATCCGAGATGAAGATGAAGGAGATGGAGGAATCACTTGAGCAGAGCAAAGGTAAAACCACCACCGGACAGGAAATGAAGCACTAGAAATAATGCCAACCAATACAATATTGTAGTATTTAGTACGATAAACAGTGTGAAATACGATAATACGATATTGCCTCCTGAAAGTACGACTCTCATCTTTCAAGTAAAATTTAATATAAAGCCAATATCAACTGCAGAAAAACAGCATTATCATATTATGGGAAGATATACTATAAGTACCTGTATCTGCAACTCCTACAAAGCGTTGAATGACAAGCCTAAATGGGCGGGAAATGCATGGATGCTTTAAAATTTTCTCATCTTTGTTGATGAAGTAGCAACATTTTTATATTCCTGTCCTTACTGGGGAAACATTTTTTTTTTTCTGACATTTCACTTGCCCAGAGCCAACGGGCTAGTGATGGTGTCAAGATTTCATGAAAATCTTATTTTCCTCTAATAAATATGATTTTTTTGGATATTCCATCTGTTTTTCTATGTCAAGAAGTTGGCATCTCTGAAGCACTCCATCCAAGTGGCATTAATGCTGCCACCCCTCTCACACCCCATTTATACGGGGCATGCAGAGTGCTCTATGAGCACTCCCAGGCCCTATTTCATAGATGATGTTAGGATAGCAACTCTTGCTGGAATGGCAACTTCCAATAACAACAGCCAATCAGGAAACTGGATTCTCATCGTTACCATTACAATTGCCATTCCAGCAAGAGTTGCTGTCGTATCAACTTTATATGAAATGGGGACCTTGTGTGAACAGGCAGTCAGCCCTGGGAGGCAATGCTCCAAAGTTGCCCCAATAACAATAGCAAATCAAAAAGCTGGATTCTTGTCGTTACCACGACAATTGCCATTCCAGCAAGAGTTGCTGTCGTATCAACTTTTTATGAAATGGGGACCTGGTGTGAACAGGCAGTCGAGCAAAAGAATGCTGTTAACTTGCCCCTCTTAAGGCTTAGTGCAAGAGGGCTCTGGAAGAGATGTGAAAATTTCCCCAGAACTTGATGGTCGAATATATCTTTTGCATTTAGAGACACTTAGTCATTGTAAAAAGGGTTATGAATATTATTTCAAAAGTTTTAGGAAATCAAAGTTTTTCATGAATTATCAGTGATATGTTATTTATTGACATCAGTGACTGTTATGAGTTTGAGTTTGAGTTATGAGTATTGGTGTATGTGATCATGAAGAGGAAGTTGGAATAAATGTATTCAATTGATGATTATACCTCAAACAGCCATCAGTAATCATCATAATATATTTCTAGATCATTTCTAAAATCATTAAAATGAGATTAAACTTTTGCACAAGATCACCTTTAACCTGTTGAAGATAATTCCAGAGAATACTAAGGCAGGTGTCTATGGGAAATGTGTGCTATACAGTGGACTCCCGTTTTAACGAAGTTCTTGAGAACGACAGTTTTCTTTCGTTATATCAAAATTTTGTTATAACCGAACAAATGAACAATGAAAATACATAGAGTGGATAGTGTTGTGGCCTGAATTTTCACTTCGTTGTAATCAAAATTTCGTTATAACTGCGTTCGCTATAATGGGAGTACACTAACAAAATTAGTCCATCCCCAATGGGTTAATAGATGTTAAATGACTGCATCAGCTGTTGTGAATCAATTACCGGTATCATTGATTACAATTCCGATATTTTCATACTTTCTGAAAATCGTTTGTTCATGGTCTTCACGGCCAATTAATTGATGACTTGACCTCTGACCCCTTGAATGGTTTCTCTTTGTGTATTTTCTGCAGCTGAGCTGGAGCGTATACAGCAGCAGGAGGCATCAACCAAGGCCAAACAGCTGGAGGTCAAACATGAGTTGGATTCCTACAATGAGACGATCCAGGAAAATGAGCAGCGTGTCAAGCACTGGAAGAAAGAGGTAATAAAATGTCTTCTGAATTCAAGTGAATTAAATGATTCGCCTATCATTATTCAGGGTGTAGGCACAGAATCATTCACACAGATACCCCCCCCCCAAAAAAAAAAAAAAGAAAAAAAAAAGAAGAAAAAAGCATGTCGAAACCACAGCTTTTTTTAAAACAAATCAACAGGGTAATATCGAGTTAAACAATAAACTCAAAGTTATGACAGATTCAGATCAGATCTGGTTGAAAAGGTTACATAGGCATTCAAGATGTATGCTAGAATGGTGCAAGGTGGGTGCAGGATATTGTTCCCAAATAGCGTAGTGAAACAGTTCCTAACTTCTGAGGACTAATTGATTCCAAAATTGTCCCTAAGATCGGTTGAACTGAATGTGACATTTATTTTCAGGCACAGTGAAACAGATCCCAGGGCTTATTGTATTGTATTGCACTGCAAATTCAGGCATTTTGCAATCCATGCGCCCTCATTTGGTTCATATGAGACAGTCCATTTAGTGCGTTGCTTTCTGAATGATGGGCCGACAACATCCAGTAAAGCTAGCTAGGTTAGACAAATCCAGAAATGTGCTTTGAGAGTCATCACATATGGGTTTGCTAGATATTTTTTCATTTGGTTGACTTTCATTCCTTGAAATTCACTCACGCCGTCTGCCATCTTGGAAATGGTTGTCGACGTATGGTAAGAGAACTCGAGTCGTAGCGGTACACCTTACTACCTGCAATATATGTACAGGGTAATCTCTCTGTTGTTGACCCAGAAGTAGGATAATAGGCCTCTTGTGATGTGGATGTTGGTGGTGCATGGATTGTGAGACTGGAGAATTAAATGAGTCGGTACATCCCTGAAACCTTCTTCCCGTCTCTAGCTGGGCAAACTGGAGCTGCACCTAGTGGACCGTGAGAACCCTGAGACTCTGCAGGAGTACGTCCCAGAGGACCTGGCCACGGTCAACACGGAGGACGTCCAGTATGAGATCACCGTGGGCGAGGAGCAGCTGGCCAAGATGACCCCCAACCTGGCGGCCATCGAGCAGTACAAGAAGAAGGTGAGGCTGGCTGGGCAAGAGGCGGGAGTGAACTTTTCTTTGGCTGGTTTGAGGGACTAGCTGGCCAGAGAGGCTGCAAGGAATGTTTAGATGTAATGGAACCGGTTTGACTCGTTTCCCAAGAGCTTTGTGGGAACCATTGTAGATATTAAAAAAAAAAAAAAAAAAAGAGAGTAAGAAATGGCTTATGACAGTGCTCTACAGTGGATCTCACTTAAACAAGGTCAGATATAGCAAGATATGTGATATAATGAGGTAATATTGTTGGTCCCATTCCTTTTATATTCTTTTGTCTTTATCCCTGGGGGGCATTTCATGAAGCAGTTTGGTCGGATATTTTTCTTACAAACCGTTACAAGGTACTGAAATCCTCGCATCTGATTGGCTGAGAGCAAGTTTGTTCAACAACTTTGTCGGACAAATTGCTTCATGAAATGCCCCCCCCCCCCCCCCCCCCCGAGCAGCTTGTTTTAATAACGTTTCCCTGTATATTCAAAATAGACAACATTGAATGTTGGCATAGGTGTATGTCTTTACAATGTTATTTGTCAGTTTGCTAAGAGTACATCCAAGTTTGATGCAAATTTTGAACACTGATGCAAATTTTGAGACTGACCACGTGGAGTTCGGTCTGCCCCGACTCAAAAAAATGCGTGCAGGAAGAGAACTACCTCCAGCGCGTGTCCGAGTACGAGGCGCTGACGGAGCGGCGGAACGAGCAGCGGCGGCAGCTGGAGGAGAAGCGCAAGCAGCGGCTGGACATGTTCATGGGCGGCTTCAGCACCATCAACGACTACCTGAAGGAGATGTACCAGATGATCACGCTGGGCGGAGACGCCGAGCTGGAGCTACTGGACAGTCTTGACCCCTTCTCAGAGGGCATTGCCTTCAGGTACGTATGTCTGGCAGTGGTCGTCAAACAGGAGTGTCGCATCCGTACACACTGTTAGTTGAAATTGCAGTCAAACCAGCCCATAGCGCCCTCCCAATGCAATTGCAGTCAAACCAGCCCATAGCGCCCTCCCAATGAAGAAGAAAAGGGTGGTCGTTATAAACAGGATGCCGTTATATAGACAGGTTATCCGGCATGTCGTGTATATCGCATGCATTATGTATCATTGTATACATCTACTGTATATAGCAGGTACATAATGCACATGCTTCATGCACTGAACAATGCTGTTTATATTGAATGAGCTATTGCACACTAGCATACATACGGCAAGCAAGCTTTTTATGAGTTCATTATTATTCCTGAATGGTGAGTGAATGCAATAGAATTGCCTGCTTGGCTATTGCTCCATATGGGTCTGTTGGCCCGCTACACACAGGTTAATATCTGCAGTGAGAAACAAAATTTATGGCCACTGGTTACGCTAGACAGGTGGCTGCCATGCACGGGGTCTTAATTTTCCCCATAATTAAAAAACAGCTCAAAGTATTTTCATGAAGATTGGATATTACCTGTAAGTGATCATTTGAAGAAAAATGTGAGCCATGGAATTAAAAGGCAAGGGTCAAAGGTCAAGTGAAAATGCTCAAATTCCCAAATACTTGCTCTCTGAAAGACTTAAGCCATCCAAGTGAAATCTTGTTCAAGAATGTATAAACACTTTCTCTGTGTTCTTCCCCTGTAGTGTCCGTCCTCCCAAGAAGTCCTGGAAGGTGATTGCCAATCTCTCTGGTGGAGAGAAGACCCTCAGCTCACTGTCGCTCGTCTTCGCCCTCCACCAGTTCAAGCCAAACCCGCTCTACGTCATGGACGAGATCGACGCCGCCCTCGACTTCAAGAACGTCTCCATCGTGGGCCACTACATCAAGGTTTGTTTTCCGCAATGGTACATTCCTAGCCTTTAACCCTAATCAGACCGGCCTTTTTTGGCTATGCTAAAACCGGAGGGGGTGGATTCTGCCGGCCCATTTGGGGTTAAAAGATCCTTGCAATCAATTTTTTTTTTATTGTAAAAGAAAAATACACCTACCTCCACAGAAAAATTCATGTGTATATGCATTTCATTTACAAATTAGCTTGCACAGTTTGTTGGTACAGTTGTACTACAGTACTATTCTCAGGAGTTGATGTTGAGGGGAGATGGTTAAACCATCAAATGATAACATAACATGTGTGCCCTGCAAAACTGTTCTCTGATATGCACTGTTGCTGTCTTTCATAGACCGCAAGGTCATCCTTTACACCATGATATGGTGTGCGAGGGGGAAAAAAAGTGATATATTGTGATAAGTCAGGCCATACATTTTTATGCCTCCGCAACGAAGTGGCCGGAGGCATTATGTTTTCGGGTCGTCCGTCCGTCCGTACGTCCGTACGTCCGTCTGTACGTCCGTACGTCCGTCCGTCCCGTTTTGTTTTTGTCGATATCTCAAGAACCGTGTGGTGGTTTTACATCAAACTTGGTATGAGGGTATATCCTTGGGGGATAATACTTTGTGTGAATTTTAGGGTCACAGGGTCAAAGGTCAAAGGTCAAAGGTCACAGGTTATTTTGTGGAAAAAAAAATTGAAATTTCATGTTTTTCTCCATATCTCGCAAATGGTTCAAGGTATCTTCATGGAACTTAGTATATATGCTTGTACCGACGGGCAGTGATTATCTAGAAAAGTTGGGGGTCATGGGTCAAAGGTCAGGGGGGTCAAAGGTCAAGGTCAACTCCTCAAAATAGCACTACTTTCTTTAAAATGCAATATGCCTGAAGGGTTGTTTTTTTTAAACTTGATGTATGGCATGTATTACCCAATATATATTTTTGGGGAATTGCCAAAAGGTCAAATGTCAAAAGGTAAAAGGTCAAGTGAAAGTGCTAAATTGCACTTTTTCCTCCATATCTCGAAAGTAACTCAAGGTATCATCATGAAACTTACATATTTATGCATGTTCTACCTTACAGTGATTCTCTATGGAACTGTGAGGTCAAAGGTCAAATGAAAGGTTTAGATAATGCTATTTTCCCATTTGATACTGAAATTATACTTTTTCTCAATACCTTGAAAATTACTCAATGCATAAACTTATAAAAGGGTCAAAAGTCAAGTAAAAATCATCAGTTCCCCAAATACCTGCTCTCTGACATTTTAATCATTCATCCAATTGAACCTAGTTCTAGGAAAGTGAACATTCAGCACATTTGTGTCAAACCTGTCATTTCAATATTTTGCCAATTGTGTGAAACTGTCATCACACATTGTCAAGACATTGTCAAGACATTGTACTATACTATATTAGGAGAACCATGCATTATGGCGGAGGCATATCAGTCGCCGTAGCGATATATCTAGTTGAAATATATATTTTATATACAAGAAGTTTTTGTGTCCTTTGTAAAATGGATCACTGTCGTGCGTGACTCTGGCAAGGGTGGTCTTACGTCATCTTCATCAGAACTCAGAGAATTGCTTCTTTTAATTTCAGTATTTGTGTGAAATCTATCATGAGATCACTATTATACCCCCATTGCACATAGGGCAAGACCTCTGAACGACCACTGAAAGGCCATGAAAATTAGCAGACATCTCAATGATCTCCTAGGTCCTTCATGATTCCCAAGTGATCTTTCAGTGAACTTCATGGTCTCAAAAAATTTTTGAAACGGATCAAAATAGTCTTTCAGCAGTCTTTCACGAAAATGGTCTCTCTGTGGTCTTTCAGCGATCTTTCAGCAATCTCTCAATGAGTGCTCAAGGGTCTTTAAGTTCGCTAGTCTTCTATTATCTTTCTGCAGTCTCTCAAGAATTGCCACATTTTGAGGGGAAGATCACTGAAAATTTATAGAGAGATTACTGAGGAACCATCGAAAGACTAGTCTCTCTGAGATCTTGATTGATCTCTCTCATATCAGGGGGTGTTTCAAATGATCTTTCAGTGATCTCCTGACAGTCTCATCTGTCTCTGAATGTTCGGCAATTTTCAATTTGCTGGAAAATTACGTTTTGTTCTTTTGATGATCTTTCAAGGGATTTTCAGAGCCATTCCATATAGACACTGTTTTCATCTGATCTGGGAGACTGCTGAGGGATCTTGGTAATTTTGGGTCTCTCAGTTGTCTCTTAAAGGGATCGTAATGTTTTGGTTGAGACCTAACCTCGGGTTTCTAACATTTTTGGGTGAGATTATGAGAAACCTTTAATGAAATATGAAAGAGCATGTAATTCCAAATGGAATTCAACGTTTATTTAATGAAAATTGGTTTTCAAATGGCTGAGATACCGAAAAAAGAGCAATTCTAATAAAATGTGGGACCCACCTTTTATTATGATCGCTTTGTTTTACTTTACTTTTGGATGTCTCGGCCATTCCAAAACCCATTTTCATCAAATGAACTTTGAATTCCTCTTACAAGGGTATGCTCTGTACTATTTTACAAACGGTTTCTTGATATCTCGCAAAAAGTTCAAAGCCCAATTCTCACCTCTACCAATACTGTACCATCCCTTTAATATTTGGGGGGGGGGGGGGGGGAGCTTTCTGACATCACAGTACAAGTGAGATCAATAATATAGCATAAAATGCCATGTGATGTTTGATTTGTTTCATTTCTCTCTCCATGTCTGTGCTCGCTCACCTGCCGGTTGCCTTCTGTAGGAGAGAACAAAGAATGCTCAATTCATCGTGATCTCCCTGAGGAACAACATGTTCGAGCTGGCTGACCGTCTGGTGGGCATCTACAAGACCCACAACTGCTCCAAGACCGTCACCGTCAACCCCCGCAAGCTGGCCCTCCAGGCTCCTATCGAAGCTACAGGGTAGGGGTAAGGGTGTAGGGATGGGTGCAGCTGCCTCTACCCCTCTCCAGAGACCCACAGATCAAGCCAGACATGTACTTGTGGTGTCTCTCACAGTATAAGCTGACAGCAGCAACGGGGTGTGAATATTTCCTTCTTCTGCTCATTTGCATTCACTACAGAATAGATTGGGAACTGGTATGAAGAGATCTGATGTTACAAAATATATCACTAGAATACCTGGTATCTCTGACTTCTGCCTCTATCTTAATGAAACAAAGCCCCTTATTTCGTATTGTTTTCTACGTCTGATGTAAACAAAGTACCAAATATGAACAAATTTCCCTGTCCCAAGGGCATCTTTATTCAAAATTTCCACCGTATGAGTGTCAACCTATCAATACAAATTGCCTCTGGTTTACCTCCCAGACATTGGAGCTCTGAGATTCAATCGAGTCTCTGCTGATTCAATATTTAATTTGCTCTCGAGTCAAATATCTTGGGCATAAGGAAAATCAACATCGAGGTGTATATGGGGTGTAGTGGGTGTGCGATATGTCTGGTGTTTGAAGAGAAGTGTGGGGAAACAACACTTTTCCTCTGTAACATTTGTATATTACATGTTTATATAAATTGTACATAGCACATTAGCAAAAATTTGTATATTACGTGGTGATGGTCTGTGATACATCAGCGTTGCTTTACTATAATCCTGCACATGGCACTGAAAGAAATATTTATGCGTAGAGATGTGTGCCAGCATTGTGCAGTTTGTGCCCATTGTAACAATGCTTGTATACAAATGCATTATATACTTGTCGCTTCACGCTCAGATTACCCCCAGACGATCTTGCACCTAACTCTCCATGTTTCAAAGGCAAGTTCAATCTTTCTAAATGTGATAGAGAGCAGAATGCAGGATGTAATCAGTGAAAAGAATGCAGAGTACATCTTATACGATCTGTTGGTGGAGAAGAAAACCAAAGGTGATAATTGTATAGAAACCACTGAATATGTGACGTAACATCTCTACTTCCATGACTTCCACATTCCATTGGATGCTTATTCTTGTATAAAGTGTGTACAGTGTGATCTGTAGGAACAAACTAAAAATGACACACACCAGCAAGATTCATTTCAGTAGATGCCATCACAGCCTAGTCCAATGTACTTATATAAATCAAACATTAGAATACTTTGGGTGACTTCTCTTTTGTGATAACACAGGAAAGACATTGTAAATTCCAATTTAAGGAACACTCAAGTTTTTCATCCCCCCTTTATGTAATATACCAGCCCCCCCCCCCCCAAAAAAAAAGTACTGGTTTACTCTTGGATAGTGTATATACACCCATACATGTATCTATATGATTGCACATGATGTGAATAGATGGTTGTATAGCTATGCAGGATTTGTGCAGTGATTAATGATGGTAGTCATTAGTAATCATGCCACTCTCAAATTTGTAAATAAACAGGAAACTGGAACCAAAAGTATGTGTCTGCCTAGAGTTGCATTTGTACATGTCCTACTGACTCTTGTTTCTGTGTGCATGGAAATGACCACCCCCCCCCCCCCCGACTGTTCAAAGGATGAGCACAAAGTACAAAGTAACTGTGTGGACACCAACGAAACAATGATGGTCTTTGTCACTGCATGGATGCAATGGGATCAAGATGAGTGTGTGTGACATGGGTTCTTACTTGAGAAGGTGCTGACGGTCTGCAGAGTAGAGGCACACATTTTGAAAGGGAGAGCTTAGGGGACACATTTAAAAAGCAATTTGCAAAATAACACAAACAAAACAACAAAACCCTTTGGGTGCAAGGGTCCACTCATGAAGCATGGATGTGACAGATCAGTGTTTAATCTGATTTCAGATTTTTTTTTTTTTGTCTGCCCAAAACCCACTTTTCAGCTTTTTTCCCCTTTCTTTTTAAGTTCAAATGCACTGAAATGATCACAGCTTAGATGGATGGTAGTTTTGATCGAGATGGGGATTCAGGTTTTAACCTTTTTTTTTGAGATGATGAGAAACCACTTATATGAAATGCATTTAAAGAGCATACAATTCTTAGAGTAATTCAAATTTTACTTGATGAAAATTGGTTTTGACTTGGTCGAGATATTCTAATAAAAAGCAAAAAAAAAAATCATAATAAACACACCTTTTATTAGGTTCAGTTTGTTTTACTTCGTTTTATCATATCAACCATTTCAAAACAGATTGTCATCAAATAAACTTTAAAATACTTTAGAATTGTATGCTTTTTAATATTTCAAATACACTGAAAGTGGTTTCTAATCATCTTGCAAAAAGTTAAAGCTGAATCCCCATCTCAATCAAAACTATACTGTCCCTTTAATGCATTTCAGACTTGTTTTTCAAGTTTCATTTTTTTTTTCACTTTTTTCTGCAAGACTCTCACACTCCTGTTAAGGCATAAGTTTGCATGAGTGTATATTTGTGCATGAGTGTGTGTGTGTGTGTGTGTGTGTGTGTTTGTCAATTCAATGTGTTTCACTGTGTACAACATTGTATGAATGTCAAAATGTAAACTGTACACCTTAAGCCCGCCGCACACTATACGACTCAAGACCTTACGACTGCCAGACTGTGGATCCGAAATAAATCTTAGTACATTGTATCCTCAAAATAAACACCTCTTGTTTATTTCAGATCCAAAGTCTGTCAGTCGTAAGGTCGTGAGTCGTATAGTGTGCGGCGGGCTGTACTTGCACAACAATTTATTGCCAAGTACCTTAAACACATACTTTTGCACATATTTTTGACATTTGACCCAACACCTTGCGTCCCGTATACATTGTATACATACATGTATGGCAACAGCTTTGAGCTTGTTGAATCCTTGCCATAGGGGTGCACAATATTGCCGACAATAGATAATAATTGTTTGAATTTTGTACACTACTAAAGAATGGATCCACTATGGTGAACCATTCTCATTACCACAAATATATATGTATGTATAATCACAAGTTTTGTTACAACAAAGTAAAGATTCAGGTCCCAAAATTATCATCTTTATATACTGTACAAATGTACTTTATTTATTTGGCTATAACAAAATTTTGAAAACTGCCGGTCCTGAGGACTTGATTTTAACGGGAGTCACCTGTACAGTAATCACATTTTGTTGATGCAGGGTTCGAAATTGGCGATGGTCCGCTGGCCATTGGCCACCCAAAATCACGTCATACTAGCTAAAAATCATAACATTCTGAAGTTATTAGTCCGTCTGGCTAGCCAAAATATTGCTTCAGTGTTAAAATTGATTCTAAGTAGTCTGCCTGGCTAGTTAAAAAAAAAAAAAAAAAAACCCTGTGATGCCTTGTTTGTATCATTTGGTTGAATATCCTTGAGTGTGTGTGTGTGTGTGTGTTGTTGCTATAGAAACAAAATATATACAGGAAGAGCATTGATGACATCATTGCATTTCACGCACTATAGAAGACAAGGCTGCAATGCCATAATGCTTGCTAAATATCAAGAATACACAATTGTCAATTTCATTTGTGTTGAAACTTTTAATTATACAAATGCATTTTGTACTATATGCATGTACATTGTACACGGTATGAATATGCACAGTATAGGATCAACAACATAAATATTCCACAATAACACAAAGTAACATACAAGTTTGTTTTCTTTTAACCGGTGAGGATGAAATTCCAGAGATCTGAGGGTCAAGTATTACAAGGCTAAAGCTTTCAAGTATGTAACTTGGAGATGAGCAAATGCTGACGTAATTTATCTTTTGCCAAAAACAAAAGACCTCAACCAGATTTGGACTTTTCAAGGGGAAATAATGAAATTATACTGGTTTTATGATTTGTGATCTTGAAATACCACTGCTTTTGTAAAATGGTAGCACAGGTGTTTCAGGAATCAGACAAGAAATTCACATTGCAGTACATGCAAAGTGCCATTCCAAACCATGTCCACACAGAATTTAATCGATATGTGTCTAATGAAAACATGTGAACAGGGGGGGGGGGGGGATTTCTTCAAAACACAAACTTATACAGCTCTACAAGAGACTGTTATGGAATCATTATGCACTGCATGTTTTCACCAGATACTGATATTGGTAACCACCACCAATGCAAATTAACAGGGTAATGATGTCAACATCAAATCTTTCATGGTTTGTGCCCAAATATATGATAGAACTCACCTTTTGGTCAACATTTTAGACACAACACCAACACGTCCCCAAGATTCATCATCTTTATATCATACTTCTTACAACACAATAAATATCTGATACCTGGGACAAACAAGTTTTTGTCTCTGATTTCACATCAGTGACGAAAGTCTAGTGAAGATTTGTAAAGGTTGGTCCATGAAAGGCTTGTGACCTCTTGAAATCACGACCTCTCCTAACTTGCATATTGTGGCTGGGGTGACAAGACCTTTTATCTCAACTTCTTGCAAAAATCACATTTTTTTTATTCACTAGTCAAATAATCATGTAAGTCACGTTTTGTCCAAATCCTAGCTGTCTAACCCCAAAAATAAAGCCTCCACAGCATGTTGAAGAAACAATAATCCCACAAGTTATAGTGCTTTGATTGCCATTTTTTTTCTCTCTCTCTCCTGAACATTTGACATTTTTGAGAAGAGAGGTTTTGTCACCCCAACAGCGATATGTGGTTGGGACTAAGACCACTGTTTCTTCAAAACCAGTGAAACTTGGAACAGTTTGTAACTTTTTTATGTCAGACCCAATTTTGATGAGACCTCTACCAACAAGTTTTGAATTCACTCTGTTTCGCTGGGCCAGCTTGAGTGCAAAATGGAATTGTACTTTTTAAGAGACAATCTACACCTACACACTCTACCCTCCAGAATCTATTCTTTACTTGGGAAATAAACTTCACAGATGTTGAATTGTCATCTTCTAATGTTGGATGCCTTGAGGCGCATCAACACATGCCCTGCTATAGCTGACATTTCCACGAGCAAGGTGTGTAGATATTCACTTTATCCTTGAGACCTTAGTGAAAAAACACCAACAGATTCACCTGCTGCAAAATAATGAGTATCTGTTAGCTATTAAAATTGATTGTTACACAGTGCAAATTTATCATTAACTTCGAATTACATTGTGATCAGCCAATGCATATCTATTAGCAAGTGAGCATTATGCAAGATTTGGTTAATTTTGTCTGCAAAATTCACTGCATTGACAGGGAGACCCTCTTTGAGGTAATATGTGGAGCATGTAATTACATTGTACCACAGGTCTTTAGGCTGTGTATTGTAGACGGCGCCCATTGCACTACACAGCATGAAGCAGCTGAGCATAGGCACATTTTGTCATTCCACAGCGTGTAGCAATCTGCCGCATAATGCTGTCTGTTGCAAAACCACCATTTCCCATGAATCCAGCACTGTACCAGTGCTTTAACCATCAGCAACAAGTTTGAATGTCGGTCAAAGCCGTCCACTGCCTGTGGTCCAACCCAAGCCTTACCTTGGCCCTGTGTGTGGTCAGTTTACCATCCACACTTCACTAAAGTAAAGTCTAGCTTGGGCTTCGCAGGTTCACTCTATGTAATGTCTATTGTGGTTCAGCGGCATAATAGTTATAGGTTTCTTTGGAACAAATGTACAGAGGTCAATTTCCTGGGGCCATTCCTTCTTGCGTGGGCGTCGTCACCGGTGGAGGGGGGTTGGGCTGCGCCTTGGGAACCTTGGCGAGGATGGTGGCGATCTCCTTGCGTTCGTCATAGTTCTCCCAGAGTTCGTACAGTTTCAGGATGTGTTGGGTGATCTCCAGAATCTGACGGCAGAAAAGGGATGGGGAAAGGAATCAGAAGCATGTGGTGGCAACAGATGCCACTTGGTGCGAAGGAGATGAAACTACCTTAAGCTCATGAAAATCATTATTATCAATATTTAGCCATAATAGTTTGAATGAATGAATGAATGAATTTATTATCCAATGCAATAGCAATCATTGTACATGTTTATAGTCATATCAGTTACATAAAAAAGCGAGGATAATGGGAACCAGAAAATAGCATGAATGCTAGTCAAGTCTGGCCCCTTACAGTTTATGCAGTTACAAAGTATAATTATTTCTTAGTTTATTACCATTCAGTAATGTGTTACGATTACCAATTATCAATAACTCTAGTACTAAAGAAAGGAAAAAATATCTGATTAAATGAACAGTTTGTGACGAAATGAATCTACTGATAATAATCTCTAATCCATGTATATCAAAAACATAAACAATGTCTATAATATAAAGTGAAAAAATAGTATTTATATTTAAAAAGGTAAAATATATGCTAACAAAATGTCAGGAGTACATTAACTTTCTAACAAAAGTTCTACGACAGCTTTTCGAAAACTTGACCTTGATGGTTTCTTCCTAATTTTGATTGGTAGGTCATTCCAAAAAATTGTACCTAGGTCAGATAAACACTCTTTTCCCAAGCTCGTCTTTACCTTTGGTATATAAAGATTCTCATCTTCTTTTTTCCTTGTACTATATCCATGTTGAATTAATGAACAATATTCTGACAGCGAATGTGGCAAATTCTCATTAATCAAGTCATACATAAAACTACAGGTAGATAATCTATGCAGTTGATAAACATCAAGTATCTTAATATCCCTGAATAATGGTCTTGACCTTGTCATGTACGTATCGAATGTTATCACACGTAGTGCCATTTTTTGAATTAATAATATAGAATTAAGATCAACTTTTTTGGCTCCCCCCCCCCCAAACTTCAAGACCATATGTGATATGAGGCTGTATGAATGTCTTATATAGCAAAATCAAAATATTTTGTGGTACAAAGTTTCGCAGTCGGTATAGGATACCAACCTTTTTGCGTATACATAATTTTAGCTTGGTAATATGACTTATCAAGGGACTTTCAAGACAAGACTCAAAACTCATCTATTTCAACAATAATTTTGCAGTTAATTGTAATGTTGTTTTTTTTTTTTAATATCGTTTGCAGTATTTTGTAATAATTCGGCTATTACTATTAATATCAAAATAATTGTAAAGCCCATAGAAACTTCAATGTGACATGTGCTATATACACTGTAAGTAGAATGTATTCTATACGTAAAATGTATTATCATTATCATTATTATCAAATATAGACATTTATCAACATATTTGACAGTCTTTTCTCGAGGTGATTAGGAAGCTAAGGATATCAGCAAAATTCGAATCTTACTTTGTCTAAGTCAACATTCAGCTGGGCAAACCATTGCTTCGTGTGGTCGTTTTGTGAGATGACGCAAGCCATGTGAAGGGAGGCTGAAATGAAGATGATACTGAGAACATCAGGCTCATTCTTTATCAACCATCGTACACATTTATCAACTACCTTTTTATTTCATCTTGAAATGAGACCAAATTTCAATGTATTTTTGTATTAGTAAGGGTAAGAACAAATAATTTGTTAAGGATAAAAAATATATATATATATATATTCTGTACAAGAAAGAGTCCAGTCAATCGGACATTGAACTCTAACCCACAAAAATATGTTTGACCACAAACTTAAGTCAGCGATCCAACAAATCTCGGCATGCATGGGCGGTACAAAGCTGGTTGGGGAAAATTTCTATTTGGCATTGATTAAGATTTGTGGCCGCTGTAAAACCTGGATATGACATTGTGATGTGAACTTATTCCGTGTGATATAATTCCTAGAAAGTGTGTCACACAAAGAAGATGGACAAAGCTAACAAACTTTTAGGTCAAGCGGGATGTCATGCCATACCCATGTCCCTCAATCTATCATGGTCTTGTACCCGACAAATAAATTGACTATCTTGACTGTCCAGAGCTGCATGGGCAATCAGGGTTTGGGGCAAGCCTTGCCACTTGACACAAGACTGTGCACATGCACACACTTGATGAACACAGTTGGGCACTATAAATTACGGCCAAAGGTCACTCTCCCCTCCAAATTTTGCCCCAGGATCCGATTTGATTGGCAGGGTCAGGGGACAAATCCTAGTGAGCATCCACGCTGTGGTTTTTGGGGGATGCAGGGACTAGTGAGTATACAAATGATGCACAGGATAGAGTGCGTTAGTGTAAATACCCGAGAGTGAGCTGCGTCTCCACTAACGCCACGAAATAATCCTGTGCATCATTTGTTTTATAAAATGGGTCGAAAACTTACAGCATTTTCACGTACCTTTGTGGGTCAATACCAGTCAGCTACATGTAGCACTCGCTCGAGAGAGTTGAGTCAAGCACGTCGCACTCGGAAATCCCGCACATGTAAGTACTGTACGTATCGAGTACTGTATACGTACGCCACATAATATGCTATGCACACAAGAAAGGCCGGCCGGCATACGCAGCCCGAACTAGAAGTTGTTTACAGGTATTGACAGCGCGTATACTAGCGCACGACGCGCTTGTAACAACTGATTGAGTGCGCACTGGTACTGCAGTGCAATGGTACTAAAGTAATCAAAGCCCACGTGACTCATTTCAGCGCTTCCTATTGGCTACGTTCTTGAACCCATTTTATAAAGCACATTGACACACACATACATCAGGGCTCAACACTAACTCATGTTTTTTCTGGTGGCCCATTCAGGCCACTATAGTCTCTTAATTTGAAATTTGGTGGCTGAAAAAGAAATGTAGTGGCCCAAAATAAAAGGATATATATTATGTAAAAACTCTTTTGGAAGTTAAAGATAATATTAAGTTTTGGTACCTCAAAAGTTTCCCTGAATTTCCTTGTCTTATTTTGTGTTTCAGATTAATTTACCTTTCATATAACTAACACTGTGAGACTTACTCGCCCCAAAGTGCTCATGTCTTAGTAATCATGCAATAATGGTTTCGTATCAGAGCCGTTAGTTTGACTTGCCGCCGTATGGCGGCGAGGTAGTACTGTACACGTGTTGTACGAGACCATTATTGCGTGATAACTGCGACCAGAAGCCCCATACGCATAGCTAACTGCAACCAGCAGCCCCAAACGCATAGCTAAATGGGGCTGCGCATTGTAGCATTCAGGATCATGACAGACTATAGTATGGCGGGTCAATATCAACTTAAAATCCAAAAATTTCTTCAATTTGAAGACTTACCAGTTAAGTTGAAGTATTGAAAACAGGCTTCGGGCAACATTTGGTTTTGCCAATAGTCCCTTTCTGTTTGAATTGATGACTGAATGTGACTCGGTCGAGAGGACCTTGGGAGAGCTACACTGAATTGATGGCCAGCGCATGCGCACACAGACATCTTATCCGTTCATGGATTTGAAATTTGTGCGCATGTGATGTGTGCGCATGCGCTGGCCGTAGTATTCAGTGTAGCTCTCCCAAGGTCCTCTCGACCGAGTCACATTCAGTCATCAGTTCGAACAGAAAGGGACTATTGGCAGACCAAACGTTGCCCGAAGCCTGTTTTCAATACTTCAGCTTAACTGGTAAGTCTTCAAATTGAAGAAATTTTTGGATTTTAAGTTGATATTTACCCGCGATACTATAGTCTGTCATGATCCTGAATGCTACAATGCGAAGCCCCATTATGCTATGCGTATGGGGCTGCTGGTCGCAGTTAATTGCATGATTACTAAGACATGAGAACACTTTGGGGCGAGTAAGTCTCACAGTGTTAGTTATATGAAAGGTACTTTAACCTGAAACACAAACTAAGACAAGGAAATTCAGGGAAACTTTTGAGGTACAAAAACTTTATATTATCTTTAAGATGACGGATTGTGCCACCAAAACACAGATAAGGCCACCACAACACAGCCTTTTTGAAAATTTGGTGACACGACATCAATTTTTTGTGGCCCTGGGCCCTCTGCTACTGTCAAGCCCTGCATATGAACACACGCATGCAAACAAACACATATAATGCTTCTACTGTATATACTATGTGCAAGTGGGCACTGTTTAGAGTCCAATGCTCTTGACTTACCTAGGGCAATGAGGTAGGGTGGATAGAGTAAACAGATGTCGGTTCTTAGGCTGTCATTGATTATATGCCTATTTAAAGGGTACAAAAAGACACAAATATTTACAGCTGAACCTTGTTATAAGGACATTGGATATAACAAAACCCTCTTATAACAAGGTCATTGTCATGGTTTTTAGGTCCTCATTTTAATGAGATTCCCCTGTATACATGTATGTATGTAACCAAAAAGATATTTGCTGGTAATTCAGGTGAACCTAAATTTCACAAACACTTGTATGATGAATTCAGTGACAAATTGTTTGAACTGATACATAACAAAGAACTCAATAATATCTTGTTCAAAGTTTCTTTCAAACTTTTCTTTCAAACTGTCATTAATGGATTCTAAAAAGCAAAGCAGAGTCCTATCAGAGCACAACATTGGATATATGCTCCAAAGCATTAGTGAAGCCCACCACAGTGTACATTTTTTTTCTTGGTCATTCTTGTATTTAAAGAAGCACTTACAAGTGATTGAGAGCTCTGTGGATTGTAAAGCACAATGTAAAGCACAATGTATAGCATACTGTGTTTATGTACACTGCATGAAACCAATAGACTGTACTTTCAATGAAATGTACTTAAACCACACTAGAAAAACCCAATGACATAGATTAAAAACTCCAAACAAATGTGCAAATTTTTAGACTACAGTGACAAGTCACCGACAAATGTACGAAACAGTTTAGAAAAAAAATCTATGTGTATTACAAAAGAGTTATGTTAAAAGCCAATTTCTGTCAGAACTAGTTGAAAAATATGGCTAACTTACCAGGCTAGAGGTAGCAGTTGATCTTCTTGGCCGAGGTCCGCCGCGTATTGGGTCAAGGGTCGGTATGGGTGGAACACTATCAAACAACAATCCTGAGTGATTGGGGAACAATTCGATATGGATTCTGCATGAATGTCTCCATAAACAACAGAAGAACATGCACATGTGCCTTCCACTGCACTACTGTCAGATCCAAATCTACTACTTATTGTCGTGTTTTGCCTTTGTTTCAATGTCTGGCTTAAGTGATGATTTCCAATTAAAGACATGCACACACACTAAACATACAAACAAACAAACAAACAAACAACAACAACAACAACTGCAAGCTAAAAACAAACGAATCAAAATGAAACAGCTATTGTACTTCTGTAAAACGTGAAACATTTACAGCATGAAAGTTTTGCGACTTGGAGCTGACAGCCTTTTTCGTGGCATAAAACTTTTTCAAGAATTGCCACTGGCATTCATTGCATTGTATATGCAAGAACTTTTGCGTGCATTTAAAATTCGCGAATCTTGTCTCCTAATGAAATTTGCAAATGTTTCATGCACATGAAATTTTCTGGTTTTACAGTATCCCATTTAGAGATCTTGCAGTGTCAATGAGATAGCAGAAGGTGGCACTTTGCACACAGTTCCTTGATTTTGAAGTTTTCATGTGAATTTGCTGCACCCATGACACCAAACTGCCAAAGTCTTTTCAGACGAATAGCGACTTTCAGTACAACTTTGCTTGTATCGTAGTATTCTCTTTCTACTGAGGTGTCTTATGCTGTTACTGTAGTCACTTAAATGAAATTAGACATACACAATCGTGCAGCTTTCATTCATATTTTGTAAATATTGCTTCAAGGAAAATATGCGATAATCTTACCATGATTTCTAGAAGATAAAATTCACATTCTAGAATCTGGAGAGATGAAAAATATACCAAGAAGAAAGAAATGGCAGGGGTAAAAAAAAGTAGTCACAAAAAGGAGAAAGAAAAACCCCACCCCATACAAACCAAAGCATTACTTGTTGGTAAAAGTATGCTGAAGTGTATGAATGCTCAATGTTAATAAAGAAATGCTACAGCCTGTTATGGTGATATGCACAAGTTCTTCTTTTTGCCACCCTCACTTTCAAAGGTAAGGATACAAATATGTGTTTCTGTCTCAGTTTATTCTTCTATACACTGTATAAAGGAAAAGCCATGATATGAAAAAAGAAATCAAATTATAACAGCATTAATGAAAATAATGACAGTAACAATAAACATTGTCATTTTTCTTTTCATTGTGATAATCAATTATTAATCATGAAGTGCTTTATACAAAATGTTTCACGGAGCTAATAAAAGCTTCAATCATTACCTGCAAACTCTGCCAAATGCATTCTAATAACCATAGATCTAAGACAACAACAAAGCATTCACTTCATACGCAGAGAGGGAAAATAGTTCATCATAAACAGAACAGTACTATCATTCATCAAGACTGACAATAACATCTCATTCTTTTGACATATCAATGATTAGAAAATAATCATTTTTACAAAAGGGAGATGACCGTTCATACTCACATGAGGCATCTTGTACGGAAATTCTTGACTTCCACTGCCAAAGGCATAAGCAAACTTTTTCACTGCAGATGTTAAGAACAAGAACAATTATAATCTTACAAGTACTGCATTCCAGCACTGAAGCAAAAAGCAACATGATTTTAACATGAGCAAACTCGACTATAATGATAGGCAAGACAAGAATCTAACAATCATTTATGTTGACCCTAGGATGCAATATGAAATAAGATATTTGTCTGACTACATTCATTATTGAAGCTTAAATACTAACCTCCTCAGAAAACTACTGAAAAAGCCATGGAAATTGATTTCATTTTATATAGCTCACCACATTGGCACATTAACAGGATGTGACTGTACTTTCTCAAAACATTTCATCCTCTATAAACATGCCACTGTCTTTTTATGTCAAAGCTGCCCAAAGTTGCGTACCTTATTCTCTCCTTGGGCACTATCTCGATCACTTCGGCCCACTAGGTCAGAATTGCTTGACCAAAGTCTTCTTTACGTCACAGCAAAGGTGTTTCAACTCTCCTCAATTCATAACTAAATTATGCAAAGATTATTCATTATCTTTTTCTCCCTTCTAGATGCTGCCTAAATTATGCAACTCTACTTTGCAAAAGAAAAAAACAACAACAACTGATTTAATGTGTCCGATGTGTTTCTGGAGTAGAAAGACTGTTTCAATGTGAAGTAAATGAATCAACGTATGCACATGACCTGGACATATGTTTGTGCCCGTTCTAACTCTGTGTGTTTGAGTTTGCAACATTGTCCACCACGATGAAATAGTTTTCAAAGGTAGCATATTTGCAGGGAGAATCCTGCCAGCTGTTGGCAGTACACGGCACGCTTGTAACCAAATAAACTATGTCTTACCGACTGCTTGACAGCCACTTAGTAGCCTGCTGTTCATGAGTACGCCAAACTCCTGTCAAGAGGAAAAGGTACACAGGATTTTGAGTAGCTAAACACAGGCATTTGTGACACTTCTTCAAGGAAATGTAGTATACATACATGTAAAATCTAAACATGTAGTGTTTTATTTCATACAGGTGATACAGAGGTGATAGTATACAAATAACGAATGGTCATGAGTGTGATGGCACAAGATTTCACACGAGGTGAAAGATAGAAGCGCTCTATTCAACGAGGCACGAGTTGAATAGTGCGCCTCATCTTTCAACGAGTGCGAAATCTTGTTCCATTGCATGAGTAAAGACCATACACTATTTGTTTTATACAACATCAACAGATGGGGTCCACACAGATTCTTGAATTTAGCACAGAAATGACAACCATTTTCCACAAAAGACGAATGAGTAGCTGCAGTCATAGTCACCGTGTACGTACGTACGCGAAACCGATCGGTTGAAGTTGTTTACAAAAATGAGTGCCAAAGTATGTGCTTGTAAGCGCGTTTGCAATTGTTGAGTGCGCGCGGCAAATGCTTGTTTATTGTGACATCAGAGCCGTGCAATGGAACAAAAACTTCCGAGTCAATCGTGAGTTTAACATTGGAGTCAATGAAAATGGGTGACATCAGCCATGCGCTATCCAATTTTGCTCAACAGAAACTGCACGGCTGACAGCCACAGCGTGTGATGGAACTTTTAACTGAAAGTCACGTGACGGGCAATCAACCAATCGAATAGCTACATTCTTTTTAGGGGTTGTATAAAAAAAAAAAATAGAATGGAAAGAAACTTGAAAAAGATCAAGACAAATAGGAAAAACAAAAAGATTTCACACATTTCCATAGGGTGAGGGAAAAGGGAAGACTAAGAGACATAAGAAAGATAAAACTGTTACCACATACCTCCACTTTGGAAGCCAGGAAGAGACAGGTTGGAGCCATCAGTAGAGGGTCAATGCTCTTTAGTGTGTTCCTGAAAATGTAAGGTGAGAAAAAAATACAGCCAAACATGCCATAGTGGCCACCTGTCTACAGCGGCCACCCGCCGTATGTGACCAATGAAAAATCCCTGTGAAGACCCTGTGTATAGGCGGCCAGTGGCCCCCCCCCCCCCCACAAGGTAGATCATATCCCAAAATAGTAGCCACAGACCCATACAGAGCAGAGTCGATGTTTTAGCACCTTTTGTTGCTCTGTAGCAGTGCTGGTCATGCATGGTAAACAGTTCAATGATTTATCAGGCATAGTAATGCACTCTTGAAAAACTCACTTGCTGTATTCACACTATAGGGTGCAAAAATGTGATCAATAACACCATTAGTCAATGCATGAAAAATGTGCATACACTTACAGTAGACATGTCAGAGAACCTGTCAATAGCGGCCACCTGTCTGCAACGGCCACTCTCCCTTGGGTGGCCGCTATAAACACGTTTGACTGCATTCCAAATTTTACATCCCACTGGTGAACCATTCCTTGCTCCAAGAACAGACTACTGGTACTTTACTGGGATCTATTACACCGTCATTCCCAGTGTACGAAACTTCACATCGAATTGCAATTCCAATCAATAACCATGACAAAATAAGTAGTTGAATTCAAACATCTACATAATTCAAACATATAATGCATAATTCATATTTCATGTATCCATTGATTAAGTAGATAAGTATCAAACACAAAATCAGGAGCTGCTTGCTATGTGTTTAAAGCATGATATGGCTACCCCTGTTCTAAACTAAGGCTCAACACTAACTTTTTATTTTGGTGGCCCGATAATGAAATTTGGCAGCCAAATCGGGCCACCAAAACATACCTTCTCTTCAATAATGGTGGCCCTACATCTATTTTTGGTGGCCCTGGGCTATCGCTAATGATGAGCCTTGTCTAAACAACTACACATGGCAAAATAACACATTCTATAACGTCTTCAAATGTCTTACTTTGCATAGAACCTCTTGAAGTAGATGGTTGCTGTACTAATGACCTGTTGTCTGACTTTCATCTGTTCTCCAATCGCCTGGATGACTACAAGAGAAAACATTTATATATGCCGATCTCTTTCTAATGCTGGCTTCAATACAAAATTTACATCACAAAGGGGGGGGGGGGGGAGGTGGAGGTGATAGCAATTGTCTAATGTGAATAAATTGCTGAATACAAAATCCACATATAGCCAGGACACTTCATATATGCATCACTAACTTCCTTTAATAACAGCATGTACAACTGAGTTCAACTCATTAATGCTGACCCTTAGAGATGAGAACCTGATATTAAGTCCTCCAGTTATCAAAACATAATTGCAAATTTTTAAATCTGAAGTACGACTGGAAAATACTGGAATAGCATTGCTCACAAATTCTTGGTAAAAATCCCCAGATCATGTTGGTGCTGCCATGAAAAATACTTTTAACTTCAGTGGCTGTACATTGCAATGAGAAATAGCTTTCAATCACAGTATGCATTTTCACATCGAAGTTGATCTGATGGGGTTTGCTCTGAAAGATCCGACAACCTATGACAGGGATGTACCTTCTAATCAGAGACACTTAAAATTATACATTGGACAATTTTACATCAAACATTAATATGAATATATATGACCCGCCCAGACAAAAGGATCTGAAAGTCACTGACAGCTGAGCTGAGAAAATAGAGTTTGAAGTCAAATCATGCAAATCGGTCTAAACCATCAAATTTCTGTTTTTGGCATGATTTTGTAGTCTCAAGCTTTGTCTATAGTCATCTGTCGAAATTTCAGAGATAATGATCAAAGGAAAGGCAAGAAATTAGCATTTTTCTGGACCATGATTTTCCGATTTTCAATGGAACAGAAACGTGTCATAAGATTTGGATTTAGTGCTGCAGATAGACTCCGCCCTAGAAATGAGGGAGTGATCTTCTTGGTCAGTGTGTGGCATTTTGATTACTGATTGGCCGCGCATAGACCACTGGCGCTGAGCTTGAATGAACATCGTAGAGGTTGCTATGAGCAGACCTTCTATTGTCAAGAGGTGAAAACTGCCTAACCTCCCCTTGATAATGATTGCGTCGGAAAGAAAACTTTGAAGGCGGTTTTTCGAAACGACCAGTTGACATGGTCTCATGAAATCATCAATATCTCCGCAACCAAGTACTTTTATGAGTCGCGTTATGTATGCAGTTAAAGCGGAAGAGTAAGGGAATATTAACGTCATGTAATTTTCAGAAAATCAACCTCCCTCGACTTTCGGATCCTTTTGCTGCAGCGGGTCACATACATGTAGGTACAAATCAAAGTTGACTCACTAATCAGCTATACAAGATATGTATACTTTCTATTATGAGTATATCAGTGGATTTATGTCTGTAAAGTCTTACTTCCAGCGTAGAAGATCATGACCTTCTGGTATTCTTCCTCTGAGAGCACCTGGAGATCTTTTTGTCGATCCTTCATTAGGACTTGCTTGTCCAGGATCCACTGTTGGCTGTTTGAATCAGAAAAGAATGCACGTTTTACTGCCAACTTACTAAATACTAATCATGAAACTCTGTAAAATCTAAAGGCCGTGTCACACCATCCCGGGCAAGCTTCGCGGGCTTGTGGCGAGGAGGTAGTTTCCAGCACGTAGAAGATTTTCAGCGGGCGAACAAGAATGTTTGCAATTTTCATTCATGCCTTGTCATACCGTACGGGGGAAGTTTTGCGGCTTGACTTGCGGGGAAACAAATTTACTCCCCGGAGCTCTCTTCAGTTGGTCCGCACCTGACAGTATCTAGCGCGTAGTTTCCCGGAGGTGCTCACGCAAATCCGATTTAACCGCAGCCAAGTTTTGAGCATGACCAAAACTTTTTCCGGGTGAGTCGTGGGAATGCCCGTAGAGGTCCACACAGAATGCCAGTAGGAGGCCCTTAGCGGCAGCACTTCCCAGGCAACTCCCACACAGGTACTTCGCAGTCCCGTATGCAGCCAAGATAATGAAATTCTGTGGGATTTCAGCCATTCCATTAGAGGAATTCCTTCACTGAGTTGTCAGCCCCCACGCGACTGGTACAAAGGTCACACAGTATACTCGCTAGTATAATTAAAGTAGAACGCGTCCAGCAAGTAAGACACATGCTCTGACTCGCTCAAATCCTTTTCCGCCCTCAGGAATGTCCGCTATGCTAGAAAATCCCTACACGTTACAAGCCCGAGTAGCTTGCCTGGAAAGGTGTGACAGGGCCTAAACACGGTTGCGGGTAAAAATATATGCGTGTGCACCTCCCGGCGACTACGGTTGAGATACATGCTAGGTACTGTCGTGTGCGGATCATCTACGGGGACCTCCGGGTAGTCAAAAATGCTCTTTGCAAGTCGCACGCAAGGCTTGTCCCGAAAGGTGTGACACGGCCTTTAGATTTGTAAAAAGAACAACAAACAAACAAAATATACAACCTACAAGCAAAATACAAAACCTAACATTAGTATGCCCAAGATTACAACTACATGCCTAATGTGAATGTTACCACTTCATAATATGTCGAGGGTTGAGCATTAAACTTACATGTTGACAGGCAAAGTCCACAACTCACCCCATATGCTTTCAATAGACAAATTTACTCATCTGATATATCCATGAACATGAGGATTCAGTGCGCAACAAACACTAGAATGAATTGAGTTGTCCATCCACTGTGATGCCCTAGGCTAATCTTTGTACAAACACTGTGAAATTCACAGCACAATTATTAGTGCAAAAAGGCATCATGTTATCTTTAGCTATCTATGTGCACATGCATCAGAGTACTAGTACACTCTCTCTGATTGATGTTTTTATCTCTGGCATGACAAAGTTGATTGTGAAGCAGATACTAATTTACCACATATTGTAGGCATGACCTTAGTCCTAGGTATATTTCCTAATCTACCCTCCCTGCCCTCTGTATGTTTAAGATAGTGCAGATGAGTTGCAGTCAGCCCCTAGACTGGGTAGCCCATAACATATATGTATTGAGTATTTAATATTAGCAATTCTCATAAATTATGTACGGTTATTCTAGGTACTGGTAGTAAGATGGGCAACATTCCCAAAGAAAGACAACTGCAAGAATCCAATTTACACTCATGGATGAGGCACTTTGTAGCACTCGTTATGAACTTCATCATCTGTATGCAAGACCCTTTCACAGTTCGTAAGGGAAAGAAAAACTATGAATAGATCCAGCGGACTGTTGCCATCAACACAGATTGGAATCAAGAAAACTCCAAAATGATCTACGTTCTGTAGAACAAGACAGGTGCAGTTTTCGCCTAAGATCTAGACTTCTATAACCTATAATTATATTGACTGTATTACATAGGGTAGTGCTTATCGACCATCTAGCCCACTCTAATACATAGTAATTTACTTACCGGTAAATAACAATATCAAATTGGTGATTTCATTAGTATATACAGGTATGGTATTACCGGACAACATGGTAATTCCAGACGCGCACATTTCTGCGTACTAATGACATTCAATACGCGTGGGACTTCGTAGACTAGCCTCACAGAGCGTTGTATGGACAGAAATCGCGGAAAATGCGACGTAAAAATGTAAAAAACGCTAGTTTAGAAGAAGATGTTGATTTATCACAAGATTTTATCGCGTGAACTGCTCGAAATGTTCATGTTAGACATTTAACCGTAAAATACGAAATTTGAGCCTCATTTGCCAATTTTTTCCTCGTCGTCCGTTCAGTAGGAATGTGTACAGTGAAGCAAGGCTATGAATTGTGATTCTGGTGCAAGGACAAGATGCGAAAGACGTCAATTATTCCATTACGAAAATCGTGTCCGGAATTACAATGCGATTTTACACCGCAAAAAAAGACAACTTCTTGGAGAGGGGTATATTTAAAGTCTATTTTCCAAAAATTGGAGTGAATGATTTTCATAATCCATAATTTTCAGGAATTTGTGAATAACTGGTGGTATTCATGGCCGAAATTTCATCTTCTGAGTACAGAATTCAGAGCCATGAAAAAAAAGCAACCGGTGATACAATCCACTCTCCTACCGGTACAGTTCAACTTCAGCTGATACGTACTCAAGACTCAACAAATTGTTGCCCGAGGACATGAGGATATTTGTGCACAATTCCAGAGATTAAATGGTCAACAAGTTACATTGTACATTAATGTACTAGTATGTATTCACATGGAAACTGCTGGCCCTCAGTTGGGAAAATCCCATTATGCCATGGTTCATGAAATTAGGCACGCATTAGCCTTTAAATCATCAGTACATCATAGACTTCTAAAATACAGCGTAAGGCTTCCCAGACACCTAGTTACATCATCGTATGGGATAGACCTAATAGGCTATAGATAGGCCTATAATTATATAGATATCTAACAGACGTTACTGGTACAGTGGTAGAAGCAAGCACTTTCGAGCAGTGTACGCATACACACCACAGCATAGGGCCATAGGTTTTAATACAGGATGTTTTATTGGCACTATATTCTAGTCATGCTAATTGCCTTTGAGGCTTTGCTTGGCTAAAATATCCATAAATGTCAAATTGAGGTCATAGGCCTACTGGACAATAAATCATTAAATGTGCATACTACTTACTAGCTTTTAACTGGATTGTCCCATACTCTGATTCTCTTAATTGTTTTCAATGCTCTTCAGCTAGAGCCTAGACTCTTTAAACAAATAGTTACACTAGGGCCCTAGCCTTACCTAACATGTTAAAATACAGATTTTAAAAAATAGAATTCTACATCACAGATATATAGGAGTGGGACTACAATACAGCCTGCAATATTTGATTACTTCTTAACTCATTGAAGGTATTGGTAAACGTAGAGACATTTTCGAGAAATACAAATGCATCACAAAATGCTGAAGGTGACGTACCAATGGGAACTTTGCCAGAAGTTTCCAGCCATGATTGCGCCGTAATAAATAGCAAAGCGGCTAGCGGTACAGATTTCTTCAGCAGTACACTTCCCACAACAAGGATTCTACACCGGCCTCGCGGGCTGACACATGGGATGTACGTAGAGACCGGTTGCAATGTAGAGGCTAGGCGGAGTAAAAGAGGACACAACGCGGCAACGGTGACATTAGCTGTACACGTTTGATTGGCTAGAATCTATCTATCTATCTATCTATCTACTTATCTATCTGTCTGTCTGTCGATCTATCTATCTATCTATCTATCTACAACGTACTTAAGTATATTATATCTATTTATCTATCTATCTATCTATCTATCTATCTATCTATCTATCTATCTATCTACTTATCTATCTATCTATCTGTCTATCTATCTATCTATCTATCTATCTATCTATCTATCTATCTATCTCTCTATCTATCTGTATTTCTGTCTATCCATCTATCCACAGCTATAATCTATATAATAGTCTATACATAGTTTTATATGCATATGTATATTGATTGTGTATGTGATATATCCAGACAAATAACAGTAAAACAAAAACATATCAGCGAAGTTTGAGAAAACAAGTCATTTTCAAGGCGTTCAAAAGTTATGAAATTTTAAAGCGTGTGTGTGTGCGTGTGTATATTACATGTATAATACAATATCATTGCTACTCAAATCTCACAAACAATCATAACCTGCACAGTTCTAGAGATACTTTTCTTCTACAAATCCAGATATGAAAAACGAGTTAAACATTATAGGCACTTATCCGGGCAGCCCCACTGAATCGCGGAATACCTTATACCATTTCTAGAAATTAGGAAATCCCAAACTATACATGACCGTAGGAGCATTCACATCTATTCGTTTAACTGAGAGGATTGTTAAGGGTGGATGGTACCCCCCCCCCCCCCCACCGTTTCGGTGGGAAGAATCCTCTGAAAAGAGCCCTAAAGTGCAAAATGGAGGGGATCGGAGGGGGGTGGCTGCCGTCCCTGTTATATCATCTATTTGCTATCAATCAATCAATCAATCAATCAATCAATCAATCAATCAATCAATCAATCAATCAATCAATCAATCAATCAATCAATGATCAATCAATCAATCAATGATCAATCAATCAATCAATGATCAATCAATCAATCAATGATCAATCAATCAATTTATCTATCTATCTATCTATCTATATGTATGTATATATATATATATATGTATCTTTTGACGGTAAACGTTTTAAAATTACTTTCGCACATTAGTCATCAATACAATTAAAAACATTTTACATGGCAGCTTTCAGTAAAGTGACTGAACAACCGTACCTTGTTTTTGACAGTGACACCAGCAGAAAAAAAAAAACAACAACGAAATTCTGAAAGAAGTTGATTAGGTTTGGAAGAACAAATCAGACTTTTTTCCCAGAGAAAGAAGACGCGCAGAAAGACAAGCAAAGATCCGAAAACATGCAAAAATTCTTTTAGGCTGTGTTCCGGTAAAACAGACAAATTTAAACCTAGTAGCAACAATTACGATAACGAAGAAAAGCATAATATGGCCGAACTCATTGCCAATAAATTATCATTTGAAATCCTTTAATAAAATGATTAAGTAAAATAAACATATTGTTGATATGTCCATTTGACGCACTCGTTTGAACTATTTATGCTTCATTTAGCGAACATACTATTTATTGCGGTATACATTAAAAAATCAAAGTAAACACAATCGAATCTTATCAAGACGATCCTAAAAAAATGACAAAATCAAATAATTCTATAAGAGATCCAAAGAATCAAAATACCATAACCAGTTGCAGAAATAGATATACAGGAACCTGCGTGGTAGAGGTCATTATGTGTTGAGTTTTTGGCCATTTCAGGATCGTGCACAGATTTGGTTTACAGAATTCCAGTTGATAGGGTAATGTCTCTTGATGTTATACAAAAATCACGGTGCAAAACATCACGTTGTTATCTGTCTCAGGGGGTCAAAGTCGCTTTGATGACCCTCTCCAAACAAAAGATCACCAGCTGATCCCAATTGTTTTACCTCAGTGCAAACATACAAGAGCCATCGAAACTCAGCCTGTCTCGGAGCTGTCTTTGCCATATCAACTTACGTTTATACATAAATTATTGTCGAACTTACCACACCGGAGGAAAATTAACTGGATACTATAACTAATGAACTGACTCGGCAGTTATTCGCAGCCATTCTCTGGAAATTCAGGTAAGATCGTTAAATAATCATAAGGAAATGATTCCTCTTGCTTATTATCGTGTACAAGTTTACAGCAGCACGCATTGCATTTTAAAAATTAGGTCGGCGCTAGAAATGCCAAATGCAAATTCTGTTATTCTATGACCGTCGTGCCTTTTTTTACACGGATACATAGAAGTTCACATGATATCCATGCGTATATTTATCCTAGTTCAACTAGCTTATTGGCGTATGAAGTTAATTAATCGTAACAGATGTGTCGCTCCCAAAAAATAGAGATGATTCTTATTTCAACTTTGGTAGTAGAAATAAAACATACTCCTGACAGGTATGCACCTGGATTATGCTTCATAACTCGTCAATTAGAATCAGTGCAATCAAGTCAGTTTCTTTTTAATGTTATCGATGTGAGAGCAACCACTACACCTAACTTTGTCAGCAATTAGGCTGCTTAAACTTTACGATAAATTATAACCATAAGTTACACTTTGTTGAATGTAGGTCGTATAGTAATCTCCACGTCATTGGCAGATGTACATTCGAAATCTGTGATATGAAAATGAATGTTACTTTTAACTTTTGTTTTTTCTTTGTTGGCTGTACTCTGGTAGAAGATTAAGTTATGTGTCACATTAGGTGTCTTATTAGTGGACTTGTATAGAGCTGCATGGATACAGCTTACAAATAACAATGAGCTTTGGCATTGATAAAAACTCGTATGACATGTCTATGCGGATTCATGGCACAAGTAGACATTGCAAATCATTATGAGCATTTATTTACCCTTTCTATTTCACGTCCAGCGCCGTCCCCTATACACTTTCGTCAGGGGCGAATAATTGGACTAGTCTTGGGTCAAGAACACTGATCAAGAGGCTGATATAATGGCAACCACAGTGATATTAGCGTATGTTGCCGTTATCGTTCACCTAACTTGTAAGTGATTTTCACGTAACCTGTAAGTGACATCCACGCGTCATTACGTATCATTGCAATCAAGACAAACGACCTGAGCTAAATACGACTAGATGAATAACTATGGGACACCATGAGATCAGATCAGAATCATGTGTATCTTCTTGGTATATCTCACAATGTATCATTTTAACAAACCCCTGCGCTTTCGAAAAAAAAAAAAAACATGCACACAAAAACAAACAAAAATTCATATCAACAACAAAGGGTCATGAATATCAATGGGATCCAACTCGTCACCTCCGGTCATCATTATGAGTATTGGCTCTGATCAATAACATTAAAAACTGATTGCAAACCTACGCGTCGCCTATGACTTATTGACTTCAATATTATTTTGAAAATTGGTGACAATGATAATGACAATAATGATAGTAACTAAAACAGTGATTACAAACACATACTGATCATAAGAACTATAATAATGCAATTAGTGCAAAATCTGCCAAAGAAGACCCCCATGGTGCACAACAGTAGGAACTCACACAAAAACACACAGAGAGTAAACTGATATGATTGTTATGTTATATCAATTACAGTCCTAAGTGTGTATTTGACGATCAATAACTTTTATGGAAGGAAAGTAGCTGTTTTAGATTTAAAAAAAAAAAAACAACTCAAAATCCATCCGTATAAATTAGTGACGTTTAATAACCAAACTCTGGGGGTAATAATTGTCCTGACGAAAATCAATTTTGAGAGAGACTATACAGTATCACAAAACTCCCCACCGAATGATTTAATACATAATTTCAGATATCATACATTGAGCATGAACAAATAAAGTTGATATGCACTCGCTGTATATCACGAATAGGAATATGGTTAAACCGATGTAACGATTGAGGCTGTTTTGAAAAGAATTGGTTGCAAATCGATTTCTGATTAGACTTTATCTTTAAAAAAAAAAGTCATCGCGTCTCATGTGAAAATAATGATTATATCGCGAGGAATGGGGCGAACGTGGATACCATTGTCTTCTTTTCCAATTTTGTAAAGTTTATTGCAAATATAATTTGAATAGGAAATTTCAAGGAAGCTCCCAAATTTTTGCAGCTTGTCTTTTTTGAATTTGACTTCTTAGATATCGATCAGTCTTAATCAATTGTTATCTTTAATTTTTCTTTTGTGCTATTTCAAAGGATAAACCGCATATTGAACAGTATGCTGCAACAGTCAGAGGTCATGTAAGTCATGATTACGCAAGTGCTGCATAACACAAGTCTCTGATTGACATCATGGTACAAAGATCTCGAAGTGCACGTGGCATCAATCATGAATGTCAATGGCCATTCACAATGACTGTTATCTTGTTGATTTGTTTCGAAGCAGGGATAATCATGAGTACGAATCAAAGTACAAAGCTCTAAACTTTAAGGCCCTGTCACACCTTTACGGGTAAGCTACGCGGGCTTGTTGCGAGTAGGGATTTTCCAGCACGCAGGTAAATATTCTGCGGGCGAACAAGGATGTTGGCGAGTTCCGTACTTGCGTCTTACCTGCTAGACGCGTGCTACTTACCTGCTACTTGCGTGTATTCCTTGTGACCTGCGTGAAAGCTTCGAAACAGATCCGTTTTCAGTTACGAGGCTGCGAAGTAAATGCGTTACAGCTGCGAAGTAGCACCTACCCTTGTATGAGTTGCCTGCGAGGTGCTGCCGCTAAGGGCCTCCTACTGGCGTTCTACGTGTACCTCTGCGGGCAAACCCCCGCGACTCACCCAGAACGAGTTTTGAGCATGCTCAAGACCTTGTCATATCGTTTCTGGGAAAGCATTGCGGGTTGATTTGCGGGGAAAAATTTTTGCTACCCGGACCTTCCAGCAGTTGGCCCCCACCTGACAGTACATAGCGCGTATCTCGCCCGCAGTTGCCCGGAGGTGGGCACGCAAGTCCGATTTGCCCGCAGCCAAGTTTTGAGCATGACCAAAACTTTTCCGGGTGAGTCGCGGGGATTGCCATCAGAGGTCCACGCAGAACACCAGTAGGAGGCCCGTAGCTGCCGCAAGTCCAGGCAGTTGACCCGCTTGCGTGTCATCTGCATGACATTCTGTGGGACTTCTGCCATATCAAATTCCTTCAGAGGAATTCCTTCACCGAGTTGTCAGCCCTCACTCGCCACCCATGCGCCTACACGCAGGTCAAACGGAATGGACGTAAATGGAACGTAAGTAGTACGGGTTCAGCAGGTAAAACGCATGTGAAATTCGCCCAAATTCTTGTCCGCCTTCAAAAAATGTCCTGCGTGCTCGAAAATCCCTACACGCATCAAGCCCGCGTATCTTGCCCGGAAAGATGTGACAGGGCCAAAACTTGGCTGTGGGTAAAAAGGACTTGCGTGCGCAACTCCGGGTAACTACGGGTGAGATACGTGCTAGGTACTGTCATGTGCGGATCATCTGCGGGGAGCCTCCGGGTATAAAAAAAAATTGTTCTTCGCAAGTCGCACGCAAGGCTTGCCCCGAAAGGTGTGACACGGCCTCAAGAAATATTCAGAGTTTTGTTATCAATGCTTAACGTCGTCTACTATGTGCAAATTGAAGAAACGTAATAGGCTAAATTCAGTTTCTCTTTAATGGTCAAACATATTTCCATTTCATTCTAGACGTAGAGATATTCTCAAGATCAAAGTGAGTTGTGATAAGAGCTTCCTTTACTTGCTTTGATTCCGTCAGGCGACAACCAGCGGCAAACCGTATCTTCATTGTCGAATTTAACTACACGCTGGAACAATCGAAAAGCCATTTCTAAGTGACTCTGATAAAAGCCGAGTAGAAGAAGAAACGTTCATCATTTGGGGTATTCGTTGTATCAGATCTCTTCATAAAGAGAAAGAAAAGTTGTAATCCTTTTGACAGAAATGCGCAGAGTATCATGTTTGTTTGGATTTTGTTTCTTGTTGCTTTCGCTTGATTTTATACCCACTTTATGGCAATTTCTGTCAGATATAGCAGTACTCAGTGCCAGTCCTGCATCTGCGACGTCGGCACCCACCACAAACCTTAGTGAGGATGAACTTTCGCTGCACTTGTGTGCCCGTGATTGCACTCAACAACGATCGCCGCGCGTGTGCGCGTACGAGTTCACGGCAGAGTGGTACTACTCCATGTCTAAAGCATGCTATCGATGTCCTTTCAACTCTACGGACTGTGAGCGGCCGCACTGCATAGCGCTGAATGGGGTTCAGCGTCCAGTCTTGTCGATCAACCGCCAAATTCCAGGTCCGAGTATACAGGTACATGTATATACAACATAAATGGAAGCAAATTTCAATAATAACAAACTATAGTTAAAATAACCAACCACTGAAAATTCCAGGCGTGCTTATAATACATATAAAGCAGTAGTACCCATAAGCTTTGATCATTCTTCTCTTTCTTTCTTTCTTTTTGTTTGGTACGCTTTATTAAAAAAAAATCAACACCTGTCGAATTTGGGTTGAGGATAGATTTGACTTTTTCCCCCTCAGAGTACCATGAAAACAAGATGTTGTTGAATATATGGATTAGTCAAATACCTGTCGGCCATTGGCCAAACACGATCACGTGATAGTGGACGACGTATATAATGTGACACCTGGGGGCGTTTCATGAAGGAACTTGTCGGATAAAATGTCCGACAAGTCAATTATATCCGACAAGTTCAGAGAAATCAGCCAATCAGACTAAAGAATTTCTCAAAACTTGTCGGATATAATTGACTTGTCAGATATTTTATCCGACAAGTTCCTTCATAAAACGCCCCCAGGAGTGCTCTTGTCTGTGAGACCCTATAGTGCAAGTTTGCTCCTTTGGCAACAACAATATAGGCCTTATAATTTACGATGGCAGTTAAACTCAGCAGCAATATACTTGGAATACCTTTTACAAATAAGTTCAATTCAATTCAACTACTAGTATACTTTATTTCAGTCCAACGTGTAATATAATTCAAAGTGTGCAATGACAAATCATACTTGTAAGAAGTATAAAAGTCATAATGTAGAATACAAATGATAAAAAATACATGAACGAATGAATGTAAAATAAAAGAAACTCTACGTACTTTGCAAGGATGACGAAAAAAAAAAAACCCAAGTAAATGCAGTATGGCGATCGACAAGAGTGATCTACTGAAAAGCGGAGCTTGTAAGACGTAGATCACTCAATAAGCAACTGTTGTATTGAGCAATGTACAATGTGCAGTTGCTGCAATCAAGGCGGGATGTATACAATAGGACACAAGAAGTTGTATCGGTTCCTTACGAGAGAGATCTACGTGTGTTATTTTCCTCTCCTCAGGGTGTATAGATGAATAGTGTCTTGGTGAAATTCGATCCAAGTAAAACATATCAACAACAGAAAATTTGCCCATTATTTCTTTCCCCTATCAAGGTATGTCAGGGTGACCGAATTCAGGTGAAAGTTCACAATCTACTGGACAACTCCGAAGGTCTGGCGATCCATTGGCACGGCCAGCATCAACGCCATTCTCCTTACATGGACGGAACGTCGATGATCACGCAGTGTCCGATACCCCACCCACAGACCTTCACCTACGACTTCATGGCCGAGACACCGGGCACCCACTGGTGGCACTCCCACTCGGGATTGCAGCGAGCCGATGGCATCTTCGGATCCCTCGTCGTGCGGCAGCCCAAGGACGTCGACGAGCACGGCGACCTCTACGACGTCGATCGCGTCGACCACGTGCTCGTGCTGTCCGACTGGACGGACGTGATGGCGATGCAGCACATGATGATGGACCTCCATGCCGACGGGCCTGGGGAACCGGACGGGCTCCTCATTAATGGGCGTGGCACGGGACAGGTTTGTCTTCCTCACTATTGTGACGTTGCTTCATCCCTTTGTAAATGATTTTATAAGATGTTACGTAATAACATTATATTATCACTGACCCACTGCCTTCTATATTCACTTGATTCCAACATTTTCTGTCATTAAAACATTGTTCCATTCAAACTATGACGATGCATAATTCGGATGATATAATATTTAGTTTGCGGTGTACCATAGCGTGATTCTGCCTATCACCTTGCGAAGTGACGTGGGACACAAAGAACAATTAAGTGTCTCCCCAAAACAAGTAGATTTCCTTGTCTTTCTATCTGCATTATTCCTTTAAGGAATAACTATTTTTTGAAACCATTTGGCTTACATCAACAGGTATTTGAGCAGGACGGTTTGAAAACTGAACTTCAGCGCAGAGTATTTAGTGTTACACCCGGATTGAGACATCGATTTCGGACGATCAACACCGCGGTGACGAATTGCCCGCTAATACTATCGGTAGCCGGTCACACGATAACAGTAATCGCTTCCGATGGTTCGCCATTCGATCCAATTTTAGTGAGTGGTTTCGTGATATCGGGAGGTGAGCGATACGATTTTGTTCTCGCCGCCGACAAACCGATAGATAACTATTGGTTGCGGGTGCGTGGCGTGGAGGGGTCTGAGTGCGAAGGTATCGAACAGCTTGCGATATTACGTTACAACGGAGCGCCGATTGAGGAGCCGACTGGAGAGTTGGATGATGAGGTGCAGAATGGTGTAATTCTCAATTTGCCGAACCACGAATGGGTGTCCTCCTCAGGGCCAGGTCTAGTCGATTTGAGAGGTGCGCATATGTTTTTTTTTTTTTTTTTTTTTTTTTTTTTTACCCCGTTTACATTACGTAAGAGACTCGGATACAACAACACACTGAGATATGAAGAGCAAAAAAAAAAAAAAGAAAAAAGAAGAAAAAAAAAAGCCTATACAGGTCATTACCAATCATCAGAAACGTCCATCATTACAGCCATCATGTACTCCTCAAGAAAGTCAGAGCTACGTATAATACGTCATTCATTGTCGTAAGAGGTATGGACATCCGTCTTGAATGCCATTTTCTCACGTTTACCACTATTTGACCTTGTTCTTTACATTTCACGCTGAAACGTTTAAGAGGGTCATTGTCATTATTGTTCCAATTATTCATGCTGTTGCTACTTCGTTTATCTTGTGTCATGTATAGGTCTGAACATATCACCTGAAGTTGTCCGAAAAGACCCAGATGTTAGGCATTACATCGAGGTCGATTCTGTCTACCGCAACTCTCCCAAGCTACATCACCCGCTTTACTACCCCGTGGAGAAAGGCGGCCAAAACGGCGCCACCTACACGGCCAAACGAACGCACATGCTGAACAACATCAGCTTCGCACTCCCACCCGTCCCTGTGCTCAGCCACCACGACCTCGTGCCCGACGACGAGTTTTGCACGATGGAGTTGCTATTGGCAACGACGGGGAGAGACTGCGGAAAGGAATACTGCAGCTGTATTCACGTAATTGAGGTCAAGCTAGGTCAGGTAAACTATGATAATATTACTGTACCTCTCGCATGGATCAAGTGCTAACGCAAAATTCACTCACCTTCTTAACGTTTTGTTATTGTTACCAAAAAAAATTATCTGCTATCAGGAAGTCACCTCCCTGCTGCTATATATATAGATCATATTATTCATATGCGGACATTTCGATACTCTTTTGAAGGCACTCGAAATGTCATTACTGACCATTGCAATAATATAAACTCCCACACAGTTTTATCAAAAACTTACTGGTATCGAAGTTAGTAATGTGTTTTATCAAAGCGTCTTTTTTTAAGATTCGGCTTCACTATTTGAAACAAATTCTAATGCAATTACATCAAAAGTGCAAAATGCAGTGATATTCGAATGAAACTTTGTCAGATGCCCTGACATGGCGACTTTTAAATTCGAATACAACAGTTGAAATAAAGTGGAATGAAAAACAGAACAGCTTGTTTCCACATTTCACTGCCACATTAAAAATGTATAGCTTTATAGATGTAGTACACGTCAAACACAAGTAGGGCCTACATGTACAATCAAAATTTTCTCGAAAGGTTTGCTGATGAGGAAAATATAGAGTATGCTTCCTGTATCTTTGTTTCATGATTATCATGTTCTCTTTTCAAGACGAATATTTAGTACTTTTTATTCCATGACATCGTCTGACAGGTTGTGGAATTGATACTCGTTACCAAGTCACAAAGGGAATTTGAACCACACCCTCTCCATCTCCATGGAAACCACTTCTACGTAATCGCTTATGATAATGGCGACCAAGTTCCTCTGGAGCAAGTGAAGGAGATGAATGAAAGAGGTATATGAAACTTTAATCGTTGGTATCGTGTATTCATGGTAACCTCACGAGAGGTACAAATCTCTTAGTAAGAATAAGAGTCTATCTTATTGATTCAGACAATATTATATCAACGAAATAGAACGGGATGCGTTATAGGGAGACATATTTCCACCATGAATTTGATTCTTCCAACATTCTTTTGTTCGTATTTTGTCCTTCTTAACTATATTAATTTTTCCTCGTTAATGGGGTTAGCACTCAGTGACCCAAGAAAATGAATGTTTGACTGATGATTCACGTCACGGGTGCACATCACGAGCTTGACAACCACGAGTCACACAGCCCACGAGTTATACAGCCCACGAACCAAACACTAGATAAATAAGGCCCCTACTCTCGACATCAACTAAAATAGGCCCACGAGCTATACGGTCCACGAATTAGACACTACATGCAAATAGTGCCCATGAGATTAACATTTAGCTAAAATACCCACGAGCGCGCCATTACATCGCTGGGATTAATGTGCACTTTAGTATCGAGCTCGTGGGCCTTATTTGCCTAGTGTCCAACTCATGGGTCTGTTTTACTTAGTATCGAGGTCACCGCCATAGCGTCAAATCACTTATGATGCACATAATGGATTCTCTGCAGGAGAACTGGAGAAAAATTTAGAGCGACCTCTCCGGAAAGATACCATCATGATGGCCCAGCGGTTCGTGATTCTGAGACTCAGGGCAGCTAATCCTGGATGGTGGCTGTTTCACTGTCATATGGATCTACATCAAGAGGTAAATCGGAGCTCAAAATAAACTAACTAAAAAAAAAAGAACAACGACGGAAACAACAACAGTAACAACAACAACAAAACAACAACAACAACAACCGCGCACTGTCAGACAAGTCAGTAGAATGCTGATGTCATCGCCCTCTTTTTGTTATTCAACATTTATCTCTTGAAATTAATTGATGGTTAATGTCCGGCTATCTCTCCAAAACAACAGCTACATCATCATCATCAGCAGCAGCAGCAGCAGCAGCAGTATCATCAACAACAGCAACAACGAATGAAACAATCGAAGAGTATTCAAAACATGAAGTTCTCTGTCAAGACACGTTTTTTGGGTCAAAACTTAGAAGATAGAGGCACTCGTATCTATACTTACTTCGTTTGGTTCATAATGACCGTCATATTTCGATCAAAGCAGGACATATTATCACGGTAGAGGAAAATGTTCTCGGCAGGTAAACATATTGAAGCTTTAGATATATCTTTTTTTTTCCTTTTTTAAGTTGTATTGTTTTCTTCTTGCATCGAACTACAGTAAAGTCACCTTTGAGACCTCAGAGGAATGGGTCAGGGAAATTTTCAGAAGATCTTTTTCTTCGTGCCAGATTTAGAGAAGGTAGCTAAAAGAATGCCAGCTTCAGGATTCGACTTCGAGCGAAATCATTTTAAAGCGAAGAGCTCAGTTTGAACTGCTCTTTTCGTCGCCAATTATTTATTATGTATCTATTCCAAAACACCTATGAAAGTTTCAATCTATTTATATTAGGAAATTATGCATATATGCATGCATATGACATATTTCTTTTATGTTTTATCATGTACAATTTTAATGATACGTTCAACATTTTCTTTCTAAACATTTTTAAATCCATACATTTATAACTTCAATATCATCTGTATACCTTTCTATCCCACCATCTACATGTACTCTGTTTATCGATATATATATATATATATATATATATATATATATATATATATATATATATATATCGCTCTACATTTTTGTCTATTTGTCTTTCAGTTCAAACAAGTTCAAATGAAATTTTATTTCCAATGGCACACTTTTGTTGTCCATGCAAATTCAAGGAAAACAAAACGTACATTGTATTACAACATTTATATGCATATATGCGTATGAAGAGCTTTTAATCAGAAGGCGCTAAATCCATTGAAAAACGATGGATTTAGTGCCTTTTGGAAGCGAGCTCTTCATAGATATTACATATGAGACTAATTCTTCAAAGTAATTGAGTTATTGGAAAAGAGGGGCCCACGTCTTTCTGTATGTATCCATCCATTTTCTCATTATCTATATCTCTATCTTTGTGTATGTATATTTTCCGTCCTCCTATATTTTAACAGCTCGGCATGGCGGTTATTCTAAGGGTTGGTGATGATGCAGACTTACCCCTTCCTCCAGACAACATGCCCGTTTGTGCTCGAGACGGTTATTCGTACAAGACCAAACCCAAGGAAGGTAGGAATACTTAGTACATCATTACAAGACTCTAGACAAGTATCAGGCGATAATGGGAATACTTTCCGATTCCACAGAAACTGTACCACCATAAATTTGTTAAAACATGTCGGAATTGAGCAAAGGGCCAAAACAAAAACAAAAAAAGTACCCATGTGAGATTGCCATTTAGCAAAGATTGTTGATATAGGAATACAACGCCTCATTCATATTAAAGTTGATTATCTTTTTCTATCCTTTGGGGGGAGCGGGTTTACAGACTACACCTTACCTAGGTAGGATTAAACAACGCATAGCAAGAATGAAATTACTCACTGCAGATCTGTGGAGAGTATAACATGTGATATTAGATTCATCCAGATAACGGATGTTGGATACATCATTTCTTATCGAATCGTGCAATGAAATGACACCGACAATGCAAGTATTATGTTCTCTAACGGATTCTGGTTTGAAGCATCGGTTATAGTGATACAGGTACAACGCTGACAGTGTCCTCTGAGATGATGTGGTAAAAATGTGTTTAGTGAAGAGCATCCATCCAAGAATTCTCGTAGCACACCTTGTAATTACGTTCGGAATTTGTGTTAGGCTTACTTCTGTTGTTTTCGCTTGGTAGCATTTACAACATAGCTATGTACAGTGTGCTATGCTTCATCAGTGTTTCTATTCCGTTGCATGGTGTGTAAGATATTAGTTATACATGTAGTTTATTTAAACTTTTTGTGCCTGCAGAATCTCCGGGAAACCAAAACGACGCCCCCATGGGACCATCGGACTGCGATGTGTTTTGCGCCACTCCAGTAGCATCGTCCGTTACCAGAACCGCCCTGTATTTATCGGCCATGGCCACGGGTGTGCTAATGACTTTAGCGACCATATTCGTCGTTGCCTCATGCAGAAAATATCGATCGAGGAATAACAGAGTCAAATACAAGAGATTATCAAATGGCCACTTTGAGATGACACTGATTGATGGTTAAATGACAATTGTTGTTGTTACCAGCAGTGCTTATTTTATTCATTTTCCATTCAACGCTTTCTCCATGCAATACGATATCATTAAAATGTTGTCATCTTCAATTATGCAATTATTAACCTAAAGAAAAGGTTGCTCCAGGACACAAAATGTCTCGCATTAGATCTGCAAAAGCTCTTTTCCCGTCTAGTCAATTTGTGAATTAAATGAAGGTAGAAAATTTCGATTTTGTAGGAGTATTTTCTCTGATGAGAATTTTAGAGTCGAGACATGGTGCAATGTGTATCTACTCTGTTCTCATAGTGTTTTTTTTTTTTAATATGTTCGGTCAGAAAATAATGTCTGGATATGTAAAAAATACACCCCCCCCAACAAAAAGAGACAAAAAATGAACTACCACCAACAACAGTCTCCCCCAATAAAAAAGCACCGCCAAACACAAAGTGTCCTATAGCAAACACAAACTACTGTAAAGATATTATATGCTTATTCATTTATTTATTTGATGGTTTGCTTGCTTATAATGCTTGTTTGTAATCTTTGAGTGGTGATTAAAACCAGTTGTTGACTGTCTAGTCTACCTATCGGTTTACTAAGATTAACTTTTCTTTGATTATGTCTCCTAGTTTACCGGTGTTCACCTTTATTATCAATCCTCAACAAGTTTTATTTTGCACCATGTTAAATAATTCTCCAGCTATACAGTCCAGGTGTGTGTGATTGCATGTATGCAAGTCATATCATATGATGTTTGTGATTGTGTCTGTTTAATTTTACATATACGACAAAAGAGTTACCCATATAATATCGGAAGCATTATTTGCTTTTCCGATTCATTTTTATAGCCAAATGTTTTGTTTGTTTGTGTATTTCCATCTGAGAAGATGGCTGGATAGCCCATATTCAGCTAGGTTAAGCTGGTATTCCATGGGGTCCAGTTGGATGTGAGGTGGGACCACTTCACCGGGTTAAACACCCTGCTCTTTGCGATGAATGAATGAAGCGGGATCTTTTACGTACATGAGTTGTGACTCTCTCAAACACGGGACCTCCATTTCATGTTCTATCCGAGGGACAGAGTGTTTTGCCTCTTGCCAGAGGGGACGGTATGCTTACACACAACATTGCTCAGTCCAGACTCGGGTTCCAACCCGGGCCCTTAGGATCGTGAGGCAGACGCGCTACCGACTGAGCTAACTCACCGCCCTGAAATGCACAAAATGTTTCTCCTGGGCTCCCTCTAGGAACAAAAAGGTGAGCCATTTGTACCCCTAAGACCAATCAACGACACCTCCTCATCAACCCCCCCCCCCCACACACACATTCCGAAAACAATAATCTCAAAGTCATTGGAACGTGATTTATAAGGAAAAAAAAAAACTGAATTAAACATACATGAAAATGCACATCGAAATACAGATTCATGGCTCATTCGATCATCTTTACATTTTGATTTTTTAAATTGCGACAATTCTGCACATTAAAAGTACATAAAAAACCTACATTTTACTATGTTGACATATCCCAGACAATACTGAAGTAATGAAAATGGTATAAAAAAAAATCAAAGATGTATGATTGTAACTAGTTATTTTCTGAAATATCATATCATGTTAGTACATACACACTTCACTTCTGAAATATTCGTAATTTGTGTAAAAGGGAAAATATACTTTATATTTGCGCATTGGAATATTTTTTTTCTTAAAAAATTGCAAGTATTAGTATGAGTAAACATTTTCGCAATGTTTAAAGAAAGCTTCATTATAAAGAAGGCTTCACTGAGACACTCCTTTTGATGTAGATATAGTGCTTTTTCATCCCTATCTAATAGCACTACCAGATATTAGTTTGATTACAATTATAATCAAATTCTCTCTTTGAATTGAGTTGTCCGGGTGCAATTTACATGATTATACACACACACATATAGTTAATGAAACAACTTTCATTGCTCCATTGCACCAAATGATACTGATGCTAAATGATTAACTCATTGTTCAATGAGTTCGTCAGTCAGTACCTAGGGTCAGTAGGCTTGCCATAATGTACGGACGTGCGCTATTCCTGATCGTTCCTTGACAATTGTTGAGATATTTGTTATTTCTGGCCATTGCACAAGTTCGGTAAGAATATTGTTTACCCCGGCTGATGGGGCTAAAGTCACCTGAAAATCAACCTCATTCTGAAGCTCTACATGATTTGCTGTAAAAAAAAAAAAAAAAAAAAAAAATCGAGGGATCATACATCTTCCCTCGTAAAATCACAAACATGTAAGGGGGTGGAATTCTATAAGAAACAAACAAACAAACTGATAATAAATTATAATAATCTATGTAATACATACTTGAAGCTTTGGGATACTATTCACGACACACTTTGAATGTTTCCCTTTTCCATCTTTCCAAGTGTTAGATGCACGCAATATAAAAATATAACAGAAGTAGACTGTTCGCTACCCACTGACCCACGTTGCTAGCAATGTCGAGTTCTGCTATTACGGGGATTCCCCAATTTAGCCCTAGTCTGATTTCCAGACCCTTTGCCAGCTGTACTCCTTTTACAATTAAAATGAGCCTTCCACGGCTATGAAGTTGCCGCCCACGACGAAGTCGCGGAATTCGCGGCTCTGCTTTTGTCAAAGCCATCCAGCCAAACCTGCTACTCTGTACTTCTTTTGTCGTTAATATTCTGAGAAGGAAATTGGTACTAGCTGACGGTCTGGAAGCCAGCCCACTCGCTTGTAAATACTGAGTACACTGTGCTCAATTCTGAGTGATACACGCCATTAAAAACCAAATCAACAACAACTTGCGTATGTCTGTGCTGGTTGTTGCGCAATCACAATGAAGCACGAGAGATGGTTGCGACACTCGCACGAGTTTTCGCCCCAAATACAAGTGTATTGCTCGTAAAGTTACGAACAACTTACGAGCGACTGGTGATCATTTCTGATGTGCCATACTTATCAGAATTTCCATAATTCAGCACAAGAACTGATCACCAATCGCTCATAAGTCGTTCGTAACTTTACGAACAGCTTTATGAAACACCCCCAGCAGTATATATACGGCATCGCTACATTGTTGTGGCCTTTTAAATGCATTGATACGGTAACTTCGATGATAGGAAGTACAGTGAGTAGTAGTACACTTGAAGTGTTGGCCAAAGTAACAAGCAAGGTGACGGATCGTTTCTGTTAGCTGAGAACTTTGGTGATTTGCCGGAGATCTCCTTAGACGCATACAGTGAAGAGAAGTGGTAAGTGAGCTGCTGTTTACATTATTTGAATAACTTCATTTGTGCGATATCCACAGGATCACACAATGCTGCAGAATCAAGGTGGAGATCGATCGTAAGTTCACCAACAAAATACAATGTCAGTCGTATACAGTATGCAGCTCAAAATTACTCCCCACGTAGTACTTCAGTGGGGTTTACACTTACACCCTCTTTCCACATATTTTTTTTTTCTCATCGGAAGCAAAGATTGTTGCATCCGGCCACCCACCGAAGTGTATCGGATCGCAGTCTGATGAATTCGACTTGATTGGTCGAGTATAATCAGGTGAGTGTCAGACATGATTGTCTCTCTTGATCCTCATCGGACAATCTTGCTTCCTCGAGTCACCGCTCGACATGTCTGACTCTGACCTGATAGTCGACCAATTGAAGTCGGATTCATCATACTATGATCCGATACACTTCAGTGGGTAGCCGGAAGCGATAAACTTAAACTTAGCTTCCGATGAGTGACTGATGAGAGATAATATCTGTGGAGTGGGGGTATTACGATTGTGGAAAAAGGACAAAGTTAAAGTATATTAGTGTATGAGCGACAGCTCAAAGAGAAGTTTCTTGGAAGGAAGATATGACAAATACATTGCTCGCGTAGAATGAAAAGAAGACTAAGGCTTGTTAGTTTGAATATCGCGTTGTTAGTTTGGATGCCAGTTTGTCATGATCTAAAAATTGTGTCATATCGATATGCCTGTCATGTTCATATACTGGCTCACTTTGCCATTTCTTGTGTTAGGTTTTGGTGATGAGTGCTAAAATATAAGAAAAGCAGCAGTCATGTGATTTGGACCATAATAGCGATCTTCATGGTTGACGTCCGTATGAGACGTGATCTGAAATACATGTATCTAGTTTTTATTCATCTGTATTTATACTCCGCAGTGGAATCTGTGATCTGCACAAACTACGATATTCCATCTCAAAATCTCATGTTGTTGTTGTTGTAATTGGAATTTATTTGGCGTTTATCATTCCTCTAGGAATATTTACGCCAAATCTATATTCATAAAATTTCTTTAAATTTTCAAATTTTACCCTATGCTATATTATCTTAATTTTATCAAAAATAATTCAAAAATGATATATCATATCAAATAAATCTCCCTCACTGGCCTCGGTTCGAGCTGCCCAATCGACGAATCGTATTTTCTGGCCAGCCCGGCTTGGTACCTTGAGCAGACTTCTCAGCAAGGAGGGGCCGTGATTGGCTGTCCACCTGCCTAGGCCACTCCAATACACGAGAGGGGCTCGATTGGTGCTCGTGATTAATCGGGAGTATTTAACGCGAATTTTATCACAAATTTACATGAAATTAGAAAACAAAACAACGCTAAGATATAAAGCAAACATCTGGGCTGTGTGCAATGTGCGGAATGATTAAATTAAACAATTATACTTCTTGTCCTCTGGACAAACTGAACAAAAGCACGCATAAATGCTTTGAGTAAGTATTTCCTATAACAAACAGCAAAATATGACGCACTCAGTGATATCTATCTGCTAATAACATACTTCTTTCTATTACATGCTTTGGACATTCACATAAAAAATGAGTGTCTGTTTCAAAAATTTGTGGACAATTCGGACACATTCCATTCTCATGCATATTCAATCTAAACAAATCATGATTTAAAGAAATATTTCCGATTCTCAATTTATGCATAATAGACTGTTCCTTCCAGTTGCTTAGAGAACATTTAAAAGTTTTCTCAACTGTTTTTTTGTATCAACTTCAGTGGATATTCTGCTTCTTCCCATCGTTTCTGCCATTTTTTCCATAAAATACTCTCTTTTATAAGCAAATGTTTACATTCTGCTATATTCAAACCATATTTCAATATTAATAACATTTCGACATAAAGCATAGCAGCTTTTGCCTCTGTGTCAGCATCATTTCCATTAATGTCACAATGGCTGGGTATCCATTAAAAATTCACATTATTCCTTTATATTTCAATTCCGTACACCTTATAACAATTTCACTTACAAAACTTTCCGGCTTATTTGAATTGATAGCCTGTAAAACACTTAATGAATCACAAAAAAATAACCACTCCAGCATACAGATTTGAGACTTGTTCTAACCAGATCAAAGACATAATAATGGCAATCAGTTCCGCTCTGTACACAGACGTAAAGTCTTGTATGCGTTTTGCCTGTGCATACTTCCAATGGGAACATAAAAAGCAGCGGACACTTTGAAAGTTTTTAGGTACTTTGAGCCATTGGTGTAAACATGCAATTTCCTGTTTATAAATTCAAAAGCCATTTGCTGCTGATGTATAACATGATCACACTTTGATAACATCATGTCTGAACTAACTCCGTGGACACTGCTGGCATCGATCTGCCAGTGCCAAAACGGTTGATGAAAAGGTTGTACTTTTTCCATACATTGGGAAATAATTTATATGTCTTCATTTTTCATGATTCTTTCACCAAAAGGGGTGTGGGGATTTCCACTTTTCTAAAAATCAAATTGACAGCACTTTTCGGAACAGTGTCAATGTGCCTACGGAATTGAGCAGTCAACATCTGTCTACGTAGATCTAGTGGTAATTCACCTGATTCTACTTGCAGGGTTGTCAGAGAGGTGCCTATACTGGCTCCTAGACAATTTTGAGAGCTTGGTATTGTACTGAATTGAGAATGTTTTTTTTACATATACGATGAAACTGAATCATATGCTTCACAAGCATAATCTCTCAAAGAACGAATTATATCTCAGACATACCAGATGCTAGTCTGGCTTCCAGACCCTCTGCTCGTATTATTGTGCTACACAGGATATTGACGCCCTCAACGTCGAAAACTGGAGTAGGTTTAGGTGGATTTGTCCTTCGACAAAGGCGGTCGCCGCGGAGTCCAGTTAGCAAAGGGTCTGGAAACCAGACTAACCAGATGCTGATTCAGTCATCAGTGTTAACCCTCTCAAAGCCAGCATCATACATCATGAAAACAGTGCCATCAAAATTGTGTAGAGACAGGCTGCAAGTGCTAGATAACAGCTAGTGTTTAAGTTAACCACTTCTGTTCTGCTCTGTTGAAACAGAAGTCATGGCAAGTGATTTTGGGCTGGGGAAGGTGCTGCAAGAGTTAAGCCAGCGAAGCCGGGATGACACCAAGCTGACAGCAGACCTTCAATCAAAGCTGGTACAGGCACTCTCTCTGTCTTCATTGTCAGCTGATTTCCGCGTCAGTAGCTCCAGCAGCAGCTCTTGGTGAGTATTCCGTTAGATATAGTCTGTGAAGAAAAGGAGGTGCTGTTATGCTTCAACTGAATCCCTAGAGCAGGCCTGCTCCATTGGGCCACATTTCTAATTCAGAATTTAGTGTATATATTTACAAGGGTAAGAGGATAGACTATTGTGAACATTGTAAACATTGTTTGACATTAAGGCCCGAATTCACGAAGGTGGTGCAATCTTTGTCCATGGTACCATGGACAAAGACCGTAGTTTTGTATGGAGCGCCAAATGTCGCAAGGCCTATTTTGTTACGAAATGTTAATATTTTGTAGATGGAATTACTGATTTCGTAACGAAATAGGCCATGCGACACTTGGTGCCCCATACAAAACTACGGTTTTTGTCCATGGTTTAAACCATGAACAAAGATTGAACCACCTTCTTGAATTCGGGCCTAAGTGTTTGACACTGAGATGAAAATTATTTTGTACTTCATGTATATGTATATATATTTATATATATAAAACATATATCTAATATATCTGCTTGAGTTTTTTTGTTGATTGATCATGACCGTATGAGGAGGATTATACGCTTTTTGATATTTTTGTACTGGATATTCTGACCTTGCCCTTAATAGCTGTGCTGACACTGAAGATGACCAGTGCTTTGATATAGATCTGGATGATTTGCGTGAAGCATACCGTCATATTGCTGACAAGGAGCATGTCCTGAAGCAGGTTTGTTTCTTAATGCCCTTAATACACACAGGCATTTATTCCAAAAGTATCTGTATAACAATCATAATGTACAAATCTGTCTATATACCCCTTCTCTCTCTCTCTCTCTCTCTCTCTCTCTCTATATATATATATATATATATATATAGGACCTAATAGAAACACATATTCACATACAATTTATGTATGACATGTATAGAAATATGACATTATTTTGTTAACCTTTATTCATGTTTTATTCTGTCCCATGACTGATGCTAACACACTACAGATGTACTACTCTATAAGACCAAACAATACCTGTAGTTGAGGACTGTCACTTCTCAGAGTGTTGGAACATGTTATTTCTTTGCTTTTTTTTTGTAATATGGTCAGGAACTGGAGCAATTTTACTGCATAACATTTTTCTGGGATGCTAATCACTGTCTTCACGGCCAATGGTATTTCATATTCTTTCTACCACATTTCATTTCCACTGGACCTTCCTGGCTGTAATTATGGCTGGAAATGACCTTTGTTCTGAGCCTGTGATCATTAGTTCCCATCGTTTCATGCAAAACAATTGGCTATTGATGTATAATAAAACCGTTGGACATAATAAAAATATCTAAAACTGAATCGATGCTTTTACCTATAGTTAACAGCTCAAATAACTTGATCCTGACCACAAGATATCAACCACTCTGAGAATGTAATAGTGTTCCTCCCACTTTCGATCTCCCGCTGACACTCGCTTTATTCCTTATCACTCTCTTCATATCAAATTATGTAAGCTCATGCTACCTGGACGTATGTAGTATAACGCAACCCACGGTATTTCCATCTTGCGCAGATGGCCAAGGAAATCCACAGAGTGTACCAGGATCTGGGCACGTTTCTGTGCGAATCTACCAACAGGAAGGACGTACGCCTGTTCCCTATTCTCTTGGAGTGCCCCATTTTTGATAGGATGGAAGAGGAATGGAGCAGAGAGATCGTCTTGGACCTGGCCAAGACGCTTCTCAAATTGAACGAGGAAGACAAGTCCAAATTTGAGCTTCTCAGTGAGTGTTTTCATCATAGAAATGTTCTTGTATTATTGTATCTATACGACTTTCTTCTCAAACTAAGATTGTGAGTGAGTTAGTATATCCTATTTGCAAAACCTGATTTGCAAAAGATGATTTTGCTCAGTATGAGTGCTCACGGTGTTTAACTTGTTTTCATGTATTGTATTCATGTACATGATGTAGGTCGTATGTATTTTTAGAAGTATCCTGCAATTGTAAATGACATGGACGGAGTTACCGATCTTTCAATCCTGTTCCACAGTGTATAGTAGTCGTGATAGTAACTAAGTTAATACAAAGCAAAATGTAATATGCCTACAATCAACCGAGTATACCTTGCACCACTCACAGTTCTGATTTCTGTAGGAGAATGCTGCTTCAACAGAGGTGTTGATGTCAATAAGATGTCAAAATGCTGGTCTTGATTTGTCTTCCTTTTAAAAGTTTTCTTCGTATTTACTGCTTTTTTTTTTCTCTCTAGCCGTCATTGCCTTCGTTTCACAGCAGGATAGAGAACTATAGACATGATAGATGCTATATATTTCATTATGCATCAACGGAGAGAGAAATAAGTAGTTTGCAAGAGAGAAATAGTTAGGCTTGGACTTTGTCCATCTGCTTGACAAGGCATATGACAAGGCATTTGACCATGTTCCAAGGAAAGGGGTACACGTCAGATGGGCGAAAAAATGGTTTGGTGTTGAGTAGTGGTTGTTGCAAATAATAATAGTTGGTTCGGGATGTTGGTCTATAGACAGGACTGGGTGACGGCAGGTCCTCCCTTCAAGACAGGGGAGGGAATAACTGGGAGTAGCAGCAGAGATAGGAGCTTTTGGCTGTAAGATAAAAAACGATGGTAGAGGACAATGGAATGTCTTGATTCCACAGGCTGTGAAGGAAAGGCAATATCTAACCGCATAATAGAGTGGGACAAATACACGTGGAGCGAAGATGAGGATTTTTTTTTTTATATAGGTGTGGAAATTCAAAAGGTAAAAACACCGAAGGTTAATATGTCAGAGATCAAAATATATCAGGTTAAAATGCCAGAGTAGAAAATGTCAAGGGTAAAAGAACCACTGATGAGATGCACAAGGTGGTAAGGTGAAATGCCCTACGTGAAAGTAGGCAGCCTATCAGATATAAACATGTCAGAGGAAACTATGTCTGAGGCAAAACACAAACAAAAAAGAATGTCAGAGGTAAATCTGTCAGAGATAATAAAAGAAACAATTTCTGAGGTAATAATTGTCAGAGGTTAAAAAGAATTATTTGAGGTAATAAGTGTCAGAGGTAAATATTATATATATATATATATATATATATATATATATATATATATATATGTTACAATATCAAGAGCAGCAGTGTCAGATGTGAAGATGTGAGAGAAATAGGTGAAAATGCCAGAGATGAAGGGTGAAAGAGGTAAACGATACAGAAGTAGAAACATTTTAGTGGTTGCAATGGCAGAGGTGAAAATGTCAGAAGTTAAAATGTCACATGTGTTTAATGTCAGATGTAAAATGCTTGCGTAAATGGAAACGTTAATCAGATATATCTATTCATATTATGATTTTTACCCCTTTTTCACTTTTGCCTGTGACATTTTCACCTGCATTGGCTTTTTTTTTTTTTGGGGGGGGGGGGGGTAAATGTATGTGCATCACTTATGTATGTTGTTGTTTTTTCTTATTTTCTTTGAAATTCGTTCTATTGAGCTCATCAGTTGTTGATTTTATATTGTTATGTCCTGGTCCTCACAGGATCGTGGTGGTGCCAAGAGCCAGAACTCTTGGCAAGGACTGTCAGGGTGCTTCTCAAGACTCTCCGATGCCAGCATGGGCCAGAGCCGTTTGGCCTGTTCGTCGACGAAGAAGAAATATATACGGAGGCATTCGACAACCTCAACCGAGAAGATTTATGTCTGAAGACACTGAGTCTTCTTCATGCGGTAGGTTTACAGGGAACAACATTTACTGTTGCACAGTGGAATGAATACTGATGTTTTAAGGTAATTAAGTCGTGGAAACCCATAGTCAAGGCGCAGGAACCCAGAAAAAAAAATGACTTCGTTCAACCCACCCCGCAGAAAAGGTTTGACTGCATGGGGTGGTCGGTTGGACCCTCTGGAACACCCCTAGGTAGTATGTGGTTCCAAATTGTGGTATTTTTTAAATAAAATTTTACAGGCCACTTTAGTTGCGACAAGACCTTATTGTTCGAGAAAGAGTCTGCGCGCGCCAAGACTACTACATGCACCACTCGCACTACTACTACTACTACCACCTCCCTGCTACTACTCAGGCGCCAGTACCGTAGTGCCAGTGGTGCGTGTAGTAGTCTTAGCGCACGCAGACTTTTCTTCGACAGACAAGGGTTTTTGCCTGCAAACTAACTTTTCATGCCAAGCTGGAGTCAGTGTAGTATAGTTTCTAGCCGTCTTTATTTCGTATTTATTTCTCCGAGTTGCAGCAAGCCCAGTGAGCGCGCATACACAGTGATTGCGACGCCCGAACCGTTTTTTGTCCCAATCACTGGGTATGCGCACTCACTCGGCTTAGCGCAATACAGCGGGCTTCTACACATACACAAGCTGCAACTCGGAGAAATAAAGACGAAATAAAAACGGCTAGAAATTAGAATAGGGTCGGTGACGCTTGTCGCTATTGGGGCACTGAAAATGACAAAATAATCACAGTTTTTGCATTTATTTCATGAAGAATTCCATCAAAACTCCATAAAACTACATAAATTATGTATATGTTGCTAGAGATGTCAGCAATACAATGGGATACATTGTAAGGTATGATATTGTGCATGGTTACCATGGTAACCAGATGCCTACAGGTGATTGGTTACCCCCAAAATGCCTCCTACTGCTGCAAACTTTGGTATTTTTTTTTTTAGATAGATGAAATTAAAAAAAAAACATTTTTATTGATTATCGTAAAAAAAGTTTTCTCCTGTTGCCATGGCAACCAGTATTATCCAATCAGGGTTCAGCTGTCAATGACTTAAAAACTAAAGCCCATAATTGAAAAAAAAACTAACTCAATAAGCATGTCCTTCTGCATAAGTGTGCCACATATGGGAAGAAAACATTGAGGCATTCTCAAATTACAGCAAAATTTGTAAACAAAGGCATATAAAAACGGCCATTGAAAGGAAGATATCATTCTCGAATAGTCAAATGCATGAAAAAAGTTGCATCTGTCGTACTTTCAACACAAATTTGACTTCAAAGTACAGGCAAATGTAGTTTTTAGCAATGTATGGACACAAATTTCCCTAAAAAACATATGTGAATACAGAGAGCAAAGCCAATGATATTCTAAATGTTAGCTCTTTTTAGTATTTACAGAGCGATGGTTATTCGAAGCAACCTTGGAAAAGAGCAGAGGAAAGCAATTGATTGTTCATGTACTTTTAAAGGAAGTTTATTCAAGAATGCAGATAAATTCCTTTCTAAAGAAGGAATATACATGTACGATGTATTACCCATCAAAGAATTAAAAATGGCTACTATCTTGAATTTTTGTGTGAATGTTATTTTTGTCTTAAAATATGATACATTGGAAAATTATTGATGCCAAATTTCAAGCTTTCATCTCTTTTTAAAAGATACTTTCTGTTCGATCTTCCGTGATCTGCTTCTTAACAATCTACTTAACGATAGCGACCAGCGTCACCTACCACTTGGCATGAAAAGGAAAGGCCGTACCAACACACATTTCCGGGCAAGCCTTGCGTGCGACTTGCAAAGAACAATAAGGTTTTATTTTTTGCTACACGGAGGTCCCCGCAGATAACCCGCACATGACAGTACCTAGTATGAATCTCGCCCGTAGTTACCAGTTCCGCTACCCGGAGTTGCGCACGCAAGTCCTATTGACCGATTCTGTGACGCGCTATGTGTATTTTTGGCATGGGCAGCGCCATTACTGCGGTGTATCATCCGACCCCCCCTCCTCTCTCCCCACCCCTCTTACGCGCGCAGAATGAAAAACTGATGCATGGTTGTTTTAGCCAATGGGCATCTCGTACTGAGTGCGCGAATGCTTGCTTAGTGCGCGAACCTTTGTTACAAGTGCGCGATAAACATGTTGCCCGTGGGGTGGGGGAGAGCAGGGGGGGTCGGCTGAGACACCGCAATTTGAGCTCATGGCTGCGCCCAGTGCCATAAAATGTCTGCTGCCCTCAACGAACCCGAATCGGTCAATAGACCGATTCGGGTTCGTTGAGGGCAGCAGAGAATTTGTGGCACTGGGCGCAGCCATGAGCTCATTTTGAGGTGTATTAGCAGACCCCCCCCCCTCCTCTCCCCCACCCCACGGGCAACATGTTTATCGCGCACTTAGTGACTTGTAACAAAGGTTCGCGCACTATTTAAGCAAGCATTCGCGCACTCAGTACGAGACGCCCATTGGCTAAAACAACCATGCATCAGTTTTTCATTTCGTGCGCGTGAGAGGGGTGGGGAGAGAGGAGGGGGGGGGGGGTCGGATGATACACCGCAGTAATGGCGCTGCCCATGCCAAAAATACACATTGCACGTCTAACCAGAGGGCCAAACCCCAAAAAGTCGCTTACTTCACGAGTGAGTTGCACTCTCTCTACAAACTAAGTAGACCATGCTTATTTTCAAGTTGTTATTGTAACAAACAGCATTCCACTGGTCTACCTCAAAAAATTTGTTGCAAAAGCCTCCAAATCCAAGATGGCGTCCAAGATGGCCGCCATATTTACTGCATTTGTTATTTGAAAGATAGAATTTGATTGAAACATCAGATTTCAACAAATTTGATGTCATATGAAAGAGAATAAAATTTTCTACAAGTTGATACCATTTTTGTGGGTTATTGTGATAACTGGATTGAGATTTTAAGGAAAAAACACTAATTTTTTGATATTTTTCTGAAAAAAGGAAAATCATGAAAATGCTTGATTCATCATAAATCAAAGAAACACTGAAGGATTATCTTGAAACATTTCAAGAATTTTGTTTGACATATAATTAATATTTGGAGAAAATTAGGGGTCAGTACCATTTTTGGTTCAGGAGATATAATGTCTCAAACTTGAAAACTCACTATGTAAAAATGGCCACTTTAGTTGTGACAGGACTTTGTTGGTCGTAAAAAAAGCCTGCGCGCGCCAAGACTACTACACGCACCACTGGCACTGGCGCTTGTAGCAGTGCCAGTGGTGCGTGTAGTAGTCTAGGCAAACGCAGACTTTTTCTTTGACAAACAAGGGTTTGTGCCTGCAAACTAACTTTTCATACCAAATGGTAGCTCAGGTGACGCTGATTGATATTATTTCAAAGTAGACTGTTCTGAAGCAGATGAGATGAAGCAAAAAATATCTTTCAAATAGAGGTAGAAGCTTGAAATAACCTTGCAATAGAAAGTTTAAAACAAAATTTGGATCAATCACTCAAAAAATTCAAGATTGCAGGCCATCAAAGCTGACATATATTCTGAACATTTTAATGCTATCTCAAACCATCTTAGGTTTTTATGGAGACATTTTTCAGAATGCACCATGAATATTTCTCTAAAAAGTTACAAAAAATTAAATTAAACATGTTTATGAAAACCATGCAGAAATTAAAATCTTTCCCATATAATCAATATTTGGAGGTCAGTATTGTATTTGGTTCAGGAGTTATAATGTCTCAAACTTGAAATCCCATTTTACATAACATGTATTTGCACGCATCTGTTCCCAAAGACGTCACAGAGGGTCAAATCCAAGATCGTGCTTACTTTTCGAGTTCCACTCTCTCTATAAACAAAAAAATACATAATATTAAGCATACTAAGCAATGTTCCGTAAGTACACCTCAGTAGATTTGTTGCAAAAACCTCCAAAGTACAGATGCGGTCCAATAAAATTTGATAGAGACATTGGATTGCAACAAATTTGATGTCATATGAAGGAGAGCAAGACTTCATAAAAGTTGATACCACTTTAGCTGTGTATTGTGATAAATTGGGGGGTTGTTTGCTTCTCTTTTTTTTTGGGGGGGGGGAATCCATATTTTTATATTCTTTTGAAAAAAGGAAGAAATGTAAAAATGCATGATTTAGTATTATCAAAGAACAACTGAAGAATTATTTTGAAACCTGCGATTGAGATTGAGATTTACTGAGATTGAGACATAATTCATATTTCTGGAACTACAGGCAATATCATACACTGTTGACAAGTTAACATCTAAAACTTAAAAAAATTATGTTCATGCATTATAAATTTTGCATACAGTGTGTTTACATGGTCACATGTAATACTGTAATGGTCTAGTGACTTGCAAGTACCTGCATGCAAACTAACTATTCATGCCAAGTGGTAGGTGACGCTGGTCGCTATTACTGTAGCATTTCATCATAGTAGATTGTTCTGAGGCAGATAAGATTGAACATTAAGAAAGTATGTTCCAAAAAGAGATAGGAGCTTGGAATTTGGCACAAATTTTTCCAATGTGTAATTATTAGCGATAAAAACAGTATCCACACAAAATTCAAGATGGCGGTAATTAATCGAGGTTGTCGTTCAAGGCATTATTTCCCATTAATGCAAGTAAAACAAAAATCCAGCTTTACTTAATTCCTCAAGCTAGTTGTAAACTGTGAGTTAGGGATAGAACAAACTAATGTACAAACTTAAATCAGTATATTTAATGCTAAATATTGTTAGAATGTACTAAATAGATCTGATAAGAATGTTTTTTTTTATATAATTCAAATTCAAATTCAAATTCAAATACTAAATTGTTAACAGTTATCATGGTTATGGTTTCTTGAAAAGAAATGGTGATATCTCCGTATGTTTTAGGCTTTATTATGAATTTTTTACATGGTAGAATGTTTTGTAATACAACTAACCTGCACATATAAATCGAATGTGATATCTCTCCCAATGGCAAACAATACCTTAAGTGTGTTGCGTCAAAGTTAAATCTCAACTTATAACTTCTAATTTGATATATATCTTTAATCTTCTTATCTTTCTGTCTATTACATGTTTCTATACATCCGAACGATATTGTACTAGTGTACTAGTAAACCATATTGAGGGTCTTTTTTTTTGGGGGGGGGGGGGGGGTGGGGGGTGGTGGAGCTCATTCCAGTGTTTGGGTAAGGCCCAATCTTTGATAAAAAAAAAGAAATGCTTCTGTATCAAAGATACTATATGCTTTTTTACTTGTATGTTACTCTGCTGTTGTAGAAACGTGAAGGCATGATGATGGTATATGTGTAATAATGTCTGATCCGTAGATGTCCTTGAAAGCCCTTCTGATCCGAACCCCCCCCCCCCAAAAAAAAAAAAATAAATAAAATAAATAAATAAATAAAATCGGACATAGCGGCAATTTCTCAACTTTGCTCTTAAATGTGTTGTGCGAAATTACTTTTCAGTATATTGTTCGAATAAAATTTTCCAAATTGATTATTCGTGCTGTATATTCACATTTACAAATAAGCATGCTGAAACTGTATTTACTGTTATCAGATTTTTCTTACATTGTTTTTGGGCTGATTTCATGTGGGTTATAGTGTCACAATTGATCTGAACTTATGCCATTGGTAGATGCTTTCCCATATTAGATATCAGGATCACTCGAGAGTGAAAATGTTCATTTTCATTTATTTTAGAGTGACCTCGGGGATCACTCGAAGAGGGACGAGTGATCCCTATTCAAAGGCAGGGCTCGAAACTAACGTTGGTCCGGTGGCCCGGGGCCACCAAAAACGCACGTCGGGCCACCAAAATGTCAGAAATGAAGAATTTGATGTCCTGATCGGGCCACCAAAAAAGGTCAGATATTTGCCATTGGGCCACCAAAAAATAAAAGTTCGTGTGGAGCCCTGCCTAAGGTCACTCTAAAATGAATGAAAATGAACATTTTCACTCAAAAGTCACTCCAATTTCACTCTAAATTCACCATTTTCTGTTATTCACTCCTCACATCAAAAGCAAAAACATCCACTCGATTTTTTTTTCTTTTTCGGAGAGTAGAATATCACTGGTTTTAAAAATGTGTCCATAAAAACCTAAGACAGTTTAAGATATCACAACAGACAAAATTGTATCAAAATCGAAATAATACATTTAATTTGGCGCAAAACACAATGTCAACTTTGATGGCTGTCATCTTGAATTTTTTTTTTTTTTTTTTTGAGCGGTTGATCTAAATTGTGTCTTAAACTATCTATAACGAGATTGGTGCCAAGTTTCAAGCTATTACCTCTATTTGAAATTTTGTTTGCTTCATCTCATCTGCTTCAGAACAATCTACTTTGAAATAATAGCGATCAGTATCACCTGAGCTATCACTTGATATGAAAAGTTAGTTTGCAGGCACAAACCCTTGTTTGTCAAAGAAAAAGTCTGCATTTGCCAAGACTACTACACGCACTACTGGCGCTGCTACCAGCGCCAGTGCCAGTGGTGCGTGTAGTAGTCTTGGCACGCACAGACTTTTTTATGACGAACAAGGTCTTGGTCACAACTAAAGTGGACATTTTTACGTAGTGAGTTTTCAAGTTTGAGACATTATAACTCCTGAACCAAAAATGGTACTGACCCCTAATTTTCTCCAAATATTAATTATATGTCAAACAAAATTCTTGAAACGTTTCAAGATAATCCTTCAGTCTTTCTCTGATTTATGCTGAATCAAGCATTTTCATGATTTTCCTTTTTTCAGAAAAATTTCAAAAAATGAGTGTTTTTTCCTTAAAATCTCAATCCATTTATCACAATAACCCACAAAAATGGTATCAACTTGTAGAAAATTTTATTTTCTTTCATATGACATCACATTTGTTGAAATTTGATGTTTCTATCAAATTCTATCATTTAAATAACAAATTAAGTAAATATGGCGGCCATCTTGGACGCCATCTTGGATTTGGAGGCTTTTGCAACAAATTTTTTTAGGTAGACCAGTGGAATGTTGTTTGTTACAATAAAAAATTGAAAATAAGCATGGTCTACTTAGTTTGTAGAGAGAGTGCAACTCGACCTCTGTTTTTAGCTTTTGGCCCCCCGGTTAGTCACAGAATCGGTCTATAGACCGATTCGGGTTCGTTGAGGGCAGCAGACAATTTGTGGCACTGGGCGCAGCCATTAGCTCATTTTGCGGTGTCCCACTGCTGGTGAAAGAATCCTTCTAAAGGAATTCTATTTGCATAGATTCACGGGAAACTTACGTACCTTAAGCGGGTCAACATGCTTGCGTCTTGCGGCAGCTTCGGGCCTCCTACTGGTGTTCTGCATGGACCTCTGCAGGCAATCTCCGCGACTCACTCGGAAAATGTTTTGGTCATGCTCAAAACTTGGCTGCGGGTAAATGTATCGGACTAGCATCCGCACCTCCGGGCAACTACGGGCAAAATACCACTGTACTGCCAGGTGCGGGCCAACTGCGGGGAGCTCCGGGTAGCTATGTTTTGTTTTGTTTTGTTATTGTTTTTTTTTTTCCGCAAGTCAACCGGCAAGGCTTCCCCAGGCACGGTTTGACAAGGCCTTGAGCATGCTCAAAACTTGTTCCGGGTGAGTCGCGGGGGTTTGGCTGCAGAAATACACGCAGAACACAAGTAAGAGGCTCTTAGTGGCAGACCTGGCAGGCGACTCCCACCAGGTACTTCGCAGTCCCCATATGTCGCTCGTAACTGAAAACGGGTCGGTTTCGAAGCTTTCACGCAGGTCACACAGAATACACGCAAGTAACAAGTAAATAGCACTCGTCTAGCAGGTAAGACGCAAGTACGGAACTCGCCAACATCCTTGTCCGCCCGCAGAAAGTTCTCCTGCGTGCTCGAAAATCCCTACTCGCAAGCCGGCGTAGCTTACCCGGAAAGGTGTGACCAGGGAGGTGTGAGCTCACACCTCCCTGGTGTGACAGCTCCGTTAGTTTGCAGGCACAAGCCCTTTTTTGGTCGAAAAAAGTCTGTGTCAAGACTACTACACGCGCCACTGTCACTGTACGTCCCATAGATTTTATTGAGCTTCCTGCAAGTGCCAGTGGTGCGTTAGTAGTCTTGGCGTGCGCAGACTTTTTTTACGTTAGTTCCACTAAATAATGATGAAAAGTGGCCTGCAAAATTTCATTGATACCACAATTTGGAACCACATACTACCTGGGGTGTTCATGGAGGTCCCATCTACCACCCTGGGTGGGTTGAACGAACTCCTTAAGCCCCGTACAGGAATTAGCGCCTTGACTACCAGTGTCAGGAACATAATGGAAGAGATATGGATAAAGGAGAGTTTACTTGGATAACATCAATACTCTAACTAATCACTTATACCCCTGCATATTTATCACGAGCATATTAAATTTTGAAAATCAATGTCTCTACCTCAGCAATTATAACCGCCTCCGCTTTACATAATGTACTTGTTTCTTTCTCAGTTCGTGATTAAAAGAGAAATTATTGATATCTTTTTTTTTTTAAGCTATGGGAAGATACCAGAGCCTACCACATTATTCAAGAAGCCATTAAAGAATGATTCCTTATAGCTTTCCTGCTTCTTCTCAAATCTGAATGCAGTTGTCACTGGTTTGTTCAGTTGATATAACTCTATTCATGAAAATTAGTTTTACCATAGAGTGGATTCTCACTTTAAAAATAAAGACAAAATTTGTCTCTGCTTCGGGATCCTAAGAAATCCTAAACACAAAGGGTACGATCTTTGATTCAGCTCACTTCAAATCACGGAGGAGCACTCGGCGGATCGCTATGCTGTGTTGAAACATGCCTGCTGCGCTGTGCGCTAAACTAGCTGATTGTGCATGTGTTACGATGCGCGTATTAGAGTGAACGCAACGTCTTTGAGCGGACACCGCGCGCGAAGTCTACGTATACTTGTTATGCGTGAGCAAAAGTCGCAGAGGGTTTACAAATTCTATCACGAGGGTTTTGACTTACTATCACGAGGGTTTTGCCTTTCTATCACTTTACCTGAAAACCCTAAGGCAAGATAGACGGGACTACACCTTGTCACGTGATATACTTTTGACCAATCAGTGATAAGAATCTCACTTATGAGGTATATAAAATTCAACGTGCCACGGCCGACAGCCATCACTACAAAAAGTCCGGTGTTAAATTAACACCTCCGGGTGTCATTTCCAAATTTTAAACTGTTTTTTGAAGAGTTTCTTAGTATCTGCACTTCTTGTTGATTTTTGATTTGAACAAGACGATCAAGAATTTTACATTAAAATACTAGATTTTTGAAAAAATGTGAAAATAAATTTACACTTAAGTAACACCAGCTGGTGTGGTCTCTTATTGAAGCTGGACGGGTGTTAAACCATTGATATTAACACCAATAAATATCAAATCAACACCATGTGGTGTCATTTTTGAATTAATACCAGTCCAGTGTCAAAATAACACCAGGTACAGTGTCAAACTAACACCACGAAGTGTCAGGTGAACACTCCAACACCATCACAGTGCATTTTTAACACCTGTGGGTGTGGTCCTTTATTGAAGTTTGATCGGTGTTAGATTTAACACCCGTGGTGTTAAATCTAACACCGATGTTTTTACAGTGCAGTGATAGCCTGGTGGTAGTGCCAGGTATACGGCTTGTGCCGAAAGGGTGGGTTGGGTGGTGGCGCGTCGCGTTAATGGGAACACCACCCTTCGTCCAAAGCCCCCCCGGTTTTGCCGAAAGGGTGCGTTGGGAATGTTGGGTCGCGTCGCGTTGACTGGAACCCCACCCTTCGTCCAAAGCCCCCCCCCCCCCCCGGTTTTGCCGAAAGGGTGCGTTGGTACTTTTTCTCATGTAATATTAAAAGACGAGTTTTGAATTTATATTTAACCTTCAAACAACCATTTCAAAGAGGCTATCGTCCGGATCTAATATTTAGTTCGTCCAATGTTCATTTGGTCCAATATCCATTTGGTCTAATATCCGTCTCTGTTTTACATTACAGGGCATGGATCATGTGGATAATCAGTGGCTTATCTAAAGTCCAGCTGCTGGGGGTGCTGGCCTGGCACCATGGGGGAGGGGCGAGGGACCCTAAACTTTACCCTAATCATATTTCATGTGTATGAACATATTTTTTTTTTCTCCCTCAATGAAGGGTCAGAGGGTAGTCCGTAGTCGTAGAAAAAGCCCCCCCCCCCAAAAAAAAAAAATAATAATAATAACCCAGTTGGTCATATAGACGAAACGATGATTGGACCAAATGGTACCTGATTAGACAAGGAGGCTGGCTATTAGACCAAATGACAATAAGATCAATGGTTATTAGACTAAATGCGTGTAGACTAAATGATGATAGACAAACTAAGGCTAGACCAACTGGGCAATGGACCAAAATTAATGATGTGTACACCAAATTTATATTGGACAAATTCGGTTTTATTTTAGACCATTTGATGATTAGACGAAATGGAATTAGACCAACTCATGATAGAACAAATCGGTATTTGATGATATAAATTGGTGTTAGACCAAAAATAGACCAAATGACTATTATTAGACGAATTGACTGTAGACCAAATAGTAATTAAACCAAATAACAATTAGACCAAACAGTAACTGGACGAAATGATGACCAGACCAACTGGTTATTAGACCAACTGATATTAAACAGTCTATTTAGTATTAGACCAACTGGCTGTAGACCAAGTGGTAATAGAGTGTAAACCAATCCGGACGATAGCCTCTTTGAAATGGTTGTTTGGAGGTTAAATATAAATTCAAAACTCGTCTTTTAATATTACATGAGAAAAAGTACCAACGCACCCTTTCGGCAAAACCGGGGGGGGGGGGGGGGGGGGCTTTGGACGAAGGGTGGGGTTCCAGTCAACGCGAAGCGACCCAACGCTCCCAACGCACCCTTTCGGCAAAACCGGGTGGGGGGGGGGGGGGGGGCTTTGGACGAAGGGTGGTGTTCCCATTAACGCGACGCGCCACCACCCAACCCACCCTTTCGGCACAAGCCCAGGTATACTGCCCTGAAACAGTAGGTGACATGTTCGAATCCCACGGGTTTCGTTTTATCCGACATGTTTGTTAAAAATTGTAGATCAGCAGGGGGTGACAAGTTAAATCGTGTTATCACACACATTAAATTTTGTTAAGCATAACTATGTCCGATTTTAGAGTAAAACTTAACAGTTTTTGCAGTCATTTGTGAACTATGATTATATTTTGCTTTTAAGGATGTTATTACCATCAAATCTTATCCTTCCTAAGCTAAGATAAGTAGCATCTTGTCAATGGCGTCCTTTTCTCTCCAGGTGAATGGGGCCCACTCGGGCGGCAAAATCATTCCCGACGAAAGTTTCTACCTTCAGAGTTTGGAGTCTGATGATGTGCTGGATGATCATCTTCATAACTTCTTCCAGAACAAACAAACCAAGCAACAGCAACCATGGGTATGCGAACTGGTTTGACAACATGCATTCATGTATTTTGTTTCTGGTTTTCCACTGAGTTGAGTGCGTAGGAAGAGGGGCATTAAAAATGTGGAATTATTAGGTGATCCGAGAATCCTCTCGGATCACCTATTGTATCTGTACGGATTCTTTCTTTAGGTGATCCGAGTATCCTCTCGGATCACCTTTTGTATCTGTACTGATTCTTTGTTCTTCTTTTTATTTTCCTTTATTTCTAACCAAAATTTGTGCAGCGGTTAGCTCAGAAAGTGCATTGCCTTTCAATGTCAAACTTATACCATATATGTATCATGTCCCAAAGACGGCAGATCAAGTAAAATCATAGTGATCAGTCGACCGTGACGTCACTATGACGTCATTATATGAAAACACATTCTCAATCATATCTCATTAATGGAATGGAATTTTTCAATGAAATTTACGTCACATATATTTCAAGTTAAGCGCATTCTACTCGTATTCTCAAAATTCATATTTTCTCTTAAAACGTGCGCGTAAGCGCGCGTTGAAATATTTGTATGCTCAAATCGTGCTCAAATTTTTTTTGGACACGTTTCAGACCATTTGGAGCATTTTTTGAAAAATTGAAAAAATTGGACGGACGCGTACGCGCGCGCCCATATACGCACGCACAGCTCATATGCAATGGAAATTTCCCATTTTTTCACACTTATTGGATGCCTGAAATGTCAAGGAATATTTCTACCAAGTTTCAAGTCAATCCGACTCAATATGACGTCATACGGACCCGTCAAAGTTGAAATTCCGCGCGCGCGTCAATGGCGATATACAGTCCAATAATGCCAAAAAACCGCCAATTTTGAATCCGATTTTACTCGTCAGGATGGACGGTGACCCCCCATTTTCTTGACATATTCTGAAAGCTGATGAGTTGTACATGTCAATTCATGGGTTGGCGATGCTGGAAAAATGATTAAAAGATATCAAATTTCTTAATACAATTAAAAAAGTAAATTTTCAAAATGACGTCATCAAATTTCAAGTTCACTCGAGCGTATCTCACTTATCCTTTGCCAATTTTCACCCAGATTTCAGTATGTTGTAGCTTATTAAATACCCTTTCATAAATGTAATAACAACATTTTGATTGGATGACGGTATCACCTCGTAAAAATGGATTGAAAGTAATCTTGTCAAATTTGACCAGTTTACGTGTTATCTCTATGGGAGTGCAGTTTTTCTGGAAATGAAAATTGACATGACTGTCTTTTTCGAGCACTAGCTCACTTATGCTTCGGTGAATTTCTCCCAGATTTTAATATGTTGTAGCTGAGACTTTGGGCTATCGTAAGTGTGCCCTTCGTTTTTTCATACGGTGTCGGAATCATGTCCAAAAACTTGGTTGAAATTAAAGCTTATCTTCGATGTATTGAGATATTCCTTTCTTTTTGCAACTTTCTTTACAATAACTCAAGAAAAACAAGCTCTATCAGCCCAATATTTTGCACATGTTTAGTTCATGTCACGTACATTATTTCATAAGATAACAACTACTTGATCAGACGTCATCTTGGGTATGTAAATTAGGGTCAAAGGTCATAAATGTATCATCTTGTATCTTGGTGAATACATGTCCAATCTTTTTCATATTTTGCACACGTAACGACCATGTTACAAGGATCATTTCACAAAATAATCACTTTTTGCTCAGATGCCATCTTGGCTGTGCAAAGTGGGGTCAAAGGTCATATGTACTTCTTTCTTTATCTTCGTTATGACGTGTTATCTCTATGGGAGGGGATTTTTGTAGATGTGAAAATTGACATGATTGTCTTTATCGAGCACTAGCTCACTTATGCTTCGGTGAATTTCTCCCAGATTTTAATATGTTGTAGCTGAGACTTTGGGCTATCAAAAATGTGTCCCTCATTTTTCATACGATGTTGGGATCACGTCCAAAAACTTGGTTGAAATTAAAGCTGATCTTCGATGTATTGAGATATTTCTTTCTTTCTGCAACTTTCTTTACAATAACTCAAGAAAAACAGGCCTTATCACCCCCATATTTTGCACATGTTTAGTTCATGTCACGTACATTATTTCATACAATTACAACTACTTGATCAGACGTCATCTTGGGTATGTAAATTAGGGTCAAAGGTCATAAATGTATCATCCTGTATCTTGGTGAATACATGTCCTATCTTTCCCATATTTTGCACACGTAAAGACCATGTTACAAGGATCATTTCACAAAATAACCACTTTTTCCTCAGATGCCATCTTGTCTGTGCAAAGTTGGGTCAAAGGTCAAATATACTTCATTCTGTATCTTCGTTAGTGTATACGGAATTGTGTACCATAGATGGCAGGTCTGACTCCCTTTTCTAAATGAGAATGCAAACATCACACGGCCAATGTCCACTAAACACAGATGAAACCGGTATGGTCATGCCTATTGGGATCAGGAGACTCAAATCGTTGATTTACGAACAGATCGGATCACCTAATTTGTCAGTCTTGACAAATTCCGAGTCTAGTTAGGTGATCCGAGTATCCTCTCGGATCACCTTCTGTATCTGTACTGATTCTTTGTTAGGTGATCCGAGTATCCTCTCGGATCACCTTCTGTATCTGTACTGATTCTTTGTTCTTCTTTTTATTTTTAGGTGATCCGAGTATCCTCTCGGATCACCTTCTGTATCTGTACTGATTCTTTGTTCTTCTTTTTATTTTCCTTTATTAGGTGATCCGAGTATCCTCTCGGATCACCTTCTGTATCTGTACTGATTCTTTGTTCTTCTTTTTATTCTTCTTTATTTCTAACCAAAATTTGTGCAGCGGTTAGCTCAGAAAGTGCATTGCCTTTCAATGTCAAACTTATACCATATATGTATCATGTCCCAAAGACGGCAGATCAAGTAAAATCATAGTGATCAGTCGACCGTGACGTCACTATGACGTCATTATATGAAAACACATTTTCATTCATATCTCATTAATAGAATAGAATTTTGCAATGAAATTTACGTCACATACATTTCAAGTTATGCGCATTTTACTCATATTATCAAAATTCATATTTTCTCTTCAAACGTGCGCGTACGCGCGCGTTGAAATATTTGTATGCTCAAATCGAGCTCAAATTTTTTTTGCACACGTTTTAGAGCATTTGGAGCATTTTTTGAAAAATTGAAAAAATTGGACGGACGCGTACGCGCGCGCACATATTCGCACACACAGCTCATTTGCAATGGAAATTTCCCGTTTTTTTACATTCATCGGATGCCTAAAGTGTCAAGGAATATTTCTACCAAGTTTCAAGTCAATCCGACTCAATATGATGTCATACGGGCCCGTCAAAGTTGAAATTCCGCGCGCGCGTCAATGGCGATATACAGTGCAACGATGCCAAAAAAACGCCAATTTTAAATTCGATTTTACTAGTCAGGATGGACGGTAACCTCCCACTTTCTTCACATATTGTAAAAGCTGATGAGTTGTACATGTCATTTCATGGGTTGGCGATGCTGGCAAAATGATTAAAAGATATCAAATTTCTTAATAAAGTAAAAAAAGTAAATTTTCAAAATGACGTCATCAAATTTCAAGTTCACTCGAGCGTATCTCACTTATGCTTTGACAATTTACACCCAAATTTCAGTATGTTGTAGCTTATTAAATGATCTTTCATTAATATAATTACAACATTTTGATTGTAGGACGGCATCACCTCGTAAAAATGGATTGAATGTAATATTGTCAAATTTGACCAGTTTACGTGTTATCTCTATGGGAGAGCAGTTTTTCTGGCAGTGAAAATTGACATGACTCTCTTTTTCGAGCACTAGCTCACTTATGCTTCGGTGAATTTCTCCCAGATTTTAGTATGTTGTAGCTGAGACTTTGGGCTATCGTAAGTGTGCCCTCCATTTTTTCATACGATGTCGGCATCACGTCGATAAACTTGGTTGAAAAATGGCACGTGACTTCGATGCAGCGTCATTTTGCTTAATACACAGGGCCTATGGAGCATGAAATAGGTCATTGCATAGCGCATCCGACTCGTAATCCTAAGGTCCCTGGTTCGAGCCTCACCCCTGCCAATATTTTTTTTATAATTTTTTTAAACACTTTTTTCTTCTTTTTCTTTAGTTAGTCTTAACCTCCCTTCATAACTTTATCTTTTTTCTGATTTATTTATGCTTCTCCTTCAAATTTCTATAAAATAACATATTTTTTTCTTTCTTTTTCTTTCTTTCTACTTCTTTCTGTGCGATAGATGAACAACAACATTGGCTATTGATCCCATATTTTGCACATGTTTAGTTCATGTCACGTACATTATTTCATGAAATAACAACTACCTGATCAGACACCATCTTGGGTATGTAAATTAGGGTCAAAGGTCATACATGTTTCATCCTGTATCTTGGTGAATATATGTCCTATCTTTCCCATATTTTGCACACATAAAAACGATGTTACAAGGATCATATCACAAAATAACCACTTTTTGCTCAGATGCCATCTTGTCTGTGCAAATTGGGGTCAAATGTCATATGTACTTCTTTCTGTATCTTCGTTATGACGTGTTATCTCTATGGGACGGAATTTTTTTTTTATGTGAAAATTGACATGATCGTCTTTATCGAGCACTAGCTCACTTACCCTTCGGTGAATTTCTCCCAGATTTTAATATGTTGTAACTGAGATTTTGCACTATCGTTATATGCCCTTCGTTTATTCATACGATGTCAGAATCACATTAAAAATCTTGATAAAAAATAAATCTTATCTTCGATGTATTTAGATAGTTCTTTCTTTCTGCAACTTTCTTTGTAATAACTCAAGAAAAACACGCCCTATCACCCCCATATTTTGCACATGTTTAGTTCATGTCACGTACATTATTTCATGAAATAACAATTACTTGATTGGACAATATCTTGGGTATGTAAATAAGGGTCAAAGGTCATAAATGTTGCATTTTGTATCTTGGTGAATACCTGTCCTATCTTTGCCATATTTTGCACACGTATATAGACGATGTCGCAAGAATCATTTCACAAAATAACCACTTTTTCCTCAGATGCCATCTTGGGAGTGTAAAGGTGGGTCAAAGTCCTATGTATTCATTGCTGTATCTTCGTTATTCAGTGTATACAGAATTTGGTACCAATGATGGCAGATACGACTCCCTTTGCTAAATGAGAATGCAAACATCACACAGCCAATGTCTCTAAACACAGATGAAACTTGTATGGTCATGCCTATTGCGATCAGGACTCGAAACATTGATAAAAAAAAATCGGATCACCTTAATTTGTCAGTGATGACAAATTACAATCTCTAGTTTCTAACCAAAATTTGTGCAGCGGTTAGCTCAGAAAGTGCATTGCCTATCAATGTCAAACTTATACCATGTATGTATCATGTCCCAAAGACGACAGATCAAGTAAAATCATAGTGATCAGTCGACCGTGACGTCACTATGACGTCATTATATGAAAACACATTTTCATTCATATCTCATTAATGGAATAGAATTTTGCAATGAAATTTACGTCACATACATTTCAAGTTATGCACATTTTACTCATATTCTCAAAATTCATATTTTCTCTTAAAACGTGCGCGTACGCGCGCGTTGAAATATTTGTATGCTCAAATCGAGCTCAAATTTTTTTTGCACACGTTTTAGACCATTTGGAGCATTTTTTGAAAAATTGAAAAAATTGGACGAACGCGTACGCGCGCGCACATATTCGCACGCACAGCTCATATGCAATGGAAATTTCCCGTTTTTTTACATTTATCGGATGCCTAAAATGTCAAGGAATGTTTATACCAAGTTTCAAGTCAATCCGACTCAATATGACGTCATACGGGCCCGTCAAAGTTGAAATTCCGCGCGCGCGTCAATGGCGATATACAGTGCAACGATGCCAAAAAAACGCCAATTTTAAGTCCGATTTTACTCGTCAGGATGGACGGTGACCCCCCATTTTCTTTACATATTCTGAAAGCTGATGAGTTGGACATGTTATTTCATGGGTTGGCGATGCTGGAACAATGATTAAAAGATATCAAATTTCTTAATAAAGTAAAAAAAGTAAATTTTCAAAATGACGTCATCAAATTTCAAGTTCATTCGAGTGTATCTCACTTATCCTTTGCCAATTTACACCCAGATTTCAGTATGTTGTAGCTTATGAAATGATCTTTCATTGATATAATTACAACATTTTGATTGGATGACGGCATCACCTAGTAAAAATGGATTGAAAGTAATCTTATCAAATTTGACCAGTTTACGTGTTATCTCTATGGGAGAGCAGTTTTTCTGGCAGTGAAAATTGACATGACTCTCTTTTTCGAGCACTAGCTCACTTATGCTTCGGTGAATTTCTCCCAGATTTTAGTATGTTGTAGCTGAGACTTTGGGCTATCGTAAGTGTGCCCTCCATTTTTTCATACGATGTCGGCATCACGTCGAAAAACTTCGTTTAAAATTGCACGAGGCTTCGATGCAGCGTCATTTTGCTTAATACACAGGGCCTATGGAGAATGAAATAGGTCATTGCGTAGCGCATCCGACTCGTAATCCTAAGGTCCCTGGTTCGAGGCTCACTCCTGCCAATATATTTTTTTAATTTTTTTAAACACTTTTTTTTTCTTTTTCTTTAGTTAATCTAAATCTCCCTTTCCTTACTTTATCTTTTTCTGATTTTTTTATGCTTCTCCTTCAAATTTCTATAAAATAACATAATTTTTTCTTTATTTTACTTTCTTTCTACTACTTTCTGTGCAATAGATGAACAACAACAATGGCTATCAATCCCATATTTTGCACATGTCTAGTACATGTCACGTACATTATTTCATAAAATAACAACTACTTGATCGGACACCATCTTGGGTATGTAAATTAGGGTCAAAGGTCATAAATGCTTCATCCTGTATCTTGGTGAATACATGTCCTATCTTTCCCATATTTTGCACACTCAAAGACCATGTTACAAGAATCATTTTATAAAATGATCACTTTTTGCTTAGACGCCATCTTGGGTGTGGAAAGTGAGGTCAAAGGTCAAATATACTTCATTCTGTATTTCCGTTAGTGTATACGGAATTCGGTACCAAAGATGGCAGGTCTCACTCCCTTTTCTAAATGAGAATCCAAACATCACACGGCCAATGTCCCGTCAACACAGATGAAACCTGTATGGTCATGAATATTTGGATCAGGACTCAAATCATTGATTTTCGAAGAGATCGGATCACCTAATTTGTCAGTGTTGACAAATTCCGAGTCTAGTCTTCTTTAGGTGATCCGAGTATCCTCTCGGATCACCTTCTGTATCTGTACGGATTCTTTAGGTGATCCGAGTATCCTCTCGGATCACCTTCTGTATCTGTACGGATTCTTTGTTCTTCTTCTTCTTCTTTCTTTCTGGACAAAATTTGTGCATCTACTTACTCAGAAAGTTCTCAGAGTATCAATTTCAAACTCATACCATATATGTATCATGTCCCAAAGACGACAAATCTAAAATATCATTGTGATTGGTCAATCGTGACGTCACTATGACGTCATTATATGAAAACACATTCTCAATCATATCTCATTAATGGAATGGAGTTTTTCAATGAAATTTACGTCACATATATTTCAAGTTATGGGCATTTTACTCATATTCTCAAAATGCATACTTTCTCTTGAAACGTGCGCGTACGCGCGCGTTGAAATATTTGTATGCTCAAATCGAGCTCAAATTTTTTTTGGACACGTTTCAGACCATTTGGAGCATTTTTTGAAAAATTGAAAAAATTGGACGGACGCGTACGCGCGCGTGCATATACGCACGTACAGCTCATATGCAATAGAAATTTACACTTTTTTTACACAAATCGGATGCCTGAAATGTCAAGGAATATTTCTACCAAGTTTCAAGTCAATCCGACTCAATATGACGTCATACGGGCCCGTCAAAGTTGAAAATCCGCGCGCGCGTCAATGGCGATATACAGTGCAACAATGCCAAAAAACCGCCAATTTTGAATCCGATTTTACTCGTCAGGATGGACGGTGACCCCCCATTTTTGTAACATATTCTGAAAGCTGATGAGTTGTACATGTCATTTCATGGGTTGGCGATGCTGGAAAAATGATGAAAAGATATCAAATTTCTTAATAAAATAAAAAAAGTAAATTTTCAAAATGACGTCATCAAATTTCAAGTTTACTCGAGCGTATCTCTCTTATCCTTGGCCAATTTTCACCCAGATTTCAGTATGCTGTAGCTAATTTAATGCTCTATCAGTTATATAATAACACAATTTTGATTGAATGACAGCATGACCTCGTAAAAATGGATTGAATGTAACCTTGTCGAATTTGACCAGTTTACGTGTAATCTCTATGGGAGTGCAGTTTTTCTTGAAATGAAAATTGACATGACTGTCTTTTTCAAGCACTAGCTCACTTATGCTTCGGTGAATTTTTCCCAGATTTTAATATGTTGTAGCTGAGACTTTGGGCTATCGTAAGTGTGCCTTTTGTTTTTTTATACGATGTCGGGATTACGTCAATAAACTTGGTTGAAATTAAAGCTTATATTCGTTGTATTGAAATATTTCTTTCTTTCTGCAACTTTCTTTGCAATAACTCAAGAAAAACATACCCTATCAACACCATATTTTGCACATGCTTAGTTCATGTCACGTTCATTATTTCATAAAATAACAAGTACTTGATCAGATGCCATCTTGGGTATGTAAATAAGGGTCAAAGGTCATAAATGTTTCATCCTGTATCTTGGTGAATTCATGTCCTATCTTTCCCATATTTTGCACACGTAAAGACCATGTTACAAGGATCATATCACAAAATAACCACTTTTTGCTCAGATGACATCTTGTCTGTGCAAAGTGGGGTCAAAGGTCATATGTACTTCTTTCTTTATCGTCATTATGACGTGTTATCTCTACGGGAGGGAATTTTTCTAGATGTGAAAATTGACATGATTGTCTTTATCCAGCACGAGCTCACTCACCCTTCGATGAATTTCTCCCAGATTTTAATATGTTGTAGCTGAGACTTTGCGCTATCGTAATAAGTTCTCCGTTTTTTCATACGACGTCAAAAGCACATCGAAAAACTCGGCTTAAGTAATCAAAGCTTAGCTTCATTAGGTGATCCGAGTATCCTCTCGGATCACCTTCTGTATCTGTACGGATTCTTTGTTCTTCTTAGGTGATCCGAGTATCCTCTCGGATCACCTTCTGTATCTGTACTGATTCTTTGTTCTTCATATTTTTATTAGGTGATCCGAGTATCCTCTCGGATCACCTTATGTATCTGTACGGATTCTTTGTTAGGTGATCCGAGTATCCTCTCGGATCACCTTCTGTATCTGTACGGATTCTTTGTGTGTTCTTCTTATTTCTGGACAAAAGTTGTGTATCTACTTACTCAAAAAGTTCTCAGAGTATCAATTTCAAACTCATACCATATATGTATCATGTCCCAAAGACGACAAATCTAATGTATCATTGTGATCAGTCGACCGTGACGTCACTATGACGTCATTATATGAAAACACATTCTCATTCATATCCCATTAATGGAATGGAATTTTTCAATGAAATTTACGTCACATATATTTCAAGTTATGCGCATTCTACTCATATTCTCAAAATTCATATTTTCTTTTGAAACGTGCGCGTACGCGCGCGTTGAAATATTTGTATGCTCAAATCGAGCTCAAATTTTTTTTGCACACGTTTCAGACCATTTGGAGCATTTTTTGAAAAATTGAAAAAATTGGACGGACGCGTACGCGCGCGCGCATATACGCACGTACAGCTCATATGCAATAGAAATTTCCACTTTTTTTACACAGATCGGATGCCTGAAATGTCAAAGAATATTTCTACCAAGTTTCAAGTCAATCCGACTCTAAATGACGTCATACTGGCCCGTCAAATTTGAAATTCCGCGCGCGCGTCAATGGCGATATACAGTGCAACAATGCCAAAAAACCGCCAATTTTAAATCCGAATTTACTCGCCAGGATGGACGGTGACCCCCCATTTTCTTGACATATTTTGAAAACTGATGAGTTGAACATGTCATTTCATGGGTTGGCAATGCTGAAAAAATGATGAAAAGATATCAAATTTCTTAACAAATCAAAAAAAGTAAATTTTCAAAATGACGTCATCAAATTTCAAGTTTACTCGAGCGTATCTCACTCATCCTTAGTCAATTTTCACCCAGATTTCAGTATGCCGTAGCTGATTTAATGCTCTATCAGTTTTAATCAATCAAAAATTTCGCTGGATGAAGTCTTCACCTCGTAAAAATAGAATAAAGGTAACTTTGTCAAATTTGACCCAATTGTGAGTTATCTCTATTTGAGTACAGTTTTTCTTGAAATGAAAATTAACATGACTGTCTTTATCGAGCACTATCTAACTTATCCTACGGTGAATTTCTCCCAGATTTTAATATGTGTTAGCTGAGACTTTGCGCTATCGGGTATGTGTCCTCCGGTTTTTTTTTTTTTCATACGACGTCGAAATCACGTCGAAAAACTTCGCTTAAATTAAAGCTTAGCTTCGATGTATTTTCAAATTTTCTTTCTTTTTGCAAATTTCTTTGCAATAACACATGAAAGACATTCCCTAGTACCCCCATATTTTGCACATGTTTAGTTCATGTGACGTACATTATTTATAAGGTCACAACTACTTGATGGAACACCATCTTGGGTAGGTAAACTAGGGTCAAAGGTCATAAATGTATCATCCTGTATCTTGGTGAATACATGTCCTATCTTTCCCATATTTTGCACACGCAAAGACCATGTTACAAGAATCATTTCACAAAATAACCACTTTTTGCTCAGATGCCATCTTCGGTGTTGAAAGTGGGGTCAAAGGTCAAATATACTTAATTCTGTATCTTCGTTAGTGTATACGGAATTCGGTACCAAAGATGGCAGGTCTGATTCCCTTTTCTAAATGAGAATCCAAACATAACACGACCAATGTCCCTAATCTCAGATGAAAACTGTATGGTCATGCCTTTTGGGATCAGGACTTAAATCTTTGATTTCCAAAAAGATCGGATCACCTAATTTGTCAGTCTTGACAAATTCCAAGTCTAGTTAGGTGATCCGAGTATCCTTCGGATCACCTATTGTATCTGTACGGATTCTTTATTTATTTCTGGACAAAAGTTGTGCAGCGATTAGCTCAGAAAGTGCTGCACCTATCAATTTCAAAATTATATCATATATGTATCATGTCACAAAGACGACAGATCTAATAAAATCATAGTGATCAGTCGACCGTGACGTCACTATGACGTCATTATATGAAAACACATTCTCATTAATATCTCATTAATGAAACGGAATTTTCGAATGAAATTTACGTCACATATATTTCATGTCAAGCGGATTCTACCCATATTCTCAAAAATCATCTACACCTTAAGACGTGCGCGTACGCGCGCGTTGAAATATTTGTATGCTCAAATCGAGCTCAAATTTTTTTTGCATCCGTTTCAGACCATTTGCAGCATTTTTTGAAAAATTGAAAAAATTGGACGGACGCGTACGCGCGCGCGCATATACGCACGCACAGCTCATATGCAATATAAATTTCTCAGTTTTTCACACGGATCGGATGTTTAAAATGTCAAGGAGTAATTCTACCAAGTTTCAAGTCAATCCGACTCAATATGACGTCATAAGGGCCAGTCAAAGTTGAAATTCCGCGCGCGCGTCAATGGCGATATACAGTGCAACTATGCCAAAAAAACCGTCAATTTTAAATCCGAATTTACTTGTCAGAATGGACGGTGACCCCCCATTTTCTCTACATATTCTGAAAGCTAATGAGTTGTACATGTCATTTCATGCGGTGGCAATGCTGGCAAAATGATTAAAAGATATCAAATTTCTTAATAAAGTAAAAAAAGCAAATTTTCAAAATGACATCATCAAATTTCAAGTTCATTCGATCGTATCTCACTAACCCTTGGCTAATTTTCACCGAGATTTCAGTGTGTTGTAGCTTATGAAATGCTCTTTCATTACTGTAATAACAACATTTTGATTGGATGACAGCATCACCTCGTAAAAATGGATTGAAAGTAATCTTGTCAAATTTGACCAGTTTACGTGTTATCTCTATGGGAATGCAGTTTTTCTGGAAATGAAAATTGACATGACTATCTTTATCGAGCACTAGCTCCCTTACCCTTCGGTGAATTTCTCCCAGATTTTAGTATGTTGTAGCTGAGATTTTACGCTACCGTAAGTGTGCCCTTCGTTTTTTCATACGATGTCAGGATCACGTCAAAAAATTTGGTTGAAATTAAAGCTTATCTTTGATGTATTGAGATATTTCTTTCTTTCTGCAACTTTCTTTGCAATAACTCAGAAAAAATAGCCTCTATCACCCCGATATTTCGCACATGTTTAGTTCATGTCACGTGCATTATTTCATAAAATAACAACTACTTGATCGGACACCATCTTGGGTATGTAAATTAGGGTCAAAGGTCATACATGTTTCATCCTGTGTCTTGGTGAATACATGTCCTATCTTTCCCATATTTTGCACACGCAAAGACCAAGTTACAAGGATCATTTCACAAAATAACCACTTTTTGCTCAGATGCCATCTTGTCTGTGCAAATTGGTGTCAAAGGTCATATGTACTTTTTTCTGTATCTTCGTTATGACGTGTTATCTCTATGGGAGGGAAATTTTTTTTAATGTGAAAATTGACATGGTTGTCTTTATCGAGCACTAACTCTCTTACCCTTCGGTGAATTTCTCCCAGATTGTAATATGTTGTAGCTAAGACTTGCGCTATCGCCAGGGTGCCTTCGTTTTTTCATACAATGTCGGGATCATGTTAAAAAACTTGGTTGAAATTAAAGCTTATCTTCTATGTATTGAGATATTGCTTTCATTCTGCAACTTTCTTTGCAATAACTTAAGAAAAACAGCCCCTATCACCCCCATATTTTGCACATGTTAAGTTCATGTCACGTACATTATTTCATAAAATAACAACTACTTGATCAGACACCATCTTGGGTATGTAATTTAGGGTCAAAGGTCAAAAATGTTTCATCTTGTATCTTGGTGAATACGTGTCCTATCTTTCCCATATTTTGCACGCGTATAGACGATGTCGCGAGAATCATTTCACAAAATAACCACTTTTTCCTCAGATGCCATTTTGGGAGTGTAAAGGTGGGTTAAAGGCCACATGTATTTGTTGCTGTATCATCGTTATCTAGTGTATACAGAATTAGTACCAAAGATGGCAGACATGACTCCCTTTTCTAAATGAGAATCCAAACATCACACGGCCAATGTCTCTAAACACAGATGAAACCTGTATGGTCATGCCTATTGCGATCAGGACTCGAATCATTGATAAAAAAAAAAATCGGATCACCTTAATTTGTCAGTAATGACAAATTACAATCTCTAGTGTTAAACTTCCCGTTGTCACAGAAAAGTTCTTTCTCCTCAAATGTTGTGTAGAGGTTAGCTCAGAAAGTCCTCATCTTATCAATGTCAAAATTATACTATATATGTATCATGTCCCAAAGACGACAGATCTAATAAAATCATAGTGATCAGTCAACCGTGACGTTACTATGACGTCATTATATGAAAACACATTCTCATTCATATCTCATTAATGGAATAGAATTTTTTAATGAAATTCACGTCACATATATTTCAAGTCAAGCGCATTCTACTCATATTCTCAAAATTCATATTAACGCTTAAGACGCGCACGTACGCGCGCGTTGAAATATTTGTATGCTCCAATCGAGCTCAAAATTTTTTTGCATACGTTTCAGACCAATTGGGGCATTTTTTGAAAAATTGAAAAAATTGGACGGACGCGTACGCGCGCGCACATATACGCATGCACAGCTCATATGCAATAGAAATTTCCCGTTTTTTCACTTGGATCGGATGTCTCAAATGTCAAGGAATATTTCTACCAAGTTTCAAGTCAATCCGACTCAATATGACGTCATAAGGGTCCGTCAAAGTTGAAATTCCGCGCGCGCGTCAATGGCGATATACAGTGCAACTATGCCAAAAAACCGCCAATTTTAAATCCGATTTTACTCGTCAGGATGGACGGTGACCCCCCATTTTCTTTACATATTCTGAAAGCTGATGAGTTGTACATGTCATTTCATGGGGTGGCGATGCTGAAAAAATGATTAAAAGATATCAAATTTCTTGATAAAATAAAGAGAGTTTATTTTCAAAATGACGTCATCAAATTTCAAGGTCACTCGAGCGTATTTCACTAATCCTTTGCCAATTTTGACTCAAATTTCAGTATGTTGTAGCTTATTAAATGCTCTTTCCAAATTATACTTACAAAATTTTGATTAGATGACGGCATCACATCGTAAAAATGAATTCAGTGTAACGTTGTCAAATCTGGCCAGTTTACGTGTTATCTCTATGGGAGTGCAGTTTTTCTGGAAATGAAAATTGACATGACTATCTTTATCGAGCACTAGCTCACTTACCCTTTGGTGAATTTCTCCCAGATTTTAATATGTTGTAGCTGAGACTTTGCGCTATTGTTAATGTGCCCTTTGTTTCTTCATACGGTTTCGGGATCACGTCAAAAAAACTTGGTTGAAATTAAAGCTTATCTTCGATGTATTGAGATATTTCTTTCTTTCTGCAACTTTCTTTGCAATAACTCAAGAAAAACAGACCCAATCACCCCCATATTTTGCACATGTTTAGATCATGTCACATACATTATTTCATAAAATAACAACTACTTGATTAGACGCCATCTTGGGTATATAAATTAGGGTCAAAGCTCATAAATGTTTTATCCTGTATCTTGGTGAATACATGTCCTATCTTTCCCATATTTTGCACACGTAAAGACCATATTACAGGGATCATTTCACAAAATAACCACGTTTTGCTCAGATGCCATCTTGTCTGTCCAAAGTGGGGTCAAAGATCAAATATACTTCATTCTGTATCTTAGTGTATACGGAATTGTGTACCATAGATGGCAGGTCTGACTCCCTTTTCTAAATGAGAATCTAAACATCACACGGTCAATGTCCTTATTAACACAGATGAAACCTGTTTGGTTATACCTATTGGGATCGGGACTAAAATCATTGATTTCCGAAGAGATCGGATCACCTAATTTGTCAGTCTTGACAAATTCCAACTCTAGTTGTTCTTCTTCTTCTTCTTCTTTCTTTATTTCTGGACAAAAGTTGTGTATCTACTTACTCAGAAAGTACTCACAGTGTCAACTTCAAACTCATACCATATATGTATCATGTCCAAAAGACGACAAATTTTCTGTATCATTGTGATTGGTCGACCGTGACGTCACTATGACGTCATTATATGAAAACACATTCTCAATCATATCTCATTAATGGAATAGAGTTTCTCAATGAAATTTATGTCACATATATTTAAAGTTATGTGCATTCTACTCATATTCTCAAAATTCATATTTTCTCTTAAAACGTGCGCGTACGCGCGCGTTGAAATATTTGTATGCTCAAATCGAGCTCAAATTTTTTTTGGACACGTTTCAGACCATTTGGAGCATTTTTTGAAAAATTGAAAAAATTGGACGGACGCGTACGCGCGCGCACATATACGCACGCACAGCTCATATGCAATGGAAATTTCCCGTTTTTTCACTTGGATTGGATGCCTGAAATGTCAAGGAATATTTCTGCCAAGTTTCAAGTCAATCCGACTCAATATGACGTCATACAGACCCGTCAAAGTTGAAATTCCGCGCGCGCGTCAATGGCGATATACAGTACAACAATGCCAAAAAACCGCCAATTTTGAATCCGATTTTACTCGTCAGGATGGACGGTGACCCCCCATTTTTTTTACATATTCTGAAAGCTGATGAGTTGCACATGTCAATTCATGGGTTGGCAATGCTGGAAAAATGATTAAAAGATATCAAATTTCTTAATACAATTAAAAAAGTAAATTTTCAATATGACGTCATCAATTTTCAAGTTCACTCGAGCGTATCTCACTAATCCTTTGCCAATTTTCACCCAGATTTCAGTATGTTGTAGCTTATTAAATACTCTTTCATAAATATGATAACAACATTTTGATTGGATGACGATATCACCTCGTAAAAATGGATTGAAAGTAATCTTGTCAAATTTGACCAGTTTACGTGTTATCTCTATGGGAGTGCAGTTTTTCTGGAAATGAAAATTGACATGACTGTCTTTTTCGAGCACTAGCTCACTTATGCTTCGGTGAATTTCTCCCAGATTTTGATATGTTGTAGCTGAGACTTTGTGCTATCGTGAATGTGCCCTTCGTTTTTTCATACGTTGTCGGGATCACGTCCAAAAACTTGGTTGAAATTAAAGCTTATTTTCGATGTATTGAGATATTCCTTTCTTTTAGCAACTTTCTTTACAATAACTCAAGAAAAACAAGCCCTATCAGCCCAATATTTTGCACATGTTTAGTTCATGTCACGTGCATTATTTCATAAATAACAACTACTTGATCAGACGTCATCTTGGGTATGTAAATTAGGGTCAAAGGTCATAAATGTATCATCTTTTATCTTGGTGAATACATGTCCTATCTTTTCCATATTTTGCACACGTAACGACCATGTTACAAGGATCATTTCACAAAATAACCACTTTTTGCTCAGATGCCATCTTGGCTGTGCAAAGTGGGGTCAAAGATCATATGTACTTCTTTCTTTATCTTCGTTATGACGTGTTATCTCTATGGGAGGGAATTTTTGTAGATGTGAAAATTGACATGATTGTCTTTATCGAGCACTAGCTCACTTATGCTTCGGTGAATTTCTCCCAGATTTTAATATGTTGTAGCTGAGACTTTGGGCTATCGAAAAAAGGTCCTTTATTTTTCATGCGATGTCGGGATCACGTCCAAAAACTTGGTTGAAATTAAAGCTGATCTTCGATGTATTGAGATATTTCTTTCTTTCTGCAACTTTCTTTACAATAACTCAAGAAAAACAGGCCTTATCACCCCCATATTTTGCACATGTTTAGTTCATGTCACGTACATTATTTCATACAATTACAACTACTTGATCAGACGTCATCTTGGGTATGTAAATTAGGGTCAAAGGTCATAAATGTATCATCCTGTATCTTGGTGAATACATGTCCTATCTTTCCCATATTTTGCACACGTAAAGACCATTTACAAGAATCATTTCACAAAATAACTACTTTTTGCTCAGATGCCATCTTGTCTGTGCAAAGTGGGGTCAAAGGTCAAATATACTTCATTCTGTATCTTCGTTAGTGTATACGGAATTGTGTACCATAGATGGCAGGTCTGACTCCCTTTCCTAAATGAGAATACAAACATCACACGGCCAATGTCCACTAAACACAGATGAAACCGGTATGGTCATGCCTATTGGGATCAGGAGACTCAAATCGTTGATTTACGAACAGATCGGATCACCTAATTTGTCAGTCTTGACAAATTCCGAGTCTAGTCTTCTTCTTCTTCTTCTTCTTCTTTCTTTATTTCTGGACAAAAGTTGTGTATCTACTTTCTCAGAAAGTACTCAGAGTATCAACTTCAAACTCATACCATATATGTATCATGTCCCAAAGACGACAAATCTAATGTATCATAGTGATCAGTCAACCGTGACGTCACTATGACGTCATTATATGAAAACACATTCTCAATCATATCTCATTAATGGAATGGAGTTTTTCAATGAAATTTACGTCACATATATTTCAAGTTATGCGGATTTTACTCATATTCTCAAAATTCATATTTTCTCTTAAGACGTGCGCGTACGCGCGCGTTGAAATATTTGTATGCTCAAATCGAGCTCAAAATTTTTTTGCATACGTTTCAGACCATTTCGAGCATTTTTTGAAAAATTGAAAAAATTGGACGGACGCGTACGCGCGCGCTTATTTACGCACGTACAGCTCATATGCAATAGAAATTTCCACTTTTTTTACACAGATCGGATGCCTGAAATGTCAAGTAATATTTCTACCAAGTTTCAAGTCAATCCAACTCTAAATGACGTCATACGGGCCCGTCAAAGATGAAATTCTGCGCGCGCGTCAATAGCGATATACAGTGCAACAATGCCAAAAAACTGCCAATTTTAAATCCGAATTTACTCGCCAGGATGGACGATGACCCCCCATTTTCTTTACATATTTTGAAAGCTGATGAGTTGTACATGTCATTCCATGGGTTGACGATGCTGGAAAAGTGTTCAAAAGATATCAAATTTCTTAATAAAATAAAAAAAGTAAATTTTCAAAATGACGTCATCAAATTTCAAGTTCACTCGAGCGTATCTCACTTATCCTTTGCCAATTTACACCCAGATTTCAGTATGTTGTAGCTTATCAAATGATCTTTCATTAATATAATTACAACATTTTGATTGGGTGACGGTATCACCTCGTAAAAATGGATTGAAAGTAATATTGTCAAATTTGACCAGTTTACGTGTTATCTCTATGGGAGAGCAGTTTTCCTGGCAGTGAAAATTGACATGACTCTCTTTTTCGAGCACTAGCTCACTTACGCTTCGGTAAATTTCTCCCAGATTTTAGTATGTTGTAGCTGAGACTTTGGGCTATCGTAAGTGTGCCCTCCATTTTTTCATACGATGTCGGCATCACGTCGAAAAACTTGGTTGAAAATGGCATGAGGCTTCGATGCAGCGTCATTTTGCTTAATACACAGGGCCTATGGAGAATGAAATAGGTCATTGCGTAGCGCATCCGACTCGTAACCCTAAGGTCCCTGGTTCGAGGCTCACCCCTGCCAATATTTTTTTTAAATTTTTTTAAACACTTTTTTTTTCTTTTTCTTTAGTTAATCTTAATCTCCCTTTCCTTACTTTATCTTTTCCTGATTTTTTTTATGCTTCTCCTTCAAATTTCTATAAAATAACATTTTTCTTTCTTTCTACTACTTTCTGTGCAATAGATGAACAACAACAACGGCTATCAATCCCATATTTTGCACATGTTTAGTACATGTCACGTACATTATTTCATAAAATAACAACTACTTGATCGGACACCATCTTGGGTATGTAAATTAGGGTCAAAGGTCATAAATGTTTCATCCTGTATCTTGGTGAATACACGTCCTATCTTTCCCATATTTTGCACACGTAAAGACCATGTTACAGGGATCATTTCATAAAATTACTACATTTTGCTCAGATGCCATCTTGTTTGTGCAAAGTGGGGTCAAAGGTCATATGTATTTCTTTTTCTATCTTCGTTATGACGTGTTATCTCTATGGGAGGGAATCTTTTAGATGTGAAAATTGACATGACTCTCTTTATCGAGCACTATCTTACTTATGCTTCGGTGAATTTCTCTCAGATTTTAACATGTTGTAGCTGAGACTTTACACTATCAGGACTCGAATCATTGATTAAAAAAAAATCGGATCACCTAATTTGTCAGTGTTGACAAATTCCGGTTCTAGTTCTTCTTTTTATTCTTCTTTATTTCTAACCAAAATTTGTGCAGCGGTTAGCTCAGAAAGTGCATTGCCTTTCAATGTCAAACTTATACCATATATGTATCATGTCCCAAAGACGGCAGATCAAGTAAAATCATAGTGATCAGTCGACCGTGACGTCACTATGACGTCATTATATGAAAACACATTTTCATTCATATCTCATTAATGGAATAGAATTTTGCAATGAAATTTACGTCACATACATTTCAAGTTATGCGCATTTTACTCATATTATCAAAATTCATATTTTCTCTTCAAACGTGCGCGTACGCGCGCGTTGAAATATTTGTATGCTCAAATCGAGCTCAAATTTTTTTTGCACACGTTTCAGAGCATTTGGAGCATTTTTTGAAAAATTGAAAAAATTGGACGGACGCGTACGCGCGCGCACATATTCGCACACACAGCTCATTTGCAATGGAAATTTCCCGTTTTTTTACATTTATCGGATGCCTAAAATGTCAAGGAATATTTCTACCAAGTTTCAAGTCAATCCGACTCAATATGATGTCATACGGGCCCGTCAAAGTTGAAATTCCGCGCGCGCGTCAATGGCGATATACAGTGCAACGATGCCAAAAAAACGCCAATTTTAAATCCGATTTTACTCGTCAGGATGGACGGTAACCTCCCATTTTCTTCACATATTCTGAAAGCTGATGAGTTGTACATGTCATTTCATGGGTTGGCGATGCTGGCAAAATGATTAAAAGATATCAAATTTCTTAATAAAGTAAAAAAAGTAAATTTTCAAAATGACGTCATCAAATTTCAAGTTTACTCGAGCGTATCTCACTTATCCTTTGCCAATTTACACCCAAATTTCAGTATGTTGTAGCTTATTAAATGATCTTTCATTAATATAATTACAACATTTTGATTGGAGGACGGCATCACCTCGTAAAAATGGATTGAATGTAATATTGTCAAATTTGACCAGTTTACGTGTTATCTCTATGGGAGAGCAGTTTTTCTGGCAGTGAAAATTGACATGACTCTCTTTTTCGAGCACTAGCTCACTTATGCTTCGGTGAATTTCTCCCAGATTTTAGTATGTTGTAGCTGAGACTTTGGGCTATCGTTAGTGTGCCCTCCATTTTTTCATACGATGTCGGCATCACGTCGATAAACTTGGTTGAAAAATGGCACGTGGCTTCGATGCAGCGTCATTTTGCTTAATACACAGGGCATATGGAGCATGAAATAGGTCATTGCATAGCGCATCCGACTCGTAATCCTAAGGTCCCTGGTTCGAGCCTCACCCCTGCCAATATTTTTTTTTAATTTTTTTAAACACTTTTTTCTTCTTTTTCTTTAGTTAGTCTTAATCTCTCTTCATAACTTTATCTTTTTCTGATTTATTTATGCTTCTCCTTCAAATGTCTATAAAATAACATATTTTTTTCTTTATTTTTCTTTCTTTCTACTACTTCCTGTGCGATAGATGAACAACAACATTGGCTATTGATCCCATATTTTGCACAAGTTTAGTTCATGTCACGTACATTATTTCATAAAATAACAACTACTTGATCAGACACCATCTTGGGTATGTAAATTAGGGTCAAAGGTCATACATGTTTCATCCTGTATCTTGGTGAATACATGTCCTATCTTTCCCATATTTTGCACACGTAAAAACGATGTTACAAGGATCATATCACAAAATAACCACTTTTTGCTCAGATGCCATCTTGTCTGTGCAAATTGGGGTCAAATGTCATATGTACTTCTTTCTGTATCTTCGTTATGACGTGTTATCTCTATGGGACGGAATTTTTTTTATGTGAAAATTGACATGATCGTCTTTATCGAGCACTAGCTCACTTACCCTTCGGTGAATTTCTCCCAGATTTTAATATGTTGTAACTGAGACTTTGCACTATCGTTATATGCCCTTCGTTTATTCATACGATGTCAGAATCACATTAAAAATCTTGATAAAAAATAAATCTTATCTTCGATGTATTTAGATAGTTCTTTCTTTCTGCAACTTTCTTTGTAATAACTCAAGAAAAACACGCCCTATCACCCCCATATTTTGCACATGTTTAGTTCATGTCACGTACATTATTTCATGAAATAACAATTACTTGATTGGACAAAATCTTGGGTATGTAAATAAGGGTCAAAGGTCATAAATGTTGCATTTTGTATCTTGGTGAATACCTGTCCTATCTTTGCCATATTTTGCACACGTATATAGACGATGTCGCAAGAATCATTTCACAAAATAACCACTTTTTCCTCAGATGCCATCTTGGGAGTGTAAAGGTGGGTCAAAGGTCTTATGTATTCGTTGCTGTATCTTCGTTATTCAGTGTATACAGAATTTGGTACCAATGATGGCAGATACGACTCCCTTTGCTAAATGAGAATGCAAACATCACACGGCCAATGTCTCTAAACACAGATGAAACTTGTATGGTCATGACTATTGCGATCAGGATTCGAATCATTGATAAAAAAAAATCGGATCACCTTAATTTGTCAGTAATGACAAATTACAATCTCTAGTTCTTTCTTTCTTTCTTTATTTCTGGACAAAAGTTGTGCAGAGGTTAGCTCTGAAAGTGCATTGCCTATCAATGTCAAACTTATACCATATATGTATCGTGTCTCAAAGACGACAGCGCAAGTAAAATCATAGTGATCAGTCGACCGTGACGTCACTATGACGTCATTATATGAAAACACATTTTCATGCATATCTCATTAATGGAATAGAATTTTTCAATGAAATTTACGTCACATATAGTTCAAATTAAGCTAATTCTACTCATGTTTTCAAAATTCATCTATACTCTTAAAACGTGCGCGTACGCGCGCGTTGAATTATTTGTATGCTCCAATCGAGCTCAAAATTTTTTTGCACACGTTTCAGACCATTTAGAGCATTTTTTGAAAAATTGAAAAAATCGGACGGACGCGTACGCGCGCGCGCATATACGCACGTATAGCTCATATGCAATAGAAATTTCCCGTTTTTTTACTTTGATCGGATGTCTGAAATGTCAGTGAATATTTCTACCAAGTTTCAAGTCAATCCGACTCAATATGACGTCATACGGGCCCGTCAAAGTTGAAATTCCGCGCGCGCGTCAATGGCGATATACAGTGCGACTATGCCAAAAAACCGCCAATTTTAAATCCGATTTTACTCGTCAGGATGGACGGTGACCCCCCATTTTCTTTACATATTTTGAAAGCTGATGAGTTGTACATGTCATTGCATAGGTTGGCGATGCTGAAAAAATGATTAAAAGGTATCAAATTTCTTAATAAAATAAAAAATGTAAATTTTCAAAATGACGTCATCAAATTTCAAATTTACTCGAGCGTATCTTTCTTATCCTTTACCGATTTTCACCCAAATTTCAGTATGTTGTAGCTTATTTAATGGTCTTCCATAAATGTAATAACACAATTTTAATTGGATGACGGCATCACCTCGTAAAAATGGATTGAAAGTAACCTTGTCAAATTTGACCAGTTTACGTGTTATCTCTATGGGAGTGCAGTTTTTCTGGAAATGAAAATTGACATGACTGTCCTTTTCGAGCACTAGCTCCCTTATGCTTCGGTGAATTTCTCCCAGATTTAAGTATGTTGTAGCTGAGACTTTGGGCTATCGTAAGTGTACCATTTATTTTTTCATACGGTGTCGGAATCATGTCCAAAATCTTGGTTGAAATTAAAGCTTATCTTCGATGTATTGGAATATTTCTTTCTTTCTGCAACTTTCTTTGCAATAGCTCAAGAAAAACATACCCTATCACCACCATAATTTGCACATGTTTAGTTCATGTCACGTACATTATTTCATAAAATAACAACTACTTGATCAGACGCCATCTTGTGTATGTAAATTAGGGTCAAAGGTCATAAATATTTCATCCAGTATCTTGGTGAATACATGTTCTATCTTTTCCATGTTTTGCACACGTAAAGACCATGTTACAAGAATCATTTCATAAAATAATCACTTTTTGTTCAGAAGCCATCTTGGGTGTGCAAAGTGGGGTGAAAGGTCATATGTACTTTTTTCTGTATCTTCGTTATGACGTGTTATCTCTATGGGAGGGAATTTTTCTAGATGTTAATATTGACACGATTGTCTTTATCGAGCACTAGCTCACATACCCTTCGGTGAATTTTTCTCAGAATTTAATACGTTGTAACTCAGACTTTGCGCTATCGTTACATGCCCTTTGTGTTTTCATTTAATGTCAGAATCATGTTAAAATACTTGGTTGAAATTAAGCTTATTTTCAATGTACTAAGATATTTCTATGTTTCGGCAACTTTCTTTGCAATAACTCAAGAAAAACAGCCCCTATCATCCCCATATTGTGCACATGTTTAGTTCATGTCACGTACATTATTTCATAAAATAACAACTACTTGATCGGACAACATCTTGGGTATGTAAATTAGGGTCAAAGGTCACAAATGTTTTATCCTGTATATCTTGGTGAATACATGTCTTATCTTTCCCATATTTTGCACACGCAAAGATAATGTTACAAGAATCATTTCACAAAATAACCACTTTTTGCTCAGATGCCATCTAGGTTGTGCAAAGTGGGGTCAAAGGTCATATGTACTTGTTGCTGTATCTTCGTTATAGTGTATACAGATTTGGTACCAAAGATGGCAGATATGACTCCCTTTTCTAAATGAGAATCCAAACATCACACGGCCAATATCTCTGAACACAGATGAAACCTGCATGGTCATGCCTATTGCGATCAGGACTTGAATCATTGATTAAAAAAAAATCGGATCACCTTAATTTGTCAGTGATGACAAATTACAATCTCTAGTTTTTATTCTGGTAATATATGATAAGAAGATACTAATGATTGTACAACTGTAGCAGTGCATCATATTTACCAAGTATCTGTCTATCGCAAAGGAACTCCGTCAGATAAATTTCTTAAGTAGCTGATTTTGGTCCATTTAATGTCGGAAAGAGAGCAAGTGAGCTTGCATGGTGTTGACTGTGAACTACCATACTATGTTTAATTTAGGTTTGATGCCACCCTTGAATATTCATTTTTTTTTTGTGGTGAGTATAAACATAAAACAAACAAACAAACAAACAAACAAAGAGACTCAAATTGTATTTCTCCTTTAACCCTAAAATGGTGGTTACAGCTCGTTATTCCGAAGGTTTGTTGTTCCGAAGGTTTTTTTAGTCCGAAGGTTATTCCGAAGGTTCGTTATTCCGAAGATTCGTTATTCCGAAGGTTTGTTAATCCGAAAATGTGATGAGGTTTGTTATTCCGAAGGTTCATTAATCCGAAAATGAAAAAAGGTTCGTTATTCCGAAGGTTCGTTAATCTGAAAATTTAACAATGCTCGTTATTCCGAAGGTTCGTTACGGACCTTATATCACTTCGGATCAACGAACCTTCGGAATAACGAACCCTATTTCATTTTCGGATTAACGAACCTTCAGAATAACGAACCCTAGCTTATTTCATTTTCGGATAAACGAGCCTTCGGAATAGCGAACTCTATTTCATTTTCGGATTAACGAACCTTCGGAATAACGCCACAAATGTTCGGATTAACGAACCCTTTTTCATTTTCTGATTAACGAACCTCTATAGGTATAGGGAATTTGTGTGTGTCGGATTAACGAAGCTTCGGAATAACGTACCTTCGGAATAACGAACCTTCGGAATAACGAACAGCATCCAAAATGGTGGGGGGGGGGGAGGGTTGAATCAACCCCCTCGACATTTTCCATTACTATTCCGCAGCGCCTTTTTTTTTTTTTTTTTTTTTAATGCGCCGCTGGCTGACTTTTTACTTTCAAGTCTCGCACATTTTTTGACACCATTTTCGCGAAAATCAGGCATACCGTTATGACGCCGCATGGCCTTTTATACATGCTTGTCAAATTGAAAATGGTTCAATAACGTGATTTCGTGCACAAAGTCTATGCAAATGGAGTGTTCTCACCTTATTCAAAAGATATTATCTTCACATTCATTGGCTGAAATCAATTAATTTTACCATAATTATGCTTGAAATAGGTTCTGCCATAAAATTTGCAAAAAAAAAATTCGGAAAACAAAGAAATACATAAGAAATTCGTAAAACGATACAATACATAAAACATAACTCTTGATACCAGATTTTTTTTTCAAGTACATTGTTAGGAATGCTACAAGGAATGTTTTCACCAAAAATTAGGATTCTAGGAGTTCTGTTTTCTGATTTAGAGCAAAATGTATGTTTTATGCATATATTAGCATAATTAATGAGTATAATGTACATTTCATTTGTTTTAAAATAAGTTGGTAGATTACACCACAGGTAATGTATGTGCCACTTTTCATGGCGATTGCGGGATCGATTTCCTATTCCAATTCAAGGGACAAATAAAATGTGTAAAAGTATAATGTTCCATGTGCTTATACACCGATGTAATGTGGTGCTGCAGATCGAGTCATCTCGGAATCGTGTTCTTTGAGACGACTTACAATGTTGTCTTATAACTGTGATGACAGAATTATTTTCCTAATACTGCTGTTGTTTTCAATCACTCTCTAAGATGGAAGGGCCACGTACCCTTTTGGAGTTTCCTTTCCTGCTTCCAGTGACAATAAAGTGGAGGATAGCTTGTAATGGATTCACCAATCAACAGGGGGTAAGTGTTGAATATTTTTTAAGGAAACCAAAACAAAAAGAGAAATGTAAATTGAGTGAAAACAGCAACATTAGTAGAACACATCGGTGAAAGTTTGAGGAAAATCGGACAATCGGTGCAACAGTTATGAATTGTAAAAGTTATGGTGTTGGAACTGCTGGATGAGGAGACTACTAGAAGTTATGACGTCATGTGTGGGTAACAATAAAAAGAAAATATGAAGGGAATTCCACAAAATTCACTTTTCTAGCATAATGAAAGAGCACATGACTAACCGCTTTCAGAAAGCAGGGGGGGGGGGGGAATTAATTGCTAAATGTCAGTGTATCAAGTTGATTGAATGTGTAATTTTCATGAAAAATGAATTTTGGCACTATATGCTGCCACCCACTTGTGACCCAAGAACCCCCAAATTAGAGAATATTAAAAAAAGAATGAACGTCTACAAAGCCAGAAATACTCTTGAGTAAACGCAAAATTGGATGTAGCTATTTCCAAGCTCTTTACGACAGATTTAGGGGTGACCCCATTGACCCTATGGATCGAATTAGGGGCCAGTTTTCACATTTTGATTTTTTTTTAAATGAAAAATGTCAATATTATCAAATTCTGCGCAATAATTGGTAGGTATTACATATCAGTGTGATAGAATATACACACCAAGCCTCCCTGGAAACCTCCAACCACCCCCCCCCCACCCCGTTTGCTACGTTTTCGTGCAATAGTCTTCAAAAATGCGTGGAAGGTGAACTGTGATTATACTCAGTACTCAAATGAACGCTAGACTCCTGGGTCTCTTGTTTGTTTGTCTCTCCCCTCTGAAATCTGCCCTAAAGTTGAAAGCCCACTGTGCGACCTGCGCCTGGGATCTGGCGCTAGATGATAGCGATTTCGCGAGATCCAATCTCAGTGAATCGCGCCAGATCGCCGCGAGTTAGCGGGATCTCATTACATACGCGATCTCTTCAGTGTGTGCGACCTCTTTGCGATCTCAAGGCGGCTTCCCTGGGAATTGCTTTTTGACCTATGTCCGCGCATGCGTGCACGGTCGAGGAATGTTATGCCAATTAATGTGGAATGCTTTCGCACGCCGAACTTAGCACGTTTCCAATGAGGGACCGCGGTACTTTGCCTGCGTGGCTTTCAGTCTTATATGCAGTCATCCAGGAATTGTTCAGGCTTGCTTTGTTTTGTTTTGTTTTGTTCTTTTTGTTTGTTTATTTGATACATAATATCAGCACCTTTTGAGGGTTTTCTTCTTTTTTTTCAAGCGTTTCTGCACTGCAGGTCAACCATATAATTATGATCAGCGGTCCTACAAGACAGGTCCAGCTTGGAGGCCCCTTGGTCCACAACTTCTCCTTTCTGAGCCTGTTACCGGCTGCCTCCACATTGTAGAGCAAGTCTTGTTCCTGTAAACCACTGCACGATTACAGCGTCTTGCTAATGGGGCTCGCATGTCCCTTTCAGTAACCCTCTTAGCTCGGACCAGGAGTGGACCAGGAGCGGACCAAGTCGAACATTTTGAGTTTATGAATGGGTGGGGGCGAAAGTAGCCCGCGCCAGATGCGGACTATTTTGGCACTGCTGCAGCTAGCACCAGGTGCGGGCCTGGCGCTGATCGAAGAGTTTATTGCTGCTTTCATAAACTCATGCATTTTTGGCCCTCTCCTGGTCCGAGCTAAATTAGCCCGCACCAAGCAGTAAAAATTGCGTTCAGTAACTTTAGCAGAGCAGCGCTACTTTTGCGATGACCCTTCATTAACTCGGTCACTATTAATTTTGGGCCTTGTGGCCGCCCATAGATAACTGCCATGGTAACTGAACGCGTCATGGACAGAGCGGAAGTGCATTTTCGCGCGATAATTGTTGTGCGTGCCGCCCGCGCGTTTTATTTTTTTTTTTTCGTACATGGTAACGCTATGGGATATGAATTATTCATAAGTTGAGCTGAAAGACAGAAGTGCGCAAGCGCGTGGACTACCTGCCAACCTGCCAACTTGTACACAATGAACGGACTCGACTCGCACAGGCCTACTCTCTGTGTACACATGCAGCGAGCTATCTATTACTAGTAGTACATGTGTGTGTGTGTGTGTGTGTGTGTGTGTGCGTGTGTGTGTTGTGTGTATGAGTGGTGTGCATGTCGTGCGTAAACATGTCACTGCACTCACGAGGTTCGTCCGATATGAACAAGATGCATTAAAATAACTGTCGCTTGCGATAGCTCTACAACACACATCACATTGCACACACATATCACCCTGTACATCTGATACAATCACGCTGACATATTATCACGTACTTCTAATTGACTAATCAGTTTGAAAACACAGAACTAGACTCTACTAAAGTTCGGATCTTATCGTTGTAATTCGAAGTGCACTCGAGATTCTCGAGTCACCATGTTCCAGGGATGCCAAGTTCAATTTTTTTTTTTAATGAGTGAGATTTGCCTGACTTAACGTCTCGGCGCGCTCATGTGCGCGTGAGCGAGGGTGTGGGAGGGAATAATAGGGAGCTTTTTCAATTTTTAGCTCTTAATGGTGCGATCAGGTGCATACTTAAGTGACTATTTTTTACCTTATATTTTGAAAGACAAAAGGGAAATATACCTTCAATTGCAACTACCGTGTACCTGGTATCACTTTAATCTTTTGAGCTATGCTCATTATTAATAGGCCCAAGTTGCATACGTCACCCAATGCGTGAGAAAAATGGGTGCTATGCGTGAGATCGTGAGACGGACCCTAAATGCTTGAGTCTCACGCAGAATGCGTGAGACTTGGTAGCTCTGATGTTCACTGGCAGCACTGAGAAGTCGATTGTGAATACACGTCCGCTTCATAAATCATAGCCAAGCAGTACGGAGTAGGCCTAACAATGTTACTGTGGTAGCGGTGTATTTAAGAATACTACAGTACTCTCCGCATAATCGGGTAGGCTCGGGCAGAGCGTTTCTTACCCGATTAAGCGGAGTACCCGATTAACAGAAGAACACGTCTCATTCACAGTTGACACATACAATGTGTGTATGTACATTATACATGCATTGTACACTGCACCAAACACCTACGATGTATGCTTGAACACGCACGCTTGCACGGCACATAATACATACCTTACACTTGCTGAGTCATGAGCAATAATTTATACTCTTTTTACGGACAAACATGTCTTCAGAAAACTCATGTTTAATCGCTCCCCAAATGATTGGTCTTCTTTGTAAATTGAAGAGAATACGATTACCCGTGGAAAATTTGACATTCATGATTTCTTTAAGTGTTTTATCTGCGGTTAAATGTGGGTAGAAATTATATTAGAAGAAAATTATTTACCCATTTATGCGGAGAGGCAACCCGATTATCAGGTAAATTTAATGTGCATTGGAACTGATTTTGACATTACTACCCAATTAAACGGAGTACCCGTTTAAGCGATACCCGATTACGCGGAGAGTACTGTAGTACCCGATCCACAAAAAAGGTCGTGAAAAAGATTTCGAAAGAGCTCTTATTTGGCCATTTATGCATGTACGCAGGCGCGCCGGAAGCAGTTTTGGATTGGGGGGGGCAAACACTGGAGGGGGCTCAAGATTAGACCATGCATATGTTACACAATATACACATACACACACGCACACACACACACACACACATTTATTATATACATATATATATATATGTATATATATATATATGTATATATATATATATATATATATATATATATATATATGTATATATATATATATATATGTGTGTGTGTGTGTATATATATATATGTAAAGTGGCGTACGGTGGGTCGAAACATGGGGGGAACCATCAAGTAATTTTGACGGTCTGTATGCTTGTGCGTGTGTGCGTGAGCAATATACAAATGGGACTACAATACATTACGGAATGTGATACATTCAACAACGCAGTCATTGAGGAACATTGTAAGTTTTCCTTACGTGGATTATGGACTGACGGTGTGAAACGATCGACAAATTATGTACTGTCAGCAACATAAGGTGAATGGCATAACAATAAAATGCGAGCGAGCGAAGCGAGCGAGCTTGAAAATTTTGATATTCTACAGTTCCAAAACTGGAGTTTTAATTGTAGCTATATAATACGCTTTGGAAATAAATGGGGGCGCATCGGGCGCAACTGCTGGCAATTATTTGCAGCAACATTAGGAGAATGGCATAACGATTCAATACGAGCGAGCGAAGCGAGCAAGCTTGAAAATGTTGACATTCTACAGTCCCAAAACTGGGGTTTGTAGCTATATCTTTCACTTTGGAAATTAATGGGGTGGTGCATCGGGCGCAACTGCTGACAATTACTGGCAGCAACATTAGGAGAATGGCATAAGGATTCAATGCGAGCGAGCAAAGCGAGCGAGCTTGAGAATTTTGACATTTTACAGTCCAAAAACTCCCGTTTGTAGCTATATCTTTCGCTTTGGAAATTAAGGGGGGGGGGCATCGGGCGCAACTGCTGGCAATTACTGGCAGTAACGTTAGGAGAGTGGCATAACGATTCAATGCGAGCGAGCGAAGCGAGCGAGCTTGAAAATTTTGACATGTTACAGTCCAAAAACTCCCGTTTGTATAGCTATATCTTTCGCTTTGGTTATTAAGGGGGGGGGGGGGCATCGGGCGCAACTGCTGGCAATTACTGGCAGCAACATTAGGAGAGTGGCATAACGATTCAGTACGAGCGAGCGAAGCGAGCGAGCTTGAAAATTTTGACATTTTACCAACGGCGTAAATCCATACTGAGGAGTGGGGGGGGGGGATGGTCACCATCACCACGATTACAAGCCCATAACCGGACCGGCGCAGCCTTTTTTTTTTTTTTTTTTTTTTTTTTTGGGGGGGGGGGGGGGGAGAAGCTTTGTGCCCCCCTCCCCCCCCCCACACACACACTTTACAGGGATCGGATGCCCCACTCTTTTGCATGAAATATAAAGTGGGAGAAAAGTGGCAGCAACAACATAAAGACTTTTTGTTCTTGTTGCTTTTTTTTTTTGCTTGTCAGACGACTTTCGGCGGAAAATCAGACCTTAAAAGTATGAAAACATTTTTTTTTTTGAAATATCTGTGAGAGGGAGCGGAACGACCGAACGGGGGAAGGGTGTGTATGGGGGGGGGGGGGGGTATCCTTCTCCTACACGAGGAAGATTTTGCATTTTCAGACCTGAAATTCAGCGATCTGGTGCTCACTTGTGGTGAAAATTTTGTTTTCTTTTCTTTGAAAAAACACTAAGAAAACGAAATATTCACAATATATTATTGAATGACAAAATCGTGGTATTTCAGCTCTTGCTGTGCGACATCACTGTGAAGGCCTACTAAATAATGGGGCCTATCATCGGCGTAGGCAGGATTTGATCTTAGGAGGAGCGGTTATGTGAGGGAACGAATCAAGCGAGGGGGGAGGGTATGGTAGGGGGTTTCCCCCTCCTACGGTGAAATCACTTTGCGTTCAAAATTTTTCAGTCCAAAAACTGCCGTTTGTAGCTATATTCTTCGCTTTGGAAATTAAGGGGGGCACACCAGGCGCAACTGCTGTCAATCACTGGCAGCAACATCAGGAGAATGGCATAGCGATTAAATGCGAGCGAGCAGAGCGAGCGAGCATAAAAATTTTAACATTTTACAGTCTAAAAACTGCCGTTTGTAGCTATACTTTTTCGCTTTGGAAACTAAGGGGGGCCGCATCAGTCACAACTGCTGGCAATTACTGGCAGCAACATCAGGAGAATGGCATAGCAGTTAAATGCGAGCGAGCGGGGCGAGCGAGCTTGAAAATTTTGACATTTTACAATTTTTGGCAATTACTGGCAGCAACATCACGAGAATGGCATAATGATAAAATGCGAGCGAGCAAAGAGAATGAGCTTGAAAATTTTGACATTTTCCAGTCCTAAAAACTGCCGTTTGTGGCTGTATTTTTTCGCTTTGGAAATTAAGGGGGCGCACCGGGCAAAAACTGTTGGCAATTACTGGCAGCAGCATCAGGAGAATGGCATAATGATTAAATGCGAGCGAGCGAAGCGAGCGAGCTTCAAAATTTTGACATTAATTTTGACAGTCCAAAAACTGCCGTTTGTCGCTATATTTTTCGCTTTTTAAATTAAGGGGGCGCACCGGGCGAAAACTGCTGGCAATTACTGGCAGCAACATCAGGAGAATGGAATAATAATTTAAATGCGAGCGAGCGAAGCGAGCGAGCTTCAAAAATTTGACATTTTACAGTCCCCAAACTGCCGTTTGTCGCTATATTTTTCGCTTTGGAAATTAAGGGGGGCGCACCTGCTCACAATCACTGGCAGCAACATCAGGAGAATGGCATAGCGATTAAATGCGAGCGAGCGGAGCGAGCGAGCTTGAAAATTTTGACATTTTACAGTCTAAAAACTGCCGTTTGTAGCTATACTTTTTCGCTTTGGAAATTTAGGGGGCACACCGAGTGCAACTGCCGGCAATTACTGGCAGCAACATCAGGAGAATGGCATAGCGGTTAAATGCGAGCGAGCGGAGCGAGCGAGCTTGAAAATTTTGACATTTTACTGTCCAAAGACTGCCGTTTGTGGCTGTATTTTTTCGCTTTGGAAATTAAGGGGGCACACCGGGCGCAACTGCCGGCAATTACTGACAGCAACATCAGGAGAATGGCATACTGATTAAATGCTAGCGAGCGAAGCGAGTGAGCTTGAAAATTTTGACATTTCCAGTCCTAAAAACTGTCGTTTGTAGCTATATTTTCGCTTTGGAAATTTAAGGGGGCGCACCGGGTGCACCTGCTGTCAATCACTGGCAGCAACATCAGGAGAATGGCATAGCGGTTAAATGCGAGCGAGCGGAGCGAGCGAGCTTTAAAATTTTAAAATTTTACACTCCAAAAACTGCCGTTTGTAGCTATATTTTTCGCTTTTGTTTGTCCCACTTTTATTTGAGAACCATCCCCCCCCCCCCCCCCCATCGACGCCTCTATACATATTAGGTTGCTTTTGTTAAGTGAAAGATCTGCTGAACACTCTTTGATAAATTAATGAATATACGTCTATGTCAAAAGTGCATGTACAAAGTTTATCCCTTATCCTGTATAGCGGACCTTTTGCATGTTCATGATTGCAATACAACGATCTGGTGCATAGTTCTGGCGATATTTGGACAATTTTCCATTAAGAAAGTTCGAGATTTGTCCTCATCTCGGGAATTGTTTGGGGGATAAATGATTTGTCTGTCTAAACACTTCCTTTGGGGCGGGGCAAATGCCCCTTTGCCCCCCATAGATTCGACGTCCCTGATCTTCCCTTGGTATGCCCATAGATGTGTCCTGACTGAGTCATCAGTCACTGTCGTTTCTCAGGAATGATTCAGGAAATGGAGGGGGTTCAATTATGGCGATAAAGTTGTTGTTATTGTTTGTTTGTATGTTTTCGTACATATTTTGCAGATGATCCCCAGTTACTCGCGTCATAGCATGTTTATTATTATGTAGACCTATACTATTTGACGTTGTCAACGCCTGAGCCATACCTTACAGTATATGTCGATGTTACTTTCTTCGCGAGCGAGCGAAGCGAGCGAGCGCTTGAGAAAATTATACATTTTCCTACAAGATAGAATACTGTTCAGCTCTGTTACCTGTCTGAAGGCCGGCGTACAAACGTCATGCAATATGCCAAAATTGATACAATCACATTTCTGCTTCCTCCATTTTTTCCCCTCAAAATTCAGGGGGGGGGGGGGGATGATTGTACAGGCCATCCCCCCCTCCTCCATTTCAGGGGGGGGGGGGGGGGATATATCCCCCCATCCCCCCCGGGATTTACGCCCATGCATTTTACAGTCCCAAAACTCCCGTTTGTAGCTATATTTATCTTTCGCTTTGGAAATTAAGGGGTGGGGGCATCGGGCGCAACTACTGGCAATTACTGTCAGCAACATTAGGAGAATGGCATAACGATTCAATGCGAGCGAGCGAAGCGAGTGAGCTTGAAAATTTTGACATTCTAGAGTCCAACAACTGCCGCCGTAGCTATGTTTTTCGCTTTAGAAATTAAGGGGGATGCGCACCGGGCTCAACTGCTGGATGCGAGCGAGCGAAGCGAGCGAGCTTGAAAATTTTGACATTTTACAGTCCAAAAGCTGCCGTTTGTAGCCATATTTTTTCCCTTTTATTCATATATATATATATACATATTTATTTTATTTTCTTTATTTATTATTTTGTTTTTATTATTATTATTTTTTTTTTTTTGGGGGGGGGGCTTTTTGGGGGAGCAAAAATGCGTTTTGCCCCCCCCCCAATTTTTGGATGGGGGGGGGGGGGGGGGGGCGGCCGCCCCCCCTGCCCCCCCACTTCCGGCGCCTATGCATGTACGAATAGTGGTAATGTGGCATCAATTCCACAAGCCAATGGCTACAGAAGTTGTGACTTGTAAAGTTGTACATTTCACGCGAACTACGCATGTACCTGCTCTCCTATCCACGCCGGCGGCTGCACTGGCTGACAATCACGACCGACGCTCTCCGCTAGCTCCCCGCATATTTCCAGAGGGGTTACGTCATACCTTCATGAACTGCGAATCGAATGTACGCACGCAGTGATCACACGCGACCATTGTATGTAAGTAGGGAGCTTTAGATTTAGACGCGCGGACGTTCAAAGAAAAAAAAAAACATGTTCTGAGCGTGCGCAGTAGCGCGCGTAAAGTCAATCTATTTTTAGCTTGCGTCGCCTGAGTTTTTCACTACGCGTACTGGGCTATTTTCACGTCCGCACAGTTTGCGACGTAGAGAGCTTCTTCATGCACTGTATGGGGGCGCGATTTTATTTTTTATACGTTGCGTCCCAGCGTAATCTAAAGCTACTTTTCCACACGACGCACAGAGAGGAGAACGTCCAGCGCAAGCGTCGGCTCAAACGTTCGCGCGTCAAAATCTAAAGCTCCCTAGTAGTATGCAAGTCCGTTCATCCTGTACGAATTGGCCAAGCTATAAAATTTTAGCCAAGTCCACGCGCTTGCGCACTTCAAAATTTCAGCTAAACTTATGAATAATTCATGTCCCATAGCGTTTCCATGTACGAAAAAAATATTCGCGTGCCGCGCGCGTATGAGCTGAGCAGCGGAAACTGTGACCTTTGACCGTGAAAGGAATTTTGGCCCGCGCCTGGCGCTGCTATCGTTCATAAACACTTCAATCAGCGCCAGGCCCGCGCCTGGTCGTCCGCACCTAATGCTAGCTGCAGCGCAGCGCCAAAATAGGTCGCACCTGGCGCGGGCCACTTTGGCTCCCACCCATTCATAAACTTTAAAGTTTCGACTTAAATGATCCGCTCCTGGTCTGCTCCTGGTCCGAGCCAAGAGGGTTACTGAAAGGGGCATACGAACGATAGCAGCGCCAGGCGCAGGAGTGGGCCAAAATTCCTTTCACGGTCAAAGGTCACAGCTTCCACTGCTCAGCTCATAAGCGCGTGGCACGCACATCAAATCGAGCGAAAATGCACTTCCACTCTGTCCTAGACGAGTTCAGTTACCATAGCAGTTATCCCTTAAGGCCCCAGTCACATAATGCCCTGCGTCCGGCGTTACGTCCAAAAAATTCATTTTTTTTTTTCCTGCGGACTCCCGCGGATCCCTTGCCGTCACCAGAAAATTTTTACTAAACATACGGGCAAAAAAGCGGGCGATACGGACAGATACGACCAAATGCGAATACTTTCGTCCACTTGCTGATATTCTTACGAATTGGCACGTAATTTGTTATTTCAACTTGCGTAAACCTCCGAATAGTTCTGGACACTTGCGGAGAGTTGCGAATATTTACGGAGAGTTGCGGATATTTTCGGATAGTTACGGATAGTTACATATTGTTATAAACGATTATGTACAATATGGTTTTCTCTGGCTGTGTTTATCAACTTTCCCCAGTTTAAACGACTTTCGAAAGCCCTTTCGATAGCCCTTTCGATATAGCCCTTTCCATAGCCCTTTCGAAAGCTCTTTCCATTGCCCTTTGTTTTCGTCGGCTGCGTTTATCAACTTTCGATAGCCCTTTCGATATGTATAGCCCTTTCCATAGCCCTTTCGAGAGCCCTTTCCAAAGCCCTGACTGCCTGTACTAATGTGCCGCTTGTTTTCTAAGACGGGACGGCGAAAAGCAATTACCATCATAAAGACATATCTTCCTTTGAGAGTGACGAGTCATGATACAATGCCACATGAATCAATTGTCTTCCTATCTTTGAGGCAGCTCCAGTTTAGCACATACTTCAAATATTTCTGAGTGGCGGCATGAGACATGGGATCAAAGGGAATGAGACTGTTGTTACTCTATTTCTCAAACCTTGTTGATGAGAGAAACACCTCCTTGTTCCAAGCATATGCGTGCATTACACACAGCTGTATGTATACACCTGTGTATTTTCAGAAACTGGAAAACGCATGGTTGCGTAACCGCAGTGGGGCGACTTCGACCCCGTTAACAGTGCGAGGCTCGGCCGCGGCTCGGCCGCGGCCGTGCCCAGCCCCGCTTCAGTGTAAACGCACAAAAGGCCAAATCCGAGGCCAAAATTGGCCTCGCATTTGGCCTCGCTCTGGAGGTGGTCTCGGCCGCGGCCGAGCCGCGGCCGAGCCCGGCCTTTTCTTGGTGTAAACGCAAACTGGGCCAAATGCGCGGCCAATTGCGCGGCCAATTTTAGTCTGGCTTCCAAACCCTCTGCCTGTATCTTTCGCTATTCAGGATATTAACCTCCTCAACGTCGAAAAGTAGTATAGTTTAAGGTGGTTTTGTCCTGCAAAGGATTCTTTCCTTCGGCAAAGGCCTTTGCCCGAACGGCGACTTCGTCGCCACGGAATTCATTTTGGCAAAGGGTCTGAAAACTAGACAATTCCAAATTGCATTTGTTTATAAGCAGAGCGCCACTACGACAAAATATTGAAAGGTTTGAATCAAAAGCGCGGCCGAGCCCAGCAGTGTAAACGGACAAAATTGCGAGGCTCGGCCGCGCAATTGAGGCCGGTCTCGGCCGCGGCCGAGCCGCGGCCGAGCCCGGCCCCGCACTGTAAACGGGGTCCTTGACCCCGTTTACAGTGCGAGGCTCGGCCAAAATTGGCCTCGCATTTGGCCTCGCTCTGGAGGTGGTCTCGGCCGCGGCCGAGCCGCGGCCGAGCCCGAGCCGCGGCCGAGCCCGGCCTTTTCTTGGTGTAAACGCAAACTGGGCCAAATGCGCGGCCAATTGCGCGGCCAATTCTAGTCTGGCTTCCAAACCCTCTGCCTGTATCTTTCGCTATTCAGGATATTAACCCCCTCAACGTCGAAAACTAGTATAGTTTAAGGTGGTTTTGTCCTGCAAAGGATTTTTTTTCCTTCGGCAAAGGCCTTTGCCCGACGGAATTCATTTGGCAAAGGGTCTGAAAACCAGACAATACCAAATTGCGTTTGTTTACAAGCAGAGCGCCACTACGACAAAATGTTGAAAGGTTTGAATCAAAAGCGCGGCCGAGCCCAGCAGTGTAAACGGACAAAATTGCGAGGCTCGGCCGCGCAATTGAGGTCGGGCTCGGCCGCGGCCGAGCCGCGGCCGAGCCCGGCCACGCACTGTAAACGGGGTCCTAAAGGGCTTTCAAAACAGCTTTGCGTTTATCAACTTCGAAAGGCTTTTACAAACAGGTTTCTGATAACCTGTTTAGGAAACCTGTTTGGATCGTCACAAATTTCGGGCTTTCGAAAAGGCTTTCCTAAAGGGCTTTCAAAACAGCTTTGCGTTTATCAACTCGTGAAAATTCCTTGAAAGCTATTTTGATAACCTGTTTCTGCCGAGAAAGGAGAGTTGATAAACGCCCTTTTTCGGAAAAGGCTTTCCTAAAGGGCTTTCAAAACAGCTTTGCGTTTATCAACTCGATAAAAATTCCTTGAAAACTGTTTGGATAACCTGTTTCTGCCGAGAAAAGGAGTTGATAAACACAGCCTCTGACGATCCCTGCCAAGTCAGTGTATTATGACAAAAAGTTTATCACATATTGGACTGTCTTATATATTGTACACTGGGGAAAACTGAAATTGAATTACGTACAAGTTGTGAAAAATTTTGGTATTCCTTTATTTTGCTTTACAATAATAACAGATGAAATTTTGAACTTAAATTTTGAACTTGAAGTTTGAATCTTATTTGTGCAACGCAATTTATGAATAAACATCATAAATGTAAAGAATACATAACATAAATCGTCGGTGTTACCACGAACCGACGCTATTTCGTTTTTGAGCGAAAATGCAATTCTGAGAAAATCGCGTTTAAAGATCTCACAAGTTTTAGACAACGTTTTCAATGACTTTTCCTGTCTTGTGTGTGAAATTTTGACAGGGTGATGAGAGTGGAAGTTGTTCTTCCTATCCATAGTGTAATTTTAGTGTGAATTCAAAAGAATTACGATATTTCTGTCTTCAAACTCACTGCGTCGGTTCGTAAATCTATCGTTTCTTGCGCGCACCATAGGTTATGTACTTAAGCGCGGGTCTCACGAACCGACGTAAGTTGTATTACGCCGGTTCGTGGGACCCGCGCTGTAGGGCCTGCACAATAGGTAAGGTGCAATACGCGTGTATTTACGAACCGTCGCTATTTCATTTTCGTATGTGTTTACATACAAATACTATTAGGGCTATACCTGCTTATCAACAATAACCTTATTAATTGAAATTAATTGTCATGTAATGATTATTGTGATGATTATAATACATTGGGTGATAATTAAGATGATAATATAAGCCAGTTTCTCTTAATTGTTCTAAAAAGCGTGTTGTCCTTGTTTTCATCTTCATTTAGCATTGTTATTAGAGCTGTCGTTGATCGCTCCAAAGATTTCTTTGCCCTCCCCCCTCCTTTTTTGTGTGGATATATTATTCAACACTTTTGCATGTGGACATTTATCATTTGGTAATTAATATGTACTCGGTATGCTGTATTTCATATTTGTTTTACTTTTTACTGTTTTTTTTTTTTTTTACTTTTTTAACTTACTTTCTTTATTTTTCACATAATTTTTAATTCAAATTCAGTTCACTTCTTTCATAATAATTATGAATGTTTGTTCTAAGATGAAGGATACCGCTAAATATAGGGAAAAAGATGTGCCAGTCAGTAATGATTACTTGCATTTACTCATCTTTCATACTCATGCACTCTGTTATTTCTTTCTCTGAAATAATCTATTAATTTCTTTATTTCTTATTATTCCACATTATTTGTGACTTTTGCTTTGTCACAATTTTTATCGGTGTCATTATTGTCATTTGGCTTGCATGCGAATTCACTCATAATTCCTCATTTTCCATCTTTCTCTTTCCTGCTCAACAGATTCTTTGATAGCTGCACTTGATCATATAAAAACATAAAACTCATCCTGCATGCACTCTTCGAAACTGATAAACTCCTAAAAATACATAAATATCAAAATTATCAGAATTTCAAGCTTCATTTTAAATATATAACAATGGTCATGTTTTATTATGCCTTTTGCAGCAATACATGTGTATATTGAAGAGGTACATTATGTAATCGAAGAAACATAGGTTCTCAATAAAGTATCAAATTTGAATTATTCAGAGATGAGTAATGACAATGGGAAGGATAACAATTGTGGAAGAGCTCCATAAATCAATAAATATCTAATGGCAAATGGAGATGGAATCAATATTAAAGAATATGCGTAATTCAAGTTCATTATTACATCAGTTCTTGTGTGTTCACAAAAAGAGAAACACAGGTCGAACATGCGCACCAAATCTTACAATGTATATACATTTACATCTATAGAGTGCGGACGGAACATATACAAAAGAAAGAATAACATTCTCAAATTAATATATCAAGCATAATTATGTATATGAACATAAAAAGATGTTGCTGCATATGCATGAAGCTTGAGAGTGCTGCAACACACATTATGCTCAGATGGAAACTTGATGTATATCATACAAAAGAGAAGAGGTACTGCATGTACATGTAGTTACACTATTCACAGGACAGTAGAGAAAAAGCAAGAGAGAGAGAAGGAAATGGGTGTCTAAAATAGGTCGATGTAAGGAGTGCCAAGCCAATTAAGTCTCTAATAGAAGTCATACATATATGAAAAGGAAACAAATTAATCACAACATAAATGATCGTGCTCATATTAACCAATAATTAGCATCTAAAAATGTGTGTAGAAAGCCCATAATATCAGCCTTTCGCCCCGTAGGCTTGTTACATATGAGAAAAGAGAAATTTTGGCCGACCCCCCCCCCCCCCCCTCCGAATCCTTAATCCACCAGTACTATAAACACATGTGCTAGCAAATTCACAAGAGGGGTGGGGAAATTCGGCCAAAATTGTGTGTGGTTAAGATAATTAAAAAGAAAGGTCATCAGCAAAACTACGGGGTGGATGCAGACGAATTTTCATGTGATGACTAAAAAAAAAAATGCAGCCAAAGGGGGAAAAAAAAAAAGGACGGTGGAGAGGGGCCAAGGCTAATTTGACTCCCCTCCCCCCCCCAAAAAAAAAAAACACGCCACTGTTCTACAGCACCTTTAAAGGACTCTTAATTTTCTTTTGTAAAAAACAAACGTCTCGAAGTAAAGAATTCCATATTGTAGGCGAAATGTAGACTGATACAGTGTACATCCCAAGCTATTAAAGAAAAAAAAAAACAGATTATGAATATTATTTAAAGTAAGAATTTCAGTGCGTTTAATCATCTTTAGTCGAGTTGCAAATGACATGTGCATATTCAATAAGAGCAGTTAACTTCGAAGCGCCCCTAAGCCCTTCTATATTTAATCATTCATGTCTAAAGGTAGTGCTAGGGCATCCCGGTGGTCTAGTGGTTATGGTGCTGGTCTAGTAATCCGGAGGTCGTGGGTTCGAATCCCGCTTGGGCTGCCTGTGATTTTTTTTTTTTTCACAGCAGCCCACAAACTGCACACTGCAGTTGCATGTGTTACTACGGATGGAGACAAATGAATAATCTATTATTTTGATATACAATGTTTGACATCCTTTTTGTAATCACTTTCTTTAATTGTACATTTAGAGACATAATGAATTATTATTAAAAGAAATCATATTTCTGTATTTTGTTGTGAGTTTGCATGGGAGCATACACGTATCATAATTTACAATTTTAGTTAAATAAAGAACATCTCATAACAGAACTGTCTAGTGATGGTTGAATGATTATGTCAATTTGTTATAAGTCCTATCAGTTATATGGAGTGCATTTCCCATGTTTATAAGAATCATACGTAACACATTCAAAGTGGGTTGAAGACAACAAAATAATAAATAAAAGAATAAAGGAGAATAGAATGAATTACAGTTTGAGGTGAGTTTGGCATGTCATTAACTGGATTAATATTATCATCTAGCAGAGATGCATATTTGATTATTTGTTGCATTAATTTCATAAAAATACATACATGTATAACATGTCTCAATCAACATTCAGAATGTTTGCAAAATGTAGATGAACATGTATCATGAACATGGTTGAAGATGAAGCTGGAACTTTTTGTTAATGGGTCTAAGCTACCATTTGTGACTCTCATAAATCTGTTTTCTGTGAAAATTCGTACAGCGAGCTAAAAGTTTCTGATATACACATTTTGACAGTGTGACACATTTGGTTATGCCCCCGACAATTTAGATTGACTCTCGCAATTATCACCGTTTACGAAAAATAAATCAGTGAAGGGCATGTTAATCCTCAGTCGATAACTATTACAACTATGCAATGATTATTCAACCATCTAACTTCATCTGATTACAGCATCATCTGAATATTGCCAATGTTCACTTAGAAATTTATCAAGATGTATCAAAAGGTTATGATTACCACACAAAACCTTCAAGATTTATTATCATGAAATACATACCAATGAACACTTAAAGAAAATCTAACATTCCATATTCACATGAAGCTTGCCTTGATATAAATGTCTCTCAGTAGTGTTATGAAAGTGTAGCAAAATTGTAATTACGACATCACAGAATGGAATGCATGTTTTCACCTTCAATCTTAGAATCTTCTTTCATGTTTCCACTTTACAATCACATTTTAATGTAGATATACCGTCCTTATGTTGTCGCCCTTTATCCCAAGTTCTCCCTTCTATCCTATCTGTAGATTGTCTTCTTTCCTAAGCCATTGTATTCACATTCCTTGATGATAAGCACGATGCTGTACTTTTTTTCTTCTCTGAAACAGTCCAGCTCTTCGCTACTGCATGGCATCAGTCATGTGAACGAAAAGACAGAAATTAAGAACTTTCGATTAAAATCAAACATCATGATACAAGATACAACTTTCATTTTGAGAAAAAGAAATCAGCCAACTAAGCTGTAGTTGAAATCATTTTGCTCTATTTATATTAAACATAAAACAAAATTGGTATACAGGATCAAAGAATGTCAACAAATACTGCTGTTCGTCTTTGATGCATATTCAAATGGTCTCGCCTTTTACATATTTTAATGATGCAAGATCTTATGTCTAGCACTTAGTAAGTCTCATGTAGAAATTAAATTATCATTCACATGAATAAATCTACATGTCCTTGTAAATAAGGCATTGCTTTGAAAAAGCTGAATATTACTAACTGCATTTGGGAAACGGTCTACGACAATCAAACTTCTTTATTATCAGAGACTTTAACATCTTGATTAGACCTAGACTCTAATTACCATTGTATTCACATCCGTTGATGATGTACACGACCCTGTACTTTTTCTTTTCTTTTCTGAGACAGTCCAGTTCTTCGCTACTACATGGCACCAGTCATCTGAAAGAAAAGAAAGAAATTAAGAACTTTTGATTAAAATCAAACATCATGGTACAAGATACAACTTTAATTTTGAGAAGAAAAAAAAAACTCAGCCAACAAAACTGAAGTTGAAATTATTTTGCTCTATTTATATTAAACATAAAACAAAATGGTAGGCCTATGCAGGATCAAAGAATGTCAAAATATACTGCTGTTCGTCTTTGATCCATATTCAAATTGTCTCGTCATTTACACATTTTAATGATGCAAGATCTTATGTCTAGCACTTAGTAAGTCTCATGTAGAAATTGAATTATCATTCACATGAATATAAATCTACATGTACTTGTAAACAAGGCATTGCATTGAAGTAGCTGAATATTACTACCTGCATTTGGGAAACAGTCTACGACAATCAAACCTGTTTCTTATCAGAGACTGTATCATCTTAATTAGACCTAGACTCTACATTATCATTCAGCTTTTAAAGGTATTAACCATTCACCTATAAAACAGTGGCATTGTCATGTGCATCATATTTCTTTGATACTGCACATATTTTCATGAAGTCTGTGCAAGAATGCAAATGAAACACGTCTGCTGTTTGGTATTTATCCAAAAAAAAATCACTAACCCGGAAGTCCTTGGCCTTAGGAATAACACGTGGCGAGTTAGCAGGAATTGACATTAAAATAGAATAAGAATAGATCTACTAAATAGGCCTTTGCCTCATGAATGTCTGGTCTAATCATAGACTAAGTGAAGTCTAGACCTTTCACTTTTAAGTTACACAGATTTCATATTACTTAGATCTAGACTACATCTAAATCTAGACATCTAATACTATTAGATCTTGGCAACTTTTGTCTTTGTGACACGAAATTAACACGTCACGGATGATATTTCGGCGATGTACAGGATGACAGTACCACTATTACTAAATCAGTAAGTTGACATAGATAACTAACATCAACTTGTTAAAGTACGTTTAATAGAGATGGCACCATATACAATAACCGGTGAAACTGACACTGACAGATCTAGCGACTACGTTTAGACTAACGTTAAAGAGTGAGACTCGCCATCTCAGTAAGTCGGCCAAAGACAAAGTCAATACAGGGCTAAGTCAGTGTTACTGTTATGTTAGGCCTAACAAACGTTAACGGTTACTCGGTAAGGTTAGGTTTACCAGGACTCAAGAGTCCTGGTTAAATCAGTCGAGGGACATTTCTTAGGAAGTCCTTCGATTCCAAGAATAAAAAGAGTGAAAGAACAAAGGGGAAAAAAGGAAAGAAGAAAGGACAAAAGATTATGTATGGCTGCTGTGGAAATCGACAGCGCCACTGTATCACTATCAATCAAGCGTAAATATACAAACGCCATTTGGTTGGGCCACATTCACAAGTTTTAGGGGAAAAAAGTCCCACCGCTGTGCTTAGGTACTCCACTTGAACTAACGTTAGACATACACTACACACAGTACGGTACTAGGGCTGAATTCACAAGTATACTTTAACACTGCACTGTACAGGAAAGCCACCTAACCTGTAGAGTACTCGTAGTGTTTAGGTAGTATCACTAGACCACATACTGTCATAGATGACATCTACACCAACGCTGCACACTGGCACTGGTCCGACGGTCCCTGACCAGGAAAAATCACTGTTGGACACTGACCAGTAACTTTTTCAGGAATGGACCAGTAAAGATTGGGGGAAAAATGGGTGGACTCTACCTACTATTACCACTAGTCTAGATGTAGATCTAGAGCTAGACTACCGGTATGGCTCTGAACTGTGTTAATTTGACTTGGTCTTAGACTGCAGCTGATCTTAGTTTTAGTAACTGGTATTACAAGTAAAGTCTTAACTTAGACTTAATAGTTAGACTTGAAAGTAAAAGTCTAACATGTCTAACTTTATTCTTTACTCTTCCTTTGAGTTTTACTGTTAGACTTTTAATTTATTTTTTTTTTAGTTTAGTACGCCTACTTTGTCAATCTCATGATTTCATTTTCAACTCAAAAGTCAAGGCTAGTTTTACTAAAACTTTTAGTGTCTTCGAGACTTTGAAATCTTGCAATCTGCATGTCTTGCACACAGACGTTACGACCATAGTACTCAGTAGTCTCAGAAGTAACGTCTAACGACATAAGTTGAAAAGAAACAATAAATAATATGATTTGGGATCTAATTTGAAATTGTATGGCGTTTACAGACTAGGCTTCATAAGCATCACGCGATTGAATACATGGGACTACACACTACCGCAATTAATGGTTATGGTAGTCCAACTGAAACTGTTATTTTGAGCATGATTTTAATAGGATTATAGCTTACCATTCACTTCACTCGTGGACAGTGGGCTGGCTTAGGCCGTCATTCATCTTTCAGAAGGCTTGGTTCTCACTCTGAGATCTGGATTAGGGCCAAAACCTAATTCTAGGCCAGTAAGTTGAACAAAGCTCAAAGTAATGCAACTGCGACGGTTCGTGAAACCCGCATTGCTCTTCACCGTAGCAATTCGGGTTTTACGAACCGGCGTATCTTTCGTGCGTCGGTTCGTGAAACTCCTTTTTCTCAATTTCTCGATATTTCGAGTTCCGTCGTTTTTTTCTTTCTTTGATAAAATCAAGAATAATTAATTTTGTGATCTAAAATTTTGGGATTTGGTAGAGTTTTGAAAGAACTTTCATTTGGTACCAATATCTCGATTTTGAAAATTTGACCAAAATCGAAATAGCGTCAGTTCGTGAAAACGCCGACGAAATATGCCACATCAAATACAATATAGATCGATAAGTTAAACATTAGAGTAAGAAAATATATAGACAAACTATGGTTACGCTGTCATTGTACAGTGATATTCATGACTTACTGGGTTATGTTAAGGAGATTGCTATAATAAAGCAATGCTTATTAAATTTCCAGAAAAAAAAAGACATTAGGACTGTTGAACACCCCTCCCACACCCAAATGCAATATATTAAAGAAAATGTAATACACATTCCATGGAGCGTAAGTGGGTAAGACTATAGAGACATATTAAATTTGTTTTCATTTTATATAGTTTATCGCTGTTCAACACCTTCCCTGGCCAGAAACGCGAATAAGATGCTGTCACCCCATCCCCTACTAAAAAATATTGCCTATTTCGAAAAATAAACATTCAAAGAGTACAAGAAAAAAAGCACATCACCAAGGGTCAACCGATGTCATGTGTACAAGTACATGGGTGCCACCTAAAATGACCATTTGTGGGAGAAATTTCATAACTTGACCATGCGGTTCTGCCTCTCCACTGCTCCGACTGTGTTGTAGCATTCCTTCAGGTAAAGGCGCTGCAGCTTGGCAACACGAGTTGTGTGGCTTCCCACGAGTCTCTGTGTTCCCATGCGAGTGGAAAACGGAAAACGTCGAAGGACGTAATCGTCCGCAGCATCCGTAACTGTCCGCAAATCCGTAAGCGGACGAAAGTGTTGTGATACGTTAACTTGCGGTTACTTTCGGATACTTACGGTGGACGTAAACGAACGCAAACGGACGGGAGGTATTTTTTTTTTTTTTTTTTGCGGATGGTCTGCGTCCAAGCTACGGATAGTTACGTTCAGTTACGGATAATTACGTTTGATTACGGTTACTTGCGTAAGTTTGCATCCGTGGAGTCCCTCTGCGAAATTTTGAACATTTCAAAATTTCGCAGGCTTGGCGCCGTCATTTTGCGTTTCTTCATGGATGAGTTACGGACAGTTACGTCTACATACGTCCCTGCGGATGCCTGCGTCCACGTTGTTTCCCCTTGCGTCCACTCATCCGTATCTATCCACGGCGGACGTAACCCATCGTAAAGCACTGTGCGACTGGGGCATAATCCCCTTTTACACTTTCACGGATCGCATCACGGATGACCACGGATCGTCGATCCGGGATCATCCGTACTGTTTCCGGCATGACCGTGTTGACTCCGTGAAGTCCTCCCGCATTATCCTTGTCCGCGGGAAAAATTAAGCTTGCTTAATTTTTCATCCGGGACATCACGGATGAAAATCCGGATGAAAATTATCATCACGGATGAAAATTAGCTTTTTTGTGGATCGCTATTTTCCAAAATTGAAGTTATTTTCTGAAAGCTCGCGAAGTATACATGTATACGCATCGTTCCTTGTGATCATTGTACATATGTTGATGTATATAATTTATTTCGTATATTACATGAACCTTTTGTAAAAGTGTAGACAATATCATTTTATGATATGTATACTTTTTATTACGTTTTGATTTTCGTTGATTGGAAATAAACTATGATTGAACTTGAACTTGAACTTGAAATCAATACGAACTCATCCTTGTTGGCACCGTCTATTCCGTGTTGCCGCCGTATTCCTTCCTTGTAGGCACCGGCTATTCCGTGTTGCCTCCGTTCTCATTCCGGGACAATTCGTTAAGACATTGGGACCTCCGTATTAGCATCGGCTCCATCCGGGATGCGAAATTTGTCTATTTAGCCAATACAAGCTCATAAAGTCCATGAAATTTGCTCACATCTTCCCCCATCAGTACAGCCAGCAACCCCTCATACTGTTCGCTCTATTGTAGCCTGAAAAGCTTCAGTGACCCACACACATTTCCTTGATGGTTTGTGTGTATGTGTGTGTGTATGTGTGTATGTGTGTTTGATTTGTTTTGTTTTGTTTTGTTTTGCTTTGTTTATGTCATGATGTTCCCGCAAAATGAGAGTTTGCAAGAAGAGATTTGCCTGATGTCGACAAGCCTAGGCGTATGTAGACTCTGGAGGCATGTTGTCCGAGAATGATAAAGTATCAAAAGCAAAAATAAATGTCATCTGTCAACATTTTAGGGACATCCGTGTAAAGACCGCGAAGGGACCCAGTTGCATCCGTGCTCTGCCTTGATATCCGTGTTAGCTCCGTATAGTTTCCGCTGTGGTCCGCGTTCGTTCGTTGTCTGTCCGTGTTGGTACCGTACTTGTCCGTGTAGCCTCCGTACTTGTCCGTGTAGCCTCCGTACTTGTCCGTGTAGACACAGTTGGGATCGTATTCACACCGGCATTGAGAGGAAAATCGATATTTTGCATGCTGGAACACCACGGATGACGATCCGTGGTCATCCGTGAAGCAGTCCGTGAAAGTGTAAAAGGGGCTTTACGTGACCGAGTTTATGAATGGGTCATGATAAAAGTAGGGAGGCTCTGCTACAGTTACTGAAAGCAATTTACTGCTTGGCGCGGGCTAATTTAACTCGGACCAGGAGTGGGCCGAAAATGTATGAGTTACTGAAAGTGGAACAGACATTGTCTTCTTACATTGTTCTTTTGAAATGCATGGCTAAGAAACCAACAGTTTACTTTCCAGCGAATTCTCTGAGTTCTATACTGAGTACCCTTTTGGACGGACGAGCATGTATAGGCCTGAACAAGTGCGATATTGCCTGGCGTGCGATCGAGGCTGATCTTTGGTCGCTCACCTGGTTGCGAGTTTGCGCGACTGAGCCCGGAAGTCGCAACATTTTTCAAATACTAGGTGTTTCAAAAACATTTCCCACTTTTGAAAAAAAAAACCCAAAAAACTATTCATCCGATAAAAGTGTCATTGATATGAGTAATAGCTGAATAGTGTACAATTTTGTTGGAGGTGATTTGAATATTTGAAGTTTACAAGTTTGATGTTTATTATTAGCAACAACAACAACATTTGAACATGTACATTTCAATTATTATACAATTGTATTTACATACATAGTAATGGAAAAAAAATACTTATCTATTACTCCTTTACAATAACATGATTAAATGAAGACATTTTAGATTTAAATGTGATACATGTAGCGTAATTCTACAAAGTTGTTTTTGTTAACAAGGAAACCAAAAGTTAGCACACGTGCTAGTCGAGATTGGTCACCTTGATCTTCGTGAAAGCATAAATCAGTTTCATTAAATGTAAGAATGATTTTGAAGTATAAGGTTTCAGATTTTGGTCAATAACCCTCTGTACAAAATTGAACTGTGCACAGAAACCAATGATGTGTATGTGACTGTGTGCTGACTATGGGCCGAATACATAAAACAAGCAATTGCTTGTAAGCAATTGCTTCAAGCAAAAGCACAAGCTCGTCTAGCGAAAGGTATAGCTCAAGCAATTGCTTAAATCCATATGCATAACCTTTTGCTTATGCTAACACCTTTTGCTTGTCCCGCACAAGCAATTGCTTGCGTTTTCAACAAAAGGGACTTCACGCCTGTGCGAACACAAGAACAAAGGCGAGCGTGACAGCATGTATTTGAAAGGGCATGTGTGTGTGGAAACATTTCCTGACATAGCAGAAGAGCTATGAAATGCACACACAGACACATACACACACATCTATACACACATACGTATCACTGGCTGATTCTCATCACTGCAGCTTATAGTAGCCCGGATCTGCCAGATCGCACGCGGAGAGAGGTCTCCTTGCTCTCTACCGAAGTCAGACATCCTACCTGATTTTCATCACATTTTGCGTGCTAACCACTGGACATTCCCGTTGTTGAAATGAAAAAGTGTCTTACACTACTCAGGAGTAATTTCTTGCAGATTTATACCACTCCTTCGCAAGTGTGATCTTTCTTTCATGAATATGAAAATGATTAAAAAAGGGAACGTTCTGGTTAAGCAAAAGCTCAAGCTCATTTTACAGAGCTTGGAAAATCGTAAGCAATTGCTAGCAAGAACTAGCAAAAGGTATGTTTCATGCATATAGTAGAGGCTACTATGTAATCCCGTGAGGTTTTTGTGCCAAAATTGAGTTTTTTGGCTAACTTTGTCAATTTGGGGGTGCTGAATCCAAAAAACTTTGGTTCCATTTTTTCCGACCACGTCTTCAGCAGCCATTTTGAATTTCAAAATTGCCGCCATAGCAAACTGTAATTTTATCCATATCTCATTAAGTGAGCATTGTTGAAGCTTCAAATTTGGTGCAAAATGCACGGTTGTGATGTCAGACACTCTTGTATATCTTGTTCTGATATTGTGGATTGTTTTGATACAATTTGTAGGCTGCCATCTTGAATTTCAAAATGGCCGGCATAGCAAACTGTATTTTGAACCATATCTCATACAGTGAGCATTGTAGAAGCTTCAAATTTGGTGCAAAATGCCTGTTTGTGATGTCAGACACTCTGATATATCATTTTCTGATATTGTGGATTGTTTTCATACAATTTATAGGCTGCCATCTTGAAATTCAAAATGGCCGCCATAGCGTTTTACCCATATCTCATGTTGCAATTATTGTAGGAGCATCAAATTTTCAGTGATGCACATGCTTGTGGTGTCCAACGTTCCAGTACAGCTGTTTCCTATTGTTGATCATTAGATAGGCCACCATCTTGAAATTCAAGATGGTGGCCATAGAAAAAACATATAATACTGTGGTAAGCCCCCTATAGATGAATTTGCCAAAATTGTCCTAGTTAGACAGAATTCATTTCCAGGTCATGCAGAACGACAGCCACCTCTTAATTCAAAATGGCCGCCATAAATTCAGACTGTAAGGACGAGGTTCCAATGACGTCATCAAGCCATCCTGAGGGGTAAAAACTGCGTATGGGGGGGGGGGGGGGGAGGGAGGGGTCCCCTACTATTCCCCTTAAGTGTGGGCAATCGTGTAAGCGTTACATCCACGCACATCCCATAATAGCCAAGCGGGTATAATGTGGTTCGCGAACTGCGTGCTACAGCTATGCACTTAATACAGACATGATTTGTTTTTGCCTCTCGGGCAATATGTTATTTGGTGTCGTGGAACCTTGTTAATAGTTATATTTAATCCGAGTTATTAAATATTTGTACAAAAGCAAGCATTAATACGATTATAGGTGATCTTCAAAAACTTGATGCTGCCTCGAGAAAATGAAGACAAACATTACAAGGGAAAGTCTCGCAATGGCAAGAAATGCCATGGTCACCCTACCAGGCATCCCATTCACAAGCTTGTTTGTTGACCACAAAATGAAACAACTCATCAGCGAGCTCATAATTGCTAGATGTATTTCTAGAATAACACAGAATGAATAAGGAATGTCAATGAGTAGGTCTTTTCCTGATTGCCCTTGTGTGGGTCATCCTCAATTATCAAGACTTGCAAGATGCTTACTGCTTTACCGCCAATGATTCAAAAACTACAAAGGAACAATAATAGCTCAGTTCTGTGGCACTTTGGATGCATCAGAATTCCTCAACAATTTAGAACACCATCACACGAGGGCAATCTTAAAAACTGTCACTGCATTGAAACTGAAGAATGTGGTGTTTGGCAATTAGGTATCGGAAACATTCAAGGAGGATATTCTAGAAGGAGAAGAAAAGGGAAGTTTTCATGTTCTGTACTCTCTAAAAAAAATCGAGTGAAAATATTCACTCTTAAAAGAATGAATATAAAAAAGAGTGAATTTAGAGTGAAATTGGAGTGAATTTTTAGTGAAAATGTTCATTTTCACTCGTTTTAGAGTGACGTCAAGGATCACTCCAAAATCTTCGAGTGATCCTTGAGGTCACTCCAAAATGAATGAAAATGAACACTTTCACTCAAAATTCACTCCAATTTCACTTTAAATTCACTCTTTTTTGTATTCACTGTTTTAAGAGTGAATATTTTCACTCGATTTTTTTTAGAGAGTACTAAGAATTTGTATCTGAAAGAATTAAAAAAAAAAATCTTATCTTGGATAAATGAGAAAGGCCAGACATTCAGCTCTTGCAATTGAAAAGACACAGTGTAAGATTGGAACAAAGTCATTAAGAGGACCACTACCTTCTTATAACACTTCTACCAGTACAACAGTCTGATAGACTTGTCATTATCCAGTCACTGCTGTACGATACAATCATCGGAAGTTATAAGTTCTACTGTTCTAAGTAATTCCACAATCACACTTAATTTGACAATTTTATGGCCTTCTCCTCGTTCTCACTAACAAAGGTTCATTTTTTCATACCCATGCCCTAGAAACCCGCAAAACTGAGCCAAATAATCGGCCTGAAAGTTGAAATACTGATCAGTCAATTCCATCTGACACAGAGACCACATCACGGGAAAAAAGCAAAGAAACAAGGGTTCATCAAAGATGCCATGGGAGCTGTCACCCGTCACAACGAGGAAGCAGATATCCTCATTCCATTGCATGTATTAGATGCTACTTCAAGAGCAACAGGGAATTTCAGAGGTATGGATGATTATTACATACAGACACTGACATTTTCATTCTCCTAATGGATCTTTGCTTTACTTTTAATACTGTATCACATGTTGTCTGCTCCATCACTGGAAAAGAAGATGATAAAGTACATTTGACATTGTTGAGAGATTATGTTCTGCAAATTGTTGCGAAAACAAAGGTCTGCTTGGTCATGCCTTTCATGGTGCAGGCTGTAGTTGAAAATTTGAGGATGTCTCAAAGAGCAGATGGATCAAGAATTCTCTAAGCCTTGCCTGATGCAGAATGTGCAATGACACAGTACATGCTTTCCAGAAGTTGGGCGTGGATAATTTCAGCCTGGACAATCTCCCACGTTGTTCTCGTATTGATACAACACATCCTGAGAACAAACCTCGTAAACCTTCACAGCCTAATTTGTGCCTCTACTTGCATGGGGAATATAATATGGTACATTGTAGTTATTTCCAGCGGATATAAACTGTGCAATTGAATGCTTTGAGCTAGCCACAGAATTCATTATCATGTTCATATGGCAAAAAATGCAAAAGTCATTGTTTCTTGAAGAATTTAGAACCAATTCTCCCCTGTGTAAAGCCGTATACAAGTGCTGTGACTTCAAAAACACATGCAGGGAATGAGCCTAGAAAACATTAACTAAGAAAATATCCCATGAATTTTGTAGTACACGGCTAATATTGTTTATTTAAACTCTACTCAACCAAATCGTCTAAATGGGGGCATTTAGTCACTCAGACACAGTTACTGAGGCACTTTTGAAATTCATTTGCTTTGACACCAGAATCACATGATTTCCCATTCACAAGTTTTGCATTTCAACATGGTAGTGTACCTACAGGAAGCAGTAATAATAATACTATTTATTGAAGTGATTGACTTACACATAGGTCCTACATGACAGTGCTCCATCATGCTTGAGTTTGCAGGGTAAAGATCTTACAGGACCAAATATGGGTCGAAATCCATCTTGAATTTCAAGAGTGGCAGCAAATGCAAATAATCCATTATTACAGAACGTATATAATTATGTGTGTGTGTGTGTGTGTTTGTAAAATAATGTACAATGTACACCACCATAAACATTGATATGCCTAAAAGTTGCTTGTAACCACAGATATTAGCTCAAAAGCAGCCCTTTTGAATGATAAAATGGCAGCCTAAAAAATGATCTGCAATTTTAGGGAGGGGCTCAAAGTGCATCTTAATGTTCAACATCATGAGCCCGGTTTATGCCCGAAATGTGAACTTTCTGTATTGTTTACAACATGAAATATGGGTCAAAATATACATTCTGGTATGGCGGCCATTTTGAATTTCAAGGTGGCCACCTATAATATCAAAATGGACCATCATTTCAGAAAAAGATGTTTCAGAAAGTCTGATAGCATACGCATGCTCTTTGCCCCAAGTTAGAACCTTACACGCATACGATATGAGATACAGGCCCATATATATATATGGGCCTATATCTATATATATGCATACGATATGAGATATAGGCCCAATTACATTTGCTATGGTGGCCATTTTGAATTTCAAGATGGCCGCCAAGCAAAATGATCCATCATTAAAAACACAAATGTATATATTAGCATGTCTGACATCATAAGCATGCTTTTTGCCCCAAATTTATACTTTCCATAATGCTTACAACTTGAGATACAGGTAAAAATACATTAAGCTATAGCGGCCATTTTGAATTTCAAGATGGCAGCCCTCAAATTGTATTAAAACAATCTACAATATCAGGAAATGGTGTATCAGAATGTTTGACATCATAAACATGCTTTTTGCATCAAATTTTAACCTTCTATGATGCTCACATTATGAGAACTGGGTCAAAATACAGTTTGCTATGGCGGCCATTTTGAAATTCAAAATGGCGGCTGAAGACGTGGTCGAACAAAATGGAACCAAAGTTTTTTGTATTCAGCACCCCCAAATTGACCAAGTTAGCTAAAAAAAATCAATTTTGGCACGAAAATCTCACGGAATCCAATATTTCGACATAGCAGACCGTACTAATACGTTTTTAAGCAAATGCTTGGTCTCTAAGCAATTGCTTGACGGCAGCAAGCAATTGCTTGTGCTTGGTAGCAAAAGCTTCTGCTCGCAAGCAATTGCTTGTTTTTATGCATACGGATTCGAGTAAAAGGCTAGCACAAGCAATTGCTAGCGTTTATGCATTCGGCCCAATGTCCCTGAACAATGGACATGCCTGAACCACCTGTTGACTAGGCGTTAGTCTCGCGCTCCCAGGCCCATGAATGCTTAATCAATTATTCATGTGGATTGCCCCCGAGCACTGCTAGTCTGAATTCATGCACGGTAAAGGGTAAAATGCATGCACATGGAAAAAGTATGCACATGTTTCCATGTGCTTGCAAACACCACGTTTCATTCCAGCTGGCAATCATTTTCAAATTTCGCTTCACATATAATTATATTATCACTAAATTTGGGATATAAATGAGCATCCATAAGTGATCTGAAGTTCTTCATTTTAATACAAGTGTCTACTAATGGTCTGACGAATTTTTCAATTTTTCGATAAAAAGAGATCATTTTTGATAAAGAGTTAAGCAGCATTTTTCATTGAGGCGATTTGTTTCACAGTAGATTTATTTAAACACAAGTGTATACTCTAATTGATTTTCTTTGCTTCCTGTCGCCATGTTTACGACAGAACATAAGGTATTCATTGTAATTTCGTTTTTCAGAAGTAGGGAGAGCGCTGTCGCGACTAAACGACAGTATCGACAGACGTTTGACTTCACACAGATACTGCCAGAGGCTGAGTAAAGACTAGTTGTGATAGTGGAATTTCTCGTGAATAAATAATAAAGCATTCAAACCCTGGCCATTGTTCAGGACCATTGTCAGGGTGTTAATCACACACTCCAATACACACCCACTGACCCCTGTGCAAAGTGAAAGGTTTGTACAGAGGGTTGAAAAAAAGCAAAATCTGGAACCTAACTGTGAAATTAATCATGGATTTCATGAAACTGATTTATGCTTTCATATTTAAACCACCTCCAACAAAATTGTACACTATTCAGCTATCACTCATATCAATGACAGTGTTATATATGTATAGTTTTTGAATTATTTTGAATCAAAAGTGAAAAATGTTTTTTTTTTTAACACCTAGTATATGTCTTAAAACCTTGAGACCTCCAGCGACCTACTGTACGTTTGCGGCCGCGAGCTGCTGCGATCAGGTGCAACCGTTTGACGTCCATATACACTGTGCGACCTCAGCACAGATCGTAGGAGATTGCTCCAGCTCGCGCAAGATCGCAGTTGCAGGCCGCACGGTAGGCATTGGGCTTTACCCTTCCCTGGCACTGCACACGATCAGGAGCCATCAATGGTCACGTTTGATACTGAAAGATATTTCCATTCCCAAATGAGGATTTATATGTGTTGATATATTTCCCCAAAGTACCAAGGCATGTGCTTTCTGACTATATATTTAGAAATATGGAGACTTTTCGATAAACTGTTCCCAACCAATTTTGTAAAATTATGATACAAGTTAATATCATGTGCATTCAAATTCATGGTTTTTAAGCAGTGGATTGATTTCAGCCCAATTATGTCATGTTTACTGCTTTCAAAATCAAATTATTTGTTACGAAATTCAAATTTGGATGGATGCTTTCAATTTGTATTTGGTCATAAATACGTGCTTTGAAATTGATGCGATGGGTGGGTAAGCACTCCAGCACTTTCAATTTCGTTTTTGAGCGATCGATTTTCACAAGTTTATATGAGCATTCAATTTTGTAATACACGTGCAAGAGTGATTTTGTCCACACTGTCTCGATGTTTTGAAGATAAGCGTAATCAAAGGGATAATGAGGCCATTTCTTTTTTTACTGAACTTAAGTCATATGAAAGAATAACTATTTCTGTCAAAACATGAAAAAGTTATAATCAACAATGCCGCAGTGGCAACCGCTTTATAACGGTCACATGTCAACAGAAGCCTCGCCTGAAAGTGGAATTCTTATGGAGATATTGCACGACAACACCTCTTTGAAGGCATTCTTCGCGTTTGGATAACCAAAGGACGTAGACAACTTTAGCGTTCTATTGTTAACATTAAGCTCGATACAAGCAGTGTTTGTTCATGAAATTAAACGTTTATTTGGTATTTGCGACAGAGCAGGTCCTACTCAAAGACAGTTTAATGTATCTTGATCTTCTTTCACATCTCAGACAGTTTAATGTAAGTTGACCTTCTTTCCCATCTCAGCATGAGGTATTACAAGGGTGCTTATGGAACATGGCAGAAGAGCTGATGACGAGTGCATTCAACCCGTCCGCCCAAAGGAACTGGAATTTTGTCCCTAAGAAAATTCGATTTGAGATCGACAGGAAGAAGGTTGTGGAATCGGCACTTGAAAATGTTCGATCGAGGGCCACAGGAGAAATCGGAAAGCCACTGGAGGTTCACTTCATCAATGATGTTGCCTTGGGCGTCCATGGTGGAGGACCAATGAAGGTAAAAGCCATAATCTATGTTTCATCTTTTGTCGCTAGAATGCTCGTTCCTTTGAGAATAAAGAATGCTGCAAGGATATGAATTGTCCGTCATCAATGACCACACCTTTGTGGGGTGCATGTTGCGAGTTCGACGCACCCTCGAATTATTACAACCCACGAGTTATACAGTCAATGAGTTCGACAACATCATAGTCCATGGGCCAGGCCAGATATTGGTACCACCTGGGGTGGCAAAACCTTTTTGGTGTCATTTTGTCTGTCAGGTATAGATATGCTTATCAAGCTATGATAGCATTTCCAAATGAGTAGCTTAGTCATAAAAAATGAATTTCAAACCAATTTGGTTTCGTTGTTATATCCCTATACTTATGAATCGAGACTAATCGCTATACAAAGAAGAGCACTGTCTTCTGTATGTTCACAGGTGTTCTGTTGTAAACGCGGTGCGCTTAGTCTTTATTCAAGGCAGCGAAGGAAATATCCAATGGTTATGATGTCCACAGCGCTTAGTCTAATATTCAAGACGGCGAATGGAATATCCAAAGCTTATGATACAGTGTATATCCTTTTATCTAAAAACAGCAACAACAAAAAAGCAATACCTCGTGAATTTTACCGTATTTTTCAATTATTTATCATTTTCCGGTGAAAACGCTGCGATGAAAACGCTAATATAACGCCAATGTCGCTTTATTTCCATCGAACAATGAAAGATGATGCAAAATCAATGTACCGGTACAATACATTATAACAAATAATGTTGTAAATGAAAAGAGTGATTTTTGTTTAAAACTGATGTAATTGTTGAAAGGGTAGTATAAAAACAGTATAGATAATCCCTTTTATTAAGAACTTTAGATAAAAAATGATAACCGTACGTTCTAGATAAAGACTGAAGACTATTAAGCCCCGTGTTGTATTGTCGAACTCATGGGCGTTATTTGTGTAGTGTCGAACTCGGGGAATGTGCGACTCGTAGGCTACATAACTCTTGGGTGTCGATCTCTTGTAGGGGAATTTGTTGTTCAAGTTGGAGGCTCTAATGAATGAATGAATTGATAAAACTAACCACTAAGGCCACTGCTCTCGTTTCATGGGCTCAGCTGTCCTAACAAGACACACAAACAATCAAACACACACACACACACACACACACACACACACACACACACACACACAATTGGCCCCAATCTTATAATCATGTCTAGAGAGCTATATCAGTTTATAAAAAGTTGTCAAACACACCAATATTAAAGCAGTTCTGGATTAAGGAGACCCTATAATAAACGCGAGACTTCTGCTCAATGCCAAAAAAAAAAAAAAAAACCAAAAAAACAAAACAAAACAAAACAAAAAAACCCCACAACAAATATGTATGTTCTAGGAGCTTTTATTTTAATTTTTTTTAAAGAATCATTATACACGTTAACCATAACTATACATATCTATCTATACATTGCTATATCTATCTATATATATATAATATACACGTATACATGTATATCATACATGCATATAATATATGAATATATACACACATATACATCTGTGACAGATGTATGCACAAAGTAGAATAGGTATCACCTCTTCAATCTTTCTTGTCTCACACAATCAATCTTCTTTGGGTTTTCTTGCTATCATAATGTACATAAGAACAACTGCATCCTTTGCGTTCTATTATCGTAATCTTAACTGCAATTAAGCAAGCAATGACCTATAGGGGAAAGGTTTGTAGTTGCTACGTCATTGACGAAAACATTTAACTTATTACTTCCTACCAGGAGTTCTTTCAGCTGTTCTTTGACCAGCTTCTCGAGAAAGGAAAGTACCCTGTCTTCAAGAGAATAAATGATTCTGCCATGTCTACAACACGCTGGTTCAACAAGGTGTGTATATAATTTCATTCGACTTTATTTAAGGGCAGATGATGTGATTATTAGAAGATATGAAGATTACACGATATTTGCACTTTACCGCCGGTTTCAACAAGGTGTAGATATTTACTTTTTATCACATTTAAGCTTATATATACACTTTTGATATAATTTTGGTAGCGGATGCATAGAATACTAGATCAATCATGGATTTTAATAGGTCTACACTGAGTCACTACTGTAAAAAGACATGAAATGGTTAGATTTCACAAAAATATGCAGTCTAAGATATTAATTCCACAATGGGTATGGATATCACAACTTGCCTGAACTCAACAGCAAATATAATAATTACGAGAAGTTTTATGCGTGGGGTTCAAAAAGGTGTAATGATACTGTAGTATTGTTTTCTCATTCATTCTAAGGTAAATCTCACCCGTTTATGATCCTTAAGTTTTTCACCCACATACGCAACATGCAGTCCGAAAGTATGAAGGTCTGTGGTATACAGGGAAACCCCGTTAACGAGCTCGCTTAAGTACCAAGGCTTAAAAGAGGTGAATTGGCCAGTCTCGATTTTCCGTGCGTGTTCAATGATGACAAATAGCCACACTTAAAGCGAGTTCGATTTTACCGAGATCCCGGCTACAACAAGTTCGATTTGATTAATTGATTAGAAAAGAATGACACAACGAGGTGATGTTTGCTACGTCTTGAGCTTAAATGAATGTGTTACTCAGCAGGAAACAAAAAAGAAGCACAACTTAATCGCAAGGCCATCTGTATCTTGTTAAATGAAAAAACGCTACGTTATTTCTTATCCATTGATACAGGACTTCCATGACCTGGACATGCTGAAGGCCATTGGGAAACTCTTTGGTCTGATGATCTACAACAAAGTCATCATCACTCTTCCTTTCCCGGATCTCTTCTACAAGAAGATCATGGTGAACATGTCAGTACCGATTTTCACACTAATGCGTTAATTTTGTATGTTGACTGTGCTACATTACTCTGGCGTCAGGGGCATTGATAATAAAAAATATTATACAAGTTTACCGCGCAATTATGAGATTTGCATTCGACTTCAACAATAGGCGCTCGAGTTCAAATGATTTTCGTCAACACTCTATACTCTCCACGTTCGTTTACATTCTTCAAGAATTCGACTTTGTTTCATGGCATTCCTTTTCAATTCTATCTCATTCAACTTAGAGAGCAACTCATTCAATTTAACGACGCAAAATTGTCATTCAATTTCGCGCCAGCTCGACAGGCGTTCAATTTTCTCTCAAATACACTTGATTCAATTCCATATAGTAAAGGCACACACCTTCGCGCTATATACTTCAAAATTCAATAAATATAAACAAATTTTGACATTCTATGTAAATCTTACTGCAGTTCTTCACGTCTAATTTCCCCTCACGCTGTTTTTTTTTTTTAAATGGTGATTGTAATTCTTATTTAAAACTTTAATTCTAAAAGTATCTTTCAATGATATCTTAATTTTCTTTTCTTCTCAATCTTTTCTTCCAGTTTCACTCTATTCCTCCAACAATATGGATATAACGCTAACAGAATGGTCATAACTATTTTTTAACATATCTGTATCCAGTTTCTCCATATATATTGCATCCCATCCCATGGTAGCTTATGGACCCTCCCCTCATTCACATTCCACAAACAATCCTGCCTTAGACCTGTGTCTTTCCAAGAGTATCGACAGGAATAAATATTCTTGCTGTTTGTCAAATGGTAAAGAGTACTTCAACCAACCTAGCTCTGTCTGTATTCCAGATATTCAAGTATTCTCCTTGAGCTGCGTCAGGTATAAATGAATGTATTTGTGTACTGGGGGGCATTTCATAAAGGAACTTGTCGGATAAAATATCTGACAAGTCAATTATATCCGACAAGTTTTGAGAAATTCTTTAGTCTGATTGGCTGATTTCTCTGAACTTGTCGGATATAATTGACTTGTCGGACATTTTATCCGACAAGTTCCTTCATGAAACGCCCCCTGAAGTGACGTTCTATGTACAAGCTGTAGCTTCAATGACGGTTTTGTAAAGGAATAAATGAAGAGCTACAAATAGCATATCTGAGCAGTAAAAAAAAAAAACAAAACCCCCCCCCAAAAAAAAAAACAACCCCCCCAAAAAAAACAAGCACTGCTCAAATGCTATAAATTGCTTGCCCGTGAATTCGTGAATTCGAATACCTTACTGTTCATCAGGGCGGTGCTAGCGCGAATTTGACTGCGTCTCACGTGCATTTTTCTTTTGAACGCTCTTGATACACTTTTATGCGAGAAGATCATGAAAGTTCATGCTGCTGTAATTGAATTGAAAGAACTACAGGTAGTTAGCTTTTTATGCCTCCGCCACGAAATGGTGCCGGAGGCATTATGTTTTCGGGTTATCCGTCCGTCTGTCCGTCCTTCCGTCCGTCCGTCCTGCTCAAGGTCAAAGGTCAAAAGGTCAAGGTCAAATACATAAAATTTCACTATTTCCATCATATCTATGCAATGCCTGAAGATATTTTCTTGAAACTTAGTGTATACATGTATTACCCGATTAAGATTCTCTGGTGAAAGTTTGGGTTATGAGGTCAAAGGTCAAAGGTCAAAAGGTCAAGTAAAAATATTAAAACTTCACCTTTTTTCTCTGTACCTTGGAAATTGTTCAAGGTATCTTAATGGAACATAGTATATATACATATACTGACTGGCAGTGATTATCTATAGAATTTAGGGTTCATGAGGTCAAAGGTCAGGGGTCAAAGGTCAAGGGCAACACTTTAAAATTTTACTATTTCCCTCATGTTTATGCAATGCCAGCAGAATTTTTTTTTCTTTTACACTAGGTGCATGCATGTATAACCTAATAGAGATTCTCTGGAAAGTTTTTTTTTTCTTTTGTTTTTGCCTCAAAGGTCAAAAGGTCAAAGATTAAGTGAAAGTGCTGAACTAAGTTTTTCCTCCATATATTCTCGGAAGTGGCTCAAGTTATCTTGAAACTTACTACATATTTACGCATGTTCTGCCTGACAGTGATTTTCTTATGAATTTTAGGGTCAAAGGCCAGATGAAAATGGTAACAATTTACTATTCAATACAGAAATTGCACTTTTTCTCCATACCTTGAAAATTACTCAATGCATAAACGTATGAATGGGTCAAAGTCAAGTTAAAGTCGGTAAATCTCAAATGGATGCTCTCCTATTTATCCAATTAAACCTAGGTCAAGGAAGGTGAACATTCAACACATTTGTGACAAACTTGTCATTTTAACATTTTGCCAATTTTGTGAAAATGTAATCACACATTGTCCACATGTACTATTTAGACCTATTAGGAGAATCATGCATTATGGCGGAGGCATACCAGTCGCCATAGCGACATTTCTAGTTTGAATGTTGATCTCGGTGATCAGTCGAATTCGTTCGCAATTGCATGAATCATTATGTATCAAATGCAAATCTGACGAAATTGTGCGGAATAATTTATACTAGAACGTAGTTATCATGGAAAGATGATTCCCTCTCATTTCACCTGTGTCCACTTCTTACAATGTCTTTTTTTTCTGAGAGATCTAATTATTAGAGGCAGAATATTTGGATATGTGATAGAACATAACAATTTACCAAAAAATACAAATGGTGGGAGTTTTCTGCAGCTTAACTCATCCCAATAAGTGAAATAATTGTCCTAGAGATAAAAGATGTCATAATATATAAAGCATCAGTGTGTATGAGGTAAAGAAGCATAATTAATTTCTGGTATTCAGCTCAGAAGTCAATTGCTTTCAAAGTTATTATAATAGATCATCGAAATATGCATGGAACCCTGTTGGAAATAACGTGTAAATCTATATGCAATGCAGATGTCCTGTAAGTTGTTATCTGTATGTTTTTATATGGATGGATTAAGTTCTATGTTTTGTAGCTGGAATAATAAAACAAAATCGATTAATGTCTCACAGAGTATCAAGCACGAAGGACCTGCAGCTTCTAGAACCAGAAATGGCTAAGAGCATTCAGTCCTTATCACAGCTGTCTGAAGAAGACCTTAAAGCCATGGAGATGACGTTTGTTGTAGATGACTCCAGAGGAGAGACCAAGGAACTAAAAGAAGGTGGTGATGCAGTGGTGGTGACAAAAGACAATGTGTAGGTTTGCAAAGTAATGTTCTGTTTCTTTAATCTTGGGTTCAACTTTACAGACAGCCGACGTAATTTCAGGCGTAACCCTTTGATACAGGTAACTTCGATCATACAAACAAATAGCAACAGACATTTCAAACTGTTTATGACATTGTTAAGTATTCGACGTATTGAAATTGACTTGAAACTATACTGTTTCATGTGGACGTACATACCGACTAGACTATTGTGACATCTCAAGTTATTGTATATACAGGGTTGTATAAGCCCAGAGAAAAATTCAAAAATCAATGAATTTTGAAGGGATCGTCAAGGGTCCTCGGATTTTCACTAGATCTGTCAGCAAAATTCACTGAATCCGCAGATTTTGTTTGGGGAAACTTCCCCTTTCATGTTAAGACATGTTAAATCTCCGATGTTATGTTCCTGTGACTATACATAGTGATTCTAAAACTGCCCACGATCTTAACCCCACCAACAGCAAAGAGTACATCGAGCTGTACTCCAGATACCACACGACTGAAGAGCAGGTGCAGGCATTCAAGAGTGGGTTCATGGAAGTGCCGATCATGAACCGCTTACAGGAGCTCTTTGAGTGGGAGGAGATGAGAGCCCTCTTCCTCGGTGGAGAATGCGACTGGAGGGCGTTTGAGGAGGTACGTTTTGTTTCATCTTGTTCTCTCGTCATTTGCCCCGACATGTTTGCCCCCTCTGAAGGGGTTTTTTCCCCGGGGTCATCCCACTAGACCGACACCCACGAGTCATACAGCCCACGAGTTCGACATTGAAAACAGGTCCACGAGTCATACAGCCCATGAGTTCGACACTAGGCAAATAAAGCCCATAAGTTCGACACTAGGTAAAAACATCCCACGAGTTCGACAGATACAACAAGGCGCGTAATGTGTCGGTCTCGTGGGCCTTGTGGCTTAGTGTCGAACTCATGGGCTGTATGACTTGTGAGCTGTATGACTCGTGGGCTGTATGACTTGTGAGCTGTATGACTTGTGGGCTGTATGACTCGTGGGTGTCGGTCTCGTGACGTGCACCCCCTTTCCCTATGGTTTTGTATGTTTTCGGTTCAGTTATCATTTTTTAAAGTCATAAATGGGTCAACCATGTCTTCAAACAGCTCTTAGTCGAGACGATGATGTAGTGAGATTCAAGGAGTTGAAGAAATTTGTAAATAAAGCCCCCGATTTAAGAAGTTTAAAACGAATTTTATGCATGCCATGTCCTCAAATAACGATATACATTACGTACAATACATGTACATACAAATACAAGTTGAGTACCTTCAAAATGCACATAGAGCGAAGTCGTGTTTAATGCTACGTACCCACGTAAATTAGTAAATTAGTGGTAAAATATCTAAAATCATGAAATGATCTCATCATCATCTGTACGTAATCATGTCGATTCCTTTTCTTGCAGTATCTATGTAAACATGGAATACCCACATGAATGGTGACACATTTTGTAATTCCTGGAAAGTTTTATCCTTAAGGGTGGCTCAAAACTGATGTTCATTGTTTTACGAGCGATTCACGTTTTAATCTCCGTACGAAATGCATCCACCTGTTTAAGCCATAATTATGGACAGTTCCTATAATCTTTCTCAGTTTTTATTTTTTATTTTTTGGTGATTCTGATGTTGCAGTAAATTGATTATTGATTTTACGCCTAGTCTTTCTTTTTTTCTTATGAATTGTCGTCGTCAGAGTATGTTTGCTATATTGCTGCAACTAACCTTTCGAAATATACAAAATACATCGACTTTAAGTAAAAAAAAAATACAAACATAAAAACCTTTGTTTCAGAGCTTTCGGTACGAACAAGGATACACCAGAGAACATCGAGTCATCAAGATGTTCTGGGAAGTCTTTCACAGTCTTCAAGAGGAAGAGAAAAGAGAGTTCTTGAGTAAGATGCTTTTACCAAGGAGCTTTCAAACAATCTTTAGTTTTTCCTTGCATATCACAACAGTCAACAGCTTTGCTAAGGTTAAGACTCCCACGTGTGTATTCTGAGCTATTTCTAGCTACGTATTCTGTGGGATATCATTCACCTGAGTCGTGGTAAAATTGTAGGAATAATTTTATCATTTTCATCGCCGTTATACGTTCGGCACCTGGACAACGCCATAAGCATCCGATATATGATAACCATGACAAAACGTTACAATCAAAGCGTTGAAATTAAATGGTTTGTCAAATGATGGCATGAACGAAAGATAATCTTAGTGGCCACTAGTTCCTTTCCTTAATCCACTTTGCTGAAATGCATACAGAGCGATGAGGTAAATGCATAGAGATGTCATCAAAAATGGCAATTGCTACATGTGTGAAAAACATTTCAGCTGGGTGAAATAAAGTTAGTTTTATTCCTTTAGGAGAGATTTGCATACACTTAAGAGAATATTGTATGTCATTATGGGCATTCTCTTTTATATGAAATATATGTGTATAGGTCTACTTTTGGATTTTTTTTTGAAATGAGAAAGAGGAAAATGGACAAGAGAAAAAAAGGTATCAAATGAATTTAATCTATTGGCATAATAAAGAATGTTTTAATGTATACACACGTAGATATGCAAGTACTGTATATGATACAGTTTATAGGTTGGATTATGTATATGTATATGGACAAATGCCTATATGATGGGTACTACTGTATCCCCGTAGGATTCTTCACTGGAGCCACACATGTACCTGTTGGTGGATTCGGAGCGATCGGCCCTCGGATGTGGCCCATCGGCGGGGATAACGATTGTCGCGGGGAACCACCGGAGGACATGTGCCCCGAAGTAAACACCTGCCAGGGGTACGTTGTGCTACATCTCCCAATGTACAGACGCAAGGAACACCTGGAATTTCGGCTGAGAAAATCTCTCAGTATCACCACAGGTTTCCACAAGTTACACATTCCTTGAAGGGAAGAATAGAGGAAAAAACAGTCATTTGCTTCAGAGCCGAGATACAGTGGCATGTTTCTGATTTCAAGATTGCATACCTGTAAATTCGTGGCGAGATGCTGGGGAAAAAAAAAAACCACGGCGTCTAAAGACAGAGAACGTATCTTACAAGAGACATCAAGTTTTATGGATGCAATCGCATTACACTCCACACGTTTAATGTGTGTGGAAAAGCGGGAACTAAATGAGCTATACAGAAGTTATTAGTTAGAACAACAAGATGTTCGCAAAATTTCAACTGGTTATTGGTGTCTCCATAAGAGGACATGCATGCAGACATATATGACTTGAGAACTGCGTGCCTATAACAACGGTTTCAAGCATGATCTAGTCACAATCCTTATAGAAATTCACATAATGATTGTGTCATGTTGATACATATTTTCATAGCATTCTTTTGCTACTGGGATGTAATGTGTCATTATAGAAAACACCTACTTACACATTGTTTTTTTTCAGTTTGTGCAAAGAAGATGGTTATATTTAGGTTAATTGTATAGATATAATGTTAGTACTTTGTTATGTATTGTATCGTTTAAATTTCGCAAATTTTGCAGAGTAGTACAAAATATTATGTCAATGTCATCTTTTGGTGTTAGATCCTGGTTATATAGAGTTTGGTATCTGCCACCCACGGGGGGGGGGGGGGGGTTAATTACTTTCCTTCATCAACTAAAATATTGACATTAAAAGCAGACAACATTCAAATTTCAGTGTGGCAATAGTGTAAAAACATGCAGGTGGATATCTGAAATTTGCAGAAAGGAATATAGCTCATTTATCCAAATTTGTGAAAGATGATTTCATCATAAAACGTTAAACTTTCTGAAAAAACGTACTATCGTAACCCAGTTGTCCTCAAACTAATATAATTCCCATATAACATGACTGCATGCGCCCGGTTCCTATCAGGAATCTTCTCAAGCCTGTGTTCCATTAAAGCACAATAAGACCGATAGCACGGCTGACTGAAACTAGCGATCGTAAAATATTCACATCAATTATACAAACGTCTTTAAATTTGTTGGTTTAAAAATAGGAATAAGACTCTTAAATGTAGTGTGTGTAGGACGTACAATGTAGCAAAATAGCAAAAATTTTGACATCAGTGATGTTATGATGTCATTTCTTTTCAAATCAAGCGACGAATCAAAAATTTTGTATGAATTGTAGGTGTTAATGCAGATGATTTTCTTTTTTTTTTAAAGAAATACTTAGTGTTGCAAGTTCTCAGAATTTTGACGATTATTTCTTTTTGAATGATAAATCAATATAGGACTATACGTACTGAGGGTTTGTACAACATCTAATTAAAAGACAAGTTTTTTTTTTCAAAAAAAAAAAATCAGATTTCATTTTTTTTTCTTCAGACGAACTTTTTTTTTTCCATGGATTTATGTTTTACTGTTCGCCAGTATATTTAAAATTGTAACAATTCTCCGTGTGTTATGTTTTATTCTAGTGCTTAGCATAATCTCCGCATCATTTTTTTTTGCACAGTTGCTAGCTTGTAGCAGAACATTATCGCCAAAATGGATGTCCAATTCAGCCAAATAGTAAATAATGATGGTAACGATTGTAAATTAGTGCTCAATTTCTATGGGAATATGCTAAACATAACAATGTAACCAAAATAAGGGAGAGACAAGCTGGTTATTAAGTAAATACAGTAACAGATATCAATTAAAAAAAGGAAAGTGCACATTCCCAATGCAAATAAACGCAACTGTGCATTTCATTTTTTGTTTGTTTCAATATTGGTTCTGTTGCATTCATAGACTAACTTGGAATTAGCAGATATAAGAAAATAATCCCTCTCATCCTAATTGGTGTGGTAATTTACTTAATGCCGTAGACTGTAGATCGCATCGCATGTGAGTTAAAAAGAAACAAAACAAAACAAAGCAGACTACTGATAAACAAGTTTCGTTTTCTGAAGAACTGTGAAATGTAAACATGATAGATACAGACACTTGAACAGATCCATTTCAATCTACGTGTAGACATGACTGGGCAAAGAAAAGGAATGGATTCAACCGGTTGATGCTGTTTATTTATGATGTTCGCAAAATGTGTGCTATTATTCGTTATAATCATGAACTTATTTAGTCAGTAACAGCTGGTTTAATGTTAAACAGAAACCAAATACAACTGTTTCTGCAAAGGAAACAATGTACATTAAATGAATCTATTCGTTCATCTATGTGTGCTTTGAGCTCATTCTGCTTGTGTTTATTAATGCCTAATGCAGGTACTTTTTAATGGGTGCTTTTTTTGTTATCATTATCTGTACCAGTACCGTTTCTGTAATGTATAAGTTTTTGCAGACATTTCGCTTTACGTTTGACATTGAATTTGATAGTCGGGTCATTCACTGAGTCGCCGAAAAAAATAGCAATGGCCACTTTGAGATGACACTGATTGATGGTTAAATGACAATTGTTGTTACCAGCAGTGCTTATTTTATTCATTTTTCATTCAACGCTTTCTCCATACGATACGATATCATTAAAATGTTTTTCATCTTCAATTATGCAACTATTAACCTAAACAGCTAAAGAAAAGGCTGCTCCAGGACACAAAATGTCTCACATTAGATCTGCAAAAGCTCTTTCTCCGTCTAGTCGATATGCGAATTAACATGAAGGTAGAAAATTTCGATTTTGTAGGAGTATTATCTCTGATGAGAATTTTAGAGTGGAGACATGGTGCAATGTGTATATATAATGTTCTCATAGTGTGTGTGTGTGTGTGTTTTTTAATATGCCCCGTCATAAAATAATGTCTGGAAATGAAGAGCTTGCTTCCAAGAGGTGCTAAATCCAATTTTTATAAACGGATTTAGCGCTTTTTGTTGTTATTGTTGAAAGCTCTTCAATTATATTGAAAATAAATCCCCCCCCAAAACCCCAACAGCCCCCACTAAAAAAGAAAAACACCAAATCTCCAAAAAACACAAACAAAGTGTGTTCGCAAACAAAACCACTGTCAAGATATATGCTTATTCATTTATTTATTTGATGGTTTGCTTGCTAATAATGCTTGTTTTTCAACGAGTTCTTCTTTGAGTGATGATTAAAATCAGTTGCTGACTGTCTATTCTACGCATCGATTTTTGAAGAACTTCTTTGATTGTAACGTTTCCTATGATGAAAGAATGACAACGGTTCGGGGACAAAGAAAAGTCGACAACACAGACGAATCGATGGTAAAAGACGGGGACGACTTGATTTGCTTTGCTTTGCTTTGCTTTGGTTTGATTTGATTTGATTTTGATTTATTCTCTCTATGGCATTTCATTACAAGTACATCAATTCTCAGCCACTTCATTAAACACTATACAAATAAGGCATTACATGGTACACAGTAATGTGGCTATTTTGTAGCAATTTTCGTTGCACAACCTGAAAATCTGTATTGATACTCACATACGTTACATCTTCATTTTCATACAAACGATTGGCAAGAATAAATACAAAGCTTGACTGTTAAGAATCGGTAATGATTGAAATTAATACAATAAAAGAAAACAAGGGGGTCCAACATGATGCTCGTGGAATACGGGGTTAAGGAAAAAGAGAGAGGGAGGGAGAGGGAGAGGGAGAGGGAGAAGGAGAGAAAGGGAGAGAGAGGGAGAGAGAGAGAGAAAGGAGAGACTCAGGGAGAGAAAGAATGAGAGGGGATGATAGAAACCTCCCGACGACGACATCAAGAAAGTTGTAATCCTGGTAGTATATAGAAGGACAAGAAAGAGAAAAATAGAGGGAATAAAGAGTAATCAAACCGATAATCTAGACGTAGTTATGATTATGATGATAATTTTCATATTGAAAGAGAAAGAGGGAGGGGGAGGAGGGGGATTTTTACATTTTGATGTTTCACATGTTTTCCACAAAGAAAAGTGAGATTGTCAGAGCTACTCAAGCGAACTCGAATTGGAGGTAGTCAGTAGCGCCATCACCTTGATTAAGAGATATCCATTGACCTTTATATAAATTTTCATTAAACCTTCATTGACGTGAAACTGGTAATAGGTTGTATGTGTATCACCAGTCAGTAATTATAACCTTCGGGGCAAAGAGGTTGTAGTTGCTAAATTCTTGACCAAAATATAATTACTGTATCAACGGGCAAAGAAGAATGCATATTTATACATCGCAGGAACGTTTAATTTTTCCTCCCGGGGCGCAATTTGTACCTCTACTGTCACCCCCACCACACACACACATACACACAAATAGACATACATCCCGCCACACCTATATGAAAAAGTTCTTCCAACCTTTGGATGTAGTTGAAATGGAATGTAATAAAACAACTAAAATAAACTACGGGCACATGAAAGTAGAAATCAAAAAGAGATTCATGGCATTGAATGGCTATAATTTTACACAGCAAAAGTACATACAACATATGCATTTGACACATTCAAAGAAGCGCTCCAGCGTCACCTCCGTTGTGATTAGCTGCACATCACACCACAGTGCTGAGTGATACTCTATCCAGAGTTTTTCAGCGTATTCATCCAGATCCAGATCCAGCATTCTATTTTGTTGACTCACAGTTAATGACGATAGTATGAAAAAAAGACCAAGATGTAACGTGAAATATTTCTTTTAGTATATCACATGTTAGTACATACAGTGTCATATTACTTTTGAAATATTCGCTAATAAGTAAGACTAAGAATGATATTCATATTTGCACATTAGATTATTTTAAGTTGTAAGGGTTCAGAGGCGGATAATGTACGGTTGGCCGGTTAGGCGATTAACCCATTCCCCTTCGGCTCGTGTTTGTTGTTGTTTTTTACGTTTACAGTTCTTGTCATGACATTTCGACCACAACGCAAAAACTATTGCCCTGTAGAATGTTGAAGTAACGGTAGCTGACACTGTGCTTTATCTTGCCAAGCATTTCCTCATTCCGCCTAAACGATATTGATGCCAAATGTTTTCAGTAATATAGTTCAATGAGTTCGTAAGTCAGTAGTCACACCATATTATGTGCCTCATAATTCCTTGCGATGTGTTTATGTCTTGCCATTGCAAAGCTTGATAAGATTATGTTTACCCAGGTTTACCCTCAGCTGATGAGGCTAAAGTCCGCTATATGCCCGCTTAATTTTGAGTCTCAACATGATTAGAGGGATATAACACTTCTTCCCACGTAGATTCATCACAAACATGATGTAAGGGGGTGACACAATAATAGTCCATCGTTGTCGAATTTGCGTGTTGTTTGCTACGTTGCTCACACCGAGTTCTTTTATTACGGGAATTCCCCGTTTGAGATTACGGGGATTCCCCCAGCCCATTCGCGCATCTTGCGTTGGTTGTTGCGCAATCACAGTGAAGCGCCAGTGATTATTGCTATGCCTGGGTTTTCGCCCCAATTACAAGTGCCGTGTATTGCTCTATCCGATCAGCAGCATATAACAGCACTACATGACAAAGTGGCCGTCATGCAAATGCGTCGATACGGCAGCTTCGATCATAGAAAGTGCAGTGAGTGGCGAGTACACCTGGAAGTGTCGACCAAGCTTAAACGCTCGGTGACAGGTTGTTTCTGTCGGCAGAGAACCCTTGGTTATTTGCAGAAGATCCACGTGGATACAGTGAAAGGGAGTGGTAAGTATGAATGAACAGCTGTTGACATTTGAATATCTTTGTCTAGTCGGTGCGATATCCAATCACACTATGCAGCCGAGTCACGGATAGTGATCTCTCCGTAATGTAAGGCCACGTACCAACCAATGCCAGTCGTATGCAGCTAAAACACTCCATTTAACACGATAGTAGGGTTTACAGCTATGATTGCAGAAAGCGGACAAAAGATGTTGAAGTACATTAGTGCATGAGAGACAGTTGTAAGAGAACTTATGTTAAAATGTATTGCATATATGAAAAGAAGCGTAATTGTAATAGTATGAATGTCAGTTTGTCATGACCTAAAATTGATGTGAAAATTGACATTATTTGTATACACGAATATGTATTGTATCCTTTATTCTGTTCAAATGAAAATAAATTAACTTGAACTTGATATGTCTGCATGGTCATACACTGGCTCACTTTGCTGTTTCTTGTATTCGCTGAAGAGTGCTAAACAAGGAAATCAGCAACCATGCGAGTTGACCGTGATATCTATCTTCATGCATGAGATCCTTAGGGGACATGATTTTAAATATCGAGCTTATGTTCATCCGCAGTATACTCCGCAGCAGTATCCATATATTATATACTTCATTTATCTGACATGCCGATTCTGTTCGTGTTACCCACCTCAAAACCACCACCGGTTCGATCGTAATACATTTGTATCATCAAAATTGTTTACAGGGACAGACTGCCAGTGCTAGTTAACACTAACAGGGCTAAAGTTACCCACCCTCTGTCCTGCTCTATTGAAACAGTATACAGTAATAGCAGTCATGGGAAGTGACTCCAGGCTTGGGAAGGTGTTGCAAGAGATAAGCCAGCGAAGCTGGGATGACATCGAGCTGACAGCAGACCTTCAGTCAAAGCTGGAACAGGTCCTCTCTCCGTCTTCATTGTTCTCTGATTTCCGAGTCAGCAGTGACTTTTGGTGAGTACAGTACTGCAGTACTCTCCGCGTAATCGGGTATCGCTTTCATGTTTTAAGCTCTGTTTATTTCTATCATGTCTATCAGATGAGTTTTAGAGATGGCTGCATATTACAAGCCCTGCTCTTTATAGTTGTCCCTCCATTTTCAACATCATTTAGTAAATAATATCATGCATCTTGACTGCACAATTTATTATGTGATTATGTTTTGACATATTTGAGATATGTACACCATTGTATATTGCTTTGATTAGTAGTATGTATTTTGCATAGTTATATTCTTTGTTGAAAATGTATAAGTGAAATGAAATGAAGAAAAATAGTGTACATTCTTGAGTAGAACAATCTGGCACATTAGAGGCTCACGAAAATACAAAATAATAGATAAGGTGTGTACAATATGAAGCAGTATCGCAGCTTCACCCTGTGATGTAACCACTCACCTAACTAAATCTAAAAGCACATGTTGCACCTAATGTAGCCAACCCAGATAGCGTTATATAGTAAAGCGATGCAAGTTTCTTTTATTTTTCATATGAATCCCTAGAGCAGGAAATATGCTTTAAGAGAGCTGAACGTAATAGGGCCTACAGCACGTAGCAGGGATTAAGGGGATGATATAGTATTGGTTAAGATGACGATTCAGCTTTTAATTTTTGTCTGAGAAACTCAGAAACCACTTTATGAAATGTTAAAAAGCATACCATTCGAATAGGAATTCATTTGAGAAAATTAGTTTTGGAATGGCTGAGCTATCCAAAAACAAGGCAACACAAAGCGATCCTATGATAAAAGGTGAGGGTCCTACCTTTTATATGTATCAATTTGTTTGGATATCTCGGGTATTTCAAAACCTATTTTAATGAAATAAACTTTGAATCCCTCATGGAATTATATGCCTTTCATATTTCATAAAAAAGGTTCCTTATTACCTCACAAATAAAAGTTGGAAACCTGAAGTTCCGTCTCAACCAAACCTATACCATCCCGTTAGTGCAGTATAGCCTAGAAGGTAACTTGCTCTCAAGAAGCAAAATTATATGTCACGTATGTGGAGGATGATAGTTTTAGGTCATTTTATAAACACTGTGCACTCCGGGTCAGCTTTAAAAATGAGAAGGTGCACACTCAATCTCCAATCCCAAAGCAGCCACATGTTCCTATTGCTCCTATTTCCCAGCAAGTCATTACATTAATTTACATACCAGTGTATTTTGATAATAGTTCACGCGTTCATCTAAATTGTACACATCATTTATCATTTGGAAAAGATTATTTTGTACGTTTCAACTGTATTCACGTTACTTTTGATTACTGTTTTCCTTGTTATATCTCTAAAATGACCGCATGAGGACATAACATATTCTGCCCTTCACCTTTAATAGCTATGTGGACACAGAGGATGATGACCAGCACTTTGATGTCGATCAGGATGCTTTGCGTGAAGCATACCATCACGTCGCTGACAAGGATCATGTCGTGAAACAGGTTTGTTTCTTTTACCCTAAAAACATGCATACACTTATGATGATATAATGGTATGTTTCTATACGATATATATATGAGTATATGAATATAAGAACGACCCAAGTCCATGGAGGATCATTTCGAGTAAACTAAAAAAAAACTTCATATCTTTTTTATTTGTCCAATAATATTCTATTTATCTGTGATGGGAAGGCAACATTGTCTTAATACAAATTAGAACATGTATTATTATGACAATTAACATTTACATTAATTGTGGAAAGGCCATTTTGTGTGGTGGACTTGGGTCGTTCTTTGATTCATATGGACTTTGGTCGTTCTTTGATTCATATACTGAGTACATGATATTCTGCTATAGAGATGGGAGAAGGATGAGAGAGGGCGCTATTATATGAATGTAAGAATGACCCAAGTCCTTCATTCTCACATTAATATAAGATTTAACTCATTCATTTCAGGCACTTCCGGGGGTAATTAGGATTTATCATTTACACACAAGATGAGTCCATGCATAAGCTACAATTTCCCATGAAAAACTGAATTTGGCCAAAAATTGGACTTGGGTCGTTCTTATATTCATATACTCATATATATATATATATATATATATATATAGCATATATATTAAACTTTTACCTTTTTTCTATGTCATCAATGATACTACTATTGTGAGACACCTCAAGACTTGCAGTTGAGGTCTATTACATCTCAGAGTGTTGAAACATGTTTTCACTGCTAGTTGGTAAAATCATCGAGAACTGGAACAATCTAACTGCAACGCAGTTATCAAAATGTCTCCTCTTTTTCATTCTGTGTTTCACTGTTTCACTGTTTTCCCGCCAATAGTATTTCAGTTATCCTTACCACATTTCAGTGCTACTGGACAGGCCTAGCTGTAGATATGACTGGAAAAATGACAGTAGCCAAACCATAATGACCTTTGTTCTCAACCTCTGATCCTGAATCCCATTATTCCATGCAAGAATTGGCTGTTACGTAATAAAAACCAGTGGACATAAGTATCTGAAATGGACTTGATGTTTCAACTAATAATTTACAGCTCAAGCAGCCACTTTGAGACTGTAGCATTATTCCTCCCACCTTTCTATCACATTATTCATGCTAATGTACCCCCCATTTCTGTTCTTAGACGTGCAACTAACGTACTAGAATGCAAATTGAAACCCACGATAATGACGATATTTCAATCTTGCGTAGATGGCCAAGGTGATCCACAAAGTGTACCAGGATCTGGGAACGTTTCTGTGCGAATCTACCAACAGGAAGGACGTACGTTTGATCCCTATTCTCGTGGAGTGTCCCACTTTTGACAGGGTGGAAGAGGAGTGGAGCAGAGAGATCGTTTTGAATCTGGCCAAGACGCTTCTCAAATTGAACAAGAAAGACAAGAGGAAATTCAAGCTTCTGAGTGAGTGTTTTCATCCAAGACAAACTTAGATTGTGTTTGGGTTATCAAATTCCACTACTGTTTTGCCAAAGATTCTTTATTTTTGTAAAATAAGTGGTCATGGTGTTTATCTTGTTTCAAATGTAAGTCGTATGATTTTTTTTTTTTTTTTGTGTGTGTGTGTATGTGTGTGAAAGAACCATACCTAAATGTAGGGCCTAGCTGGGAGTATTGAATTCTATTACGTCGTGTAATATACCGTACTCCAAGACGAAACAATCATACAATTTCTGTTATGTTTTGAAATTAAAAAAAATGTCAAAATGTCAAAACTGTGTGTCACGTCTTCAAGATTTAAACACTTAGTATCATAGCAGTTGTTTTCTCCATACATATGCTGCATGTTCCACGCCCTGTATTATATTGTGTGCTGTTTGTCCATCTGTAATGGTTTACTTGACACGACAGGACGTCTGATATTGAGAGTGTTTGTTAGAGGGTGTTGATGTCAATATAATGTCAAGATGCTGGTAACGCTGGATTTGGGTTTTGTTTTGTTTTGTTTTGTTTTTAATTTCCCGTTCTCTTTATGTGAGTGTCGTTGCTTGTTTCAAGGCAGGGAAGCGCACTAAAGATGATCCATATTTTGTGCTTCATGTGTTTTTCTTTTGTTGATACTCTGCGTAAACTGTTCTTGAACTAATCATTAATTTCTAAACTTCACGCCTATTTTGCTACATTTCCGTCCTCGCATACAGGTGCGTGGTGGTACCAAAAGCCAGAACTCTTGGCAAGGACCGTCAGCGTGTTTCTCAAGGCTCTCCAGTGCTTACATGGACCAGAGGCATACATAAACCTCAACCGCGAAGATGTATATCTGAAGACACTGAATCTCCTTCATGCGGTAGGGTTACTTCTGTTAGGAAAGTTCGCAATTGCACAATAAAAATGACTTATGAAGTTTTAAGAAAATAAAGTTGTGGAAACCCATGCAGTGTCAGGTATATGAGTAGGGCAAAGCAGTTTAGCATGATCAAATACAATCAACCATGCATTTGCCAACGGGCCCCTTCTGAACTGATCTGTTCTAAAAGGGGACTTGTATCGTATGTATCAAAAGGTGGCGTCACACTGTTCCGAAATTGACACATGATGACCATACATATATGAAATTTTCAATTTGGCACAAAGTCGGCCCTGAACTTGGTCGAAAAGCCAATCAAGAGCATAAGCAATTAGTACGATTCCTAGAGAAGACCGCACAATTAATAACACTTGAACCACACACAAGAGCTATACATGAAGATGTGAATCTTTGTCAAGAATAAGTTCATCCAAGGGACACAGGAAGGTTGGCTACACGATGGCTACACGAAGATTTTGCCACCATTCACGAAGTTGCTGCTGGAGCTTAAGAAGCTCCTCTCGAATTTGGACATTTCCGTTATCGTGCGTCCATCTTTACTCGATTTCAGGACAGCGTGAAAACAAAGTATTCACATTGTCCACACACGTCGCGCACCGACTCTAAAGCTGACTTGCCCTCTATTGAAGCGAGACAGCCTTCAATGTGAGCACTCCCACATCAATACCGTGTAAAGCGTTCCTGCTTCACTCCCGATTTGAATGCAATTTTCACTGTTTGCTCAGTTGACTTATGATTCATTTACCGGTATGAGAGTCAACTTGACCGTGGATTCCATTTTCACTCCAAGGTAGTCGTCACCAACTCTAGAACTTATGTTTCCTTCCTAGCTGGAGAAATGTTTTTCTTATAATTCCCTCGTACATCAGCCTTGTTTAAAGTAGCTTTATCTTTTCTTTTCTTTTTCTCCAGGTAAATGGAGCACACTCGGGCGGCAAAATCATTCCCGACGAAAGTTTCTACCTTCAGGGTTTGGAGTCTAGTGTGGTGGAGAAGCATCTTGATATCTACTTCCAGAATAAACGAGTCAGGCTGGCACAGCTACCACCATTCCATGACGCACTGGTACTACAGCAACGTTAAGAGTGTTTTTAACCTTGCATTGGCATAGTCATTCTCTTGCAGTGTATAGATATCAAAATGTAGAAGTAATATAAAGACCCATAATGTGAAACTTCAATTTACGCATGGCAAATATACTTTCTCTGTTCCAAGGCACGTAGAAAGTGTAACAGTATGGTTTTAACACGTACGATTGTAAAACATTGATGTCTTGTGATGTCTCGTCATCAAGGAATCAATATGTTCTTTGTGACAATTGTAATTCGAGCGCTTTCAAAAGTGAAACACTTTGAAGAATGATCCTTAAATGCTGCCCGTGATTGGCATGACAGTTAATATTTCTTTTAATACTTCTATCCTTTCGTCGATAACTCTTTTAGGTCACGAGGCCATTTTCTGTAGTGGAAATTCCTTTCTTGCTTCCTGTGTCAGTAAAGTGGAAGATAGCTTGTGTGGAATTCGCCGATGAACAGACGGTAGGTACCTACCAGTATAGGTGGTTGCGTAACTTGCATGATTTAGAGACGTAGTGGTTAACGCGATGATTGCTATCGCATAGAAGAAAAGAGACAAAATCTCATAAAAAGAAGAATTAAGGTTCAAATTTGAATTTTCCTATTTCCGTGAGTGAACACTCAATAAGAAAGCCTCGGTTCTTTCTGCCAATCTTTTTGGCTGAAAGACAAATCGAAGGGGAGTGTGACTTGTGACCAACACCATGTGTACACAGGCGACCAACATGGAGGCTAATGAACTACTTTCCAAGGCTTGTTTGTACTCTTCAAGTGTAGACTGATCGTTCAAGTGTGAAGTGTGATAAGTGTTTACCCTGTAGGCCATGGAGGAGAGGAGGGGGTCAATTTTTAAACAAGCAGCCGTAACCAGTAACTAGGTATACAATCCGTCACACTGTTTCCAATTTTTGTCGTAAGTGGCTAATGAAGTCCTGTCAAACCATGAACAATTTGTAATAAACCCTACCTTAGTGGTCACCTCCTTACAGTGGTCACATGTCAACAGAGGCCTTTGAATGTGAGATTTTCATGGCGACCCTGCATTGCAACGCCGATCTTAGCAGTCAGATGTCTTTAAAGACCACGATTCGCGTTTTTCTTAACGAACCAAGGAAAGTAGATAAACTTGGCATTCGGTGCTTGAATTTCAGCTCCATATTGATAAAGACAATCTTTGTAAACGGAATCTTATGACTTAAACTACTTGATATCCTTAACAGAACTCGTGTCGAAGACTGTTCAATTTATTCTTTAAACATACTTTTTTCACATTTCAGGCTGAGGCATATAAATGCTGGATCCATAATTTTCAGGAACTATGTGTGACAGGAGGCAACCCCTTTGCCCCGTTCTTTCCATGTGTTCCGAATCTTGTCCCTGAGCAAATTGGCTTTGAGATCGACAGGGAAAAGGTTGTAGAATCGGCGATTGAAAATGTTCGATTGAGGGCTGTGGGAGAAATCAGAAAGCCACTGGAGATTCACTTCATCAATGACGTTGCCTTGGGCGTCAATGGCGGAGGACCAATGAAGGTAACGGCTGTGCGCTTCGTCCTTTGTTGCCAGAGTGTTTGTTCCTATGCGGAAAATAACAAGAATTCTATAGGGACAAGACTATGTGATCAATGACCTACCCCACGTATTTATCAAAGGTAGTATTTCAGGCTCTGAACCTTGAATAAGAGACCATGCACTGGACACTTGTCTTGTGTAATGCGTACATGAATAAACGACATGTTTCACCCATTTTGTCCCTGTTGACCTAGGTATTAAAGTCAGTGCTACGCAAGTGTTGGAAAAAAATATCTTTTGGGAGAACAGCAATAACTTTACAGACATTACCATGAGTAAAGTAGATTATTGTCATCATTGTTCTTCATAAATGGTACTCGGATCACAGTAGTAAAATGCTCCCGCTGAAAGCCCAGCCAAACCCTTGTTCAACTCTATTATTTGGATATCTTTAGATTCACAGACATTCTTCTTCTTCAAAGAGATGAAGTAGGACCTATAGTTTCTTCCAGAAGTAGTTACTGCCGGGCGGGATGTACCGGAGGTGGATGATTATGTCCCGAGCCCACTGCCTTTCAGACAATATCGCTTTCGTGCATCCTCATTTTATTTGGAGGGAGTGCGGAGATGTTGTCAATAGCGAAAAATAAAGGAATCTAGTGCATGGTATTGCAGCAGCCCTATTTTTCTTCTCCTTTTTTTTTGTTGGTATGTGGGAATGAATTGGTGAAAATTAAATTATCAATGTGTTAACTTATTATTTCCTACCAGGAACTCTTTCAGATGTTCTTTGACGAGCTTCTCGAGCCAGGAAAATATCCTGTCTTCAAAAGAATAAATGATTCAGCCATATCTTCAACATGCTGGTTCAACAAGGTGTGTAAATGATATTCAATTTTAATAAGGAGAGATGATATGACGATGAGAAGATTACCCGATATTTGCAATTTAGCGTTTCGACAAGGTGTGTGCAATGCTTTAACGAAAATGAAATTGGATTTCTTGATCTTCTGTCCATCAGCCCTCTTAAAACAAGAAATCCATGTTCCAGAAAAAAGAAAACATAACAGTTTTACTCGCATACAGTGAGGTGATATATTTTCCAGGTCTGGAACTAAACTAATCGCGTTACCTGGCACTCAGTGGCAGGGAAAAAAAAAGGAAAGAATCAAAACGTAATCGCAAGACCATGATAGTATCGTTATATAAAGCATCTTGCGTAATTTCTTATCCACCGACACAGGATTTCCATGACCTCGACATGTTGAAGGCCATTGGGAAACTCTTTGGTCTGATGGTCTACAACAAAGTCATCATCACTCTTCCTTTCCCGGATCTCTTCTACAAGAAGATCATGGTGAACATGTCAGTACCAATTTTTGCATATTGGCATTTGTGTGTTGGCTGTGCCTCATCAACCATTGATAATAACTGAACCTTATCATCATAGCAAGATGGTTCCCTCCCACTGTCACTTGCGTCCACTATAATATGGCTCCAGCATTAGGGAGACAGTGTATGGAAAATGTGTGCTAGGCATTGTCAGCAGTAAAGTATGGATCAATGCACTATAGTCGAAAACATTAAGGAGACATAAATTTGTCTCCTTAAGGTCTAGCGTCTCTATAATGACATGTAATAGTTATAACAAAATATTAATTGAAATATATAAATATCATATGCAAATCGTTAGTGTCTCTTGAGGTCAAGAAGCAAAATGTTTGCTTTTTTTTCAGTTCAGCAGTGAATGATATCACTTATATAATTTTTTTTTTAAGATTGTATGATTGAATCATCGAAACTTTTAGCGATTTTAGTGATAGGTGCTATGTTAAAATGTTACAGCTGTGATGATAAAAGCAAAATAATTTTTGTCTAACAGTGTGTCCAGTACCGAAGATCTTCAGCTTCTACAACCAAATATGGCCAAGAGCATTCAGTCCATATCAGAGCTGTCTGAAGAAGACCTCCAAGACATGAAGATGACGTTTGTAGACGACTCCAGTGGAGAGCTCAAGGAGCTAAAAGAAGGTGGTGATGCAGTGATGGTGACCAAAGACAATGTGTAGGTTTTCAATGTAACGTTTTGTTTCAGTAACTTTGCGCTGAAGTTTTCATATCTAATGTCAACGTAATATTTGACAAGGCAACTTCCATCATACAAATTACAATAGACATTTTAAACTGTTTATAAAATTGTTATGAAATATTGACAAGTTGATATTGACCTACCAAACTACTGTTTCATGTAGAGGTACATACCGACTCGAAAATTAGTGTAGTATTGTGACATCTCAAATTCTATAGTTCTACAATATATAAACCTAGAGAAAACTTCAAAAGTCGAAAAAAAAAATGAACGGATCAACAGATTTTCCTGAGATTTTCACCAGGTGTGTTACCAATATTTCACTGAATCTGCAGATATGTTTTGGCACATGTTGATATTTCTATATCAGATCTACACCCCCTCCCCCGTCTTTACTCCACCTACAGCAAAGAATACATCGAGCTGTGCTCCAGATACCACACGGCTGAAGAGCAGGTGCAAGCATTCAAAAGTGGATTCATGGAAGTAACGCCTGTAAAATTCATCCAGAGGCTTTTTAAGTGGCAAGAGTTGAGGGGACTCTTCCACGGTGGAGAGTACGACTGGATGGCGTTTGAGGAGGTGCGTTTTACTGCTCCTTTTCCCATCAGTTTGCATCTTTAACCCGTTCTAACCTTCTCCTCTTCGCGTTTACCCCCTACACGCCCAAAGAACGTGTTTTCAGCTACAGTATCCCCCTTTTTCGGATCTGTTACTAGTATTTCTTTAAGTGATGAAAACCGGTATGAAAAACACATGCAAAAGTAAATGTGAACCAAGGATCATTTTTCCCACAGATCTATGCCGAGATTTATACTATCTACCTGTAAATTATAGTGCAATGACACACTAGGAATCTAAGAAAGTAGTAAACGTAGTCCTCAAATATATAAAGTTTGTACGAAGCCATAATTATGGACAGTTCCTCTTTGTCAATTGGCTTTTGAAAATGTGATTCTGATGTTGCAGTAGGTTGATCGTTGATTTTACGCCCAGTCTTTCTTTTTTTTTTAATTGTCGTCGTCAGAGTACGTTTACTGTATTGTTGCAAGTGACCTTCAATCGAAATGTACAAAATGCATCGATTTTGAATAAAAGAAATATACAAACATATACACCTTTGTTTCAGAGCTTTCAGTACGAACAAGGATACACAAGAGAACATCGTGTTATCAAGATGTTCTGGGACGTCTTTCACTGTCTTCAAGAGGATGAGAAAAAAAAGTTCTTTAGTAAGTTGCTTTTACCAAGGAGCTTCAAACAATCCTTAGTTTTTCGTTGCATATCACAACAGTCAACAGCTTTGCTACTGTTCAGACTTCCACGTATGAATTCTGAAAAAAAAAACCGAAAAAACAAACAAACAAACGCCGCTTTACTAGTCTTTCAATATTCTGTTGTGAAATACCATGTCATATATACTACTTTGGAACTGACAGTGTCAACTTGGGAGTCTAATAAAAATGCTCCGCAGAGTTTAATTCCTCAATCTTTAAGCAGGTACTGCAATGAATAAGGTAAGATTCAGTTTGTCGTTTGCAGTCGTACACAGATTAAGAAAGTAAAATCATGATTAGCAACACACTGCTGTTTTAAATCAAAAGCCAGCATCTGCTTGGTGGAAGCAATTTTTCCCTGTGGTCCTCATTTAGACCCGCCAGGGTTAATAATTTAATATCAGATGACTGTTTCTGGTTTGTCTTTCTTTTTTTTTTTCTGGCTATTTCTGTGGGTATTTACCTGTGTGTTTGTAAAACTGTAGGAATAAGTTAACATTTTCATCGTCGTTATACATTCGGCACTGGGCAACGCCTTAAGCACCCGATACATGTATATAATTGCCATGACAAAACTTTAAAATCGAAGCGTCGAAATTGATTGGTTTGTGTAATGATGACATGAATGAAAGAGAATCTTTGTGGCCACTATAGGTCCTTTCCTTCATTCCCTTTCCCGAAATGCATGTAGAATAATGAGGTTAATGAATACAAATTTAATTAAAAGCAGCAATTGGTGTTGTTACATGTGGGGAAAAAAGTTTCAGCTAGATGAAATAAAGCTGTAGCTTTACACCTTGGGAGATTTTTCTTTTTAATGAGAGAGATTGAAATTGGACAAGGAAAAAGAGATAGATAAGGTGTCAGTTGAATTTAATATGTTGTCATAATAGAGAATGTTGATACTTTAATATATATATGCTCATATGTCTATGTGTATCTGAACATATGCTGCTTATGGGTACCATTGTATCCCCGTAGGATTCTTCACTGGAGCCACACATGTACCTGTTGGTGGATTCGGAGTGATCGGCCCTCGGATGTGGCCCATGGGCGGAGTAAAGAACTGTCACGGGCAACTACCGGAGAAAATGTTCCCGGAAGTAAACACCTGCCAGGGGTACGCTGTGCTGCATCTACCTATGTACAGACGCAAGGAACACCTGGAATTTCGGCTGAAGGAAGCCCTCAATATCACCAAAGGTTTTCACAAGTTGCCCCAACCTTGAAGGGAAGAATGGAGGGGGGGGGGGGGAAGCAGCCATGTGCTTCAGAGCCGAGAATACAGTGGCATATGTACCTGTTCATCCGTGGCGAAATGATGAAAGAAAAAAAAAATGTATCTAAAGACAGAGAGCGTATCTTAGAGCGTATCTTAGTTTTATGGATGCAATTCAAATACACTCCTCACTCTTGTATTATGTGAGGAAAAGCAGGAACTTAACAAACTACAAAGCAGTAATTATGACTACAAGGATGTTGGCAAAAATTCAACTGGTTATTGGTGTCTGAGGGCAGACACATGCCTATATAACTAAAGTTTCAAGCATGATTTATTCAAAATCTTTGTAGAAATTGATGTATTGAATTTGTAATATTGATACACATTTTCAAATAAGTCTCGTGTTACAGGGATGTAATGTGTCATGACACACATGCCTGCATGCAACATTTGACACTTTACCTGTGTCTTCAAGGCCCATTTAATGTCAAATACATTCGGCGTTTCATTTATTCTTCTTTAATTTGTGCAAATTGCAAAAAGATAGTTATAATTATTTAGCTTAAAAGTGCAGACATCACGTTATTGCTTCGTTATGTGCTATAATGTTTAGACTTACCAAATCTTACAGGGTAACAGAATAATTATACATGTACATTGTATTTATCTTTTGGTGTCAGTACAGGCTTTATGATTTGGCATGTTGCCAGCTTAAGAAGCACTTGCTGTGGTGATCACAACATTTCTGCTATAATGATCTGCCGCCATCAACGAAAATACTGGCTAATCAAAAGCAGACAGGTCTCAAATTTTAGAATGGCAATAGTGTTGAAATTATACAGAGGAATATTTGAAATTTGCAGAAAGGAAGAAAGATCTTTCATCGAAATTTGTGAACTTTCTTTTAGTGTAAAGGGTTAGAATATTTCAGCTCCGTTGCCCTCAGTATTCTAGTTTCCATAGGATGATGGCACCCAGTTCCTATCAGGAATCTTCTCAAGTCTGTGTTCCATTAAAGGGCTAGTATAGTATTGGTCGAGGTGAGGATTCAGCTTTTAACATATTTTAATGTTAAGGAGCATGCGATTCTAAGTATTCAAAGTTCATTTGATGAAAATTAGTTTTGAAATGGTCGAGATATCCAAAAGCAAAGTAAAACAAAACGATTTTACTAAAAGGTGATGATGATGATCCACAGCATTTGTATAGCGCCATGATATATCGTTATAGAAGCATTCAAAGGCACAGACTCCTCCAAGAGAGTTAGAGATTCAATACCTGGTGAAAAATTTGAGTTTTGAGTCCCTTGAGGTGTGTAATGGGCATCTGGAGAGTAAGACCAGATGAACGAAGGCCAGGGCGAGGCTGCCTTCGCTCGATTAGGGAAGACAGGTATCCTGGGGCCAGATCATGAATGGCCTTAAAAGTGAGCAGTAGGATCTTGAAATCAATTCTGTTCTTGATGGGAAGCTAATGCAACTCAGCCAGGTGGGTCACACCTTTTATCGGGATCCCTTTGTTTTGGATATTTCCATCATTCCAAACCAATTTTCATCAAATAAACTTTGAATCCCTCTGAGAATTAAATGGGCAATTCCGCGGTTAGTAACGTTACATTTGAACAAATTAAGATATTTGTTTTTACTACTAAATTACCATTTATTCATTTCAAGCCAAAATTATGTCAAAAACATGTTCATCATTCCCAGGTTTATGATACAGAAAAGAATGAATACAATCCAAGAAATAATAGCATTGCTATGGCAACTTAAAGGGCTGGTTAGTAACGTTACGAAAAAAGGACATGACAAAAAAATCAATGTCTTGTAACAAAAAGTGTGCACAAATTCAAGTTACTTCAAACAAAGTGTTGCATTAATTTCAATTATTGCATCATGACAAATGTTCACACAATGTTTTTTAGCAGTTCGACCAATAATTTCTTAGCTAGACCCCCAAAAGCATGGTTAGTAACGTTACGGTTAGTAACGTTACATTTGTCCGGAGTAATTCCGCAGGTCATTTCACCCTTTTGTAATTGACAAAATGTCACATGACTTCTGGAGTATTTAAATGTATGTATCTTTTACCCTTTAGCAAAACTTTGAGGAAAAAATTTCAAAGGAACCCACTGTAATTTGCATTTAAGTGAATTTCAGCATCCCCTGTCCCACATGTACATTTTAAATGATGGTTTTAGATCTCGCGAAATCAATCAATACGAAAGATAAAATCTACTGAATTTGAAAGACCTTAATGATTGGTGAACATCCATGGCATTAGTTGATACCTAGATTAAAGAGTAAGATAAAGAGGCACATTTCTTTTATCCATGTCATGTCCACCTAACTGCGGAATTGCCCAAATGCTCTTTCATATTTCGTAAGAGAAGTCTCATTATCTTACACAAAAACAGTTGGAAACCTAGCAAAGCTCCATCTCAACCAAGACTATACCATCCCTCATTGTCCCTCTAAAGCACAATAAGACCAACATACCATAGACTGAAACTATAGCGAGCGTAAAGTATTCATGTCAATTATACAAATTTCCTTCAATTTATTGGTTGACAGTGGGATTCACAAAGACGCTTAACAGTACTCTATGTATTAGACATAGCATATTTAAAATGTGTTAGAGTATCGTGGCAATTATCAAAACCGGCAAAATGTTCACATAAGCATCAGTGACGATAATGATGTCGTTTAATTTCAAATTGAGCGAAAGAATCGAACCTTTGCACAAATTGTGTTTGTTATACAGATGATTCACCTTTCCTTTTTTCCCAAAGAAATACTTTGATACAAGCTGTTCTCAGAACTATGAAAAAAAATTAAAATGATGAATCAGTATACTTGTTTGTACTACATCTAAAGTCAAAGACATGTGTGTTTTTTCATCAGATTTCATGTGTTGTTGTTGTTTGTTTTTCGTGGACAAACAACTCTTTAATGGATTTAGATTTCACTGTCTATCAGCATATATTTAAAATTAGAGCGATCCTCCGTGTTTTGTTGTTTTATTCTTGTGCTTAGCAAAGTTTACTAGAACATACTCAACTGCGCATTCCAATGTGATTTCTGTAAAAAAAAAAGGATTTATATCATTCCATTCAAATGCCTGTCGAGAACATTCAAATTAGTCGGAATTCAAGGAATCGTGTTTTTCAAATTTGCATGTGAGCATTCTGAGTTCGGAATAAGTTTCTTCAATTTACCACTAATTAGTCATTAATGTTTTTACTCACATTCTAAGAAGTAAATGCTAAACGTGAAGATTTTGAATTAAATGTCTTGTCAGTCAAATCTTATAATGTTGTTATATCTACAAGAAATAGATCACGTGATTATAAAAAAACCCACCAAAACCAACGACTATTTATTTTTGTGTAATGAATTTTTGCAATCATGTCACTTACGTGCATCTTACTGCATTGTATTTTTGTTTGTTCGGAATGAAATGCCTGAAATGAAATAAAATGAAATATTTTCACTGCAACATTCTTAACCGGTCGGTATTACTTGCATTTTATTTCCCTTTCTCTTACACCGACTTGTAATCATGCAGTCATGTAAAGTATAATTATGCATCGGACGAATTGGACGAAAGGGTAAAGTTGATTGACCGCTTCGAGGGGCATCAAACCGATTACCTGCTACTGGCAGACAATAGGGAGCTTTAGATTTTAGACGCGCGGACGTTCAAAGGGAGAAAACATGGTCTGAGCGTGCGCAGAAGCGCACGTCAAGTTGACGCACGCTTCTGCGCACGCTCAGACCATGTTTTTTCCCCTTTAAACGTCCGCGCGTCTAAGATCTAATATAAAAATGATGCACAGGATAGAGTGTGTTAGTGGAGGCGTAGCTCACTCTCGGGTATTTACAATGTAGTGCAACATGCACTCGGCTTCGCCTCGTGCATGTTTCACAATTGTAAATACCCTCGAGTGCACCACGCCTCCACTAACGCCACGAAATAATCCTGTGCATCATTTGTTTTATAAAATGGGTCGAAAATTCGAAAACTAACATCATTTTTTTCAGCGTTTTTCACGTACCTTTGTGGGTCAAGACGTCCGAAGATGTTCGTCCCAAACATTTACGCACGTCGCACTCGCGGAAGTCCCGCACATACAGTATACAGTCAGACCATTATGTTATGTTACTCCCGCACGCACTGCGCACGGGGCTGCTTCGTGCGGCTGCGTGCAGGTTCGTGCGATCTCGCACGGGAGCGTATGGCTCCGTGCGCCCCTGTACGCGCCCGTGCGTAGTCGTGCACCTCCGTGCGGATCTGTACGCCCCCGTGCAGATCCGCACGCCTGCGTGCGGATCCATACTCCCTCGCACGCTGTCGCACGGACCCGTGCGGGTCTGGCGCACGGGCCAGTGCGGGTCGGGCGCACGGACCCGTGCGGCTTTGGGGTGCGATTTCGCACGGCCCCGTGCCGCCAGTGCTGGTTCCCGCATGATCCCTTCTCACCTCCCTGGTTCCCGCAGTGCTTACACGGTACGTGTGTATCAGGTGTATACCGCGTGCGAGTCCATGCGCCATTCCCCGGCCGACAGTTTCAGCGCAAGCGTGAAATGAGACGATTCCCGACAATACAAGGCTTGTTACTTGCGCCAAGGAGCTTCAAACCCTTGCTTGCGCATTGCCAGTCAGTCGGCAAGCCGAAAAACCTCGTCTAGAATATCCAAGTTCTCGCACGGGTGACATCGAGTTGACCCCGCAGATCATGATCACTGAATTACGTTTTCACATGATTTTTTTTTTTTTTTTTTTTTTGGACAGGTTAAGGCTAAAACCTGAATGCAATATTGTTTAAATTTTCCAAGAGCGAAATGAAAGGTCATCGACTTCGTGCATGGCTAATTCATTACCGATGTCCCGGAAATAATGGGTTCACATACTCGTCTAAAATTCCCCTAAGAGTCTTCTTTTTCATTGTAGGGCACTAACGAACGCATACCATGTAAAAGGAAAATTATTATCCAGCTATAAGATGATACCTAAGGTGTAACGTGATGATTAGATGGGTCAGCAGCGCGCGCCAGCTGAAATCATAAGGATATCATTCCTTTACTCGGCACGAAATCGCGAAAATATTGTACTGTCCCACATATAGAAATTGACGTGTTCCATGGATGCCCTTTGTGTGTTATGAGCGACCCCAGCGTAACTGACGGGTCAATTATAAGCGTCTACTAGCTGTGATATACTGTGCTTGTGTCTGTCGGTGGGCATTATGTACAAGTAGCCTATTGCCTCTTGCTTGGCCTCTCTCTCTCTCTCTCTCTCTCTTCTCTCTCTCTCTCTCTCAACAAGTCATGAATTCATTTTACCAATCATGCCTAATCGAACTACGACATGATTGAGGTAACCGCGCCTTTTTATTCTCATAGTCAAAATCAAACTAATTCTATACATAATTAAAAAAAAAATCTTCATGTAATTTCTCAAAATACTCAAAAGATAGCCTCAGTCAAAACTTTCTACAAAGATTGCATACGGCAATCTTTACGGCCTAAACAAGTATTTTAGAGCTATTAGTTCACCCTGTGACGATGACTTCGATTGCGTTTTGAACTTGTACCGAACTACTTTCAACACAACTATTACCTTTATAGTTCGATTGATGAACTAGTCTTTTGAATTCATAACCGACATTCGTAATCGTAAGCATACAGTAACAAAATACTGTCAATAACAGTTGGAAAATGCAAATGCTATAATAATAGCGCGAAATACACGAGTAACGATCATCTTCATACATTCTAATTCCCAAGTGATGTCGCTTCGAAAATGACACATGGTTTGACTACTGCTTCAAACTAAGAAAAGGAAAATGAATGGGATATACTTCTAATGATAATATCACGCCGTACAAGGCATTCCACTGTATTCGGTAATGTCGGTTACGTTTTTGTGCGCTTTACATACGGAAAATAAAAGGCAGATTGATGCTATTAAATCCTAACACAACGCATTCAAATGATTTTTTTTTTAAATAGACCGTGTACAATGTAATGTTTTAGTATTCGGTTTGAAACTTTAAATTTGCGAGTCCTTTATAAAGTTATATGGGTTATTACATTATCAAGCAAAAATTACAGTACTTTAAGGATTCGGATTTGCTCAGAAGATTAACAATGCTATCTTTGGCAATAGTTTGCAACAGAGACAATCCGCGTCAATAGATATACAATGTAATTCTGTTTTCATAAATAGAAAGGAAAACGTAAATAAATCAACTTTATAACTTCAATTAGCTTTCTCACCAACTGAACTTGATTTGATCTGCCGTGCATGATATCGCTGTGTGTTCGTTTAATTCTATGATATTGTTTAATTTGATATTGTTTAATTGGCACGCGTTTTTTTTTATGCAGAATATTTCAGGTAAGTATAATTCATTGAAGCTAATAATGTTTGTACATAATATGACTTGTTCGTTGTTTTGTATTTTCATTTTTATAATATATCACGTGTCCATTATCTGATTATGACTACGAAAATATGACAACTGTTTAAATGCGGAGTATGTACTGGAACACTAATGTCTCCCACCAGTATAGACAAACTAATTTCTAGTCGTCTATCCCCGCTTGAAATGGAAATGAAATTACACACACAAAAAAAAAATGAAGAAAGAAAACGAAGTTCAATTTTCAGCAGATTTCAACCGTTTTGTTTAGTGCCTGATACATGTAATGGACAAAATTCTTTAGCGCATAAGCAATCACACAACTTTTGGGAATAAATGTATGCCTTAATGATTGTATCTTATGGAAGAAAACTCGTCTCTCCACCTGAATTTTAGCTTCTTCTTTTTCAAGCTTACGGGAAAGAAATAGTTGAACATCAATCGCAATCATAAAGAGAAGCCACATCTTTAAAAATAAACACAGGAGTACTGAGACGCACTACGAAATAAAAACTGGCCTTTTATCACTATTGACAACGTATGACAATGATATGCTTCCTTTTGTTGGGGGGGGGGGGGGTTATTGATTACTCTGAAGGTTCATAGATCACAAAGTTTATATGGTTCGCTATTAGCTTAGGTTCGTTAAGAAAAAAAAAAATAAACAGATAAATGCGTTCCTTTTTCCGGTGGTTCCTTTACCCGAAAGTAATCAAGCAATCACTTATTTCAGTTTAAGATTTGTGAATACAAAACGAAACGAGGACGGCCTTTCAAGTATTAATTCCGAATATAATTGTAAATATGATTATTGGTCTATACTCAACTTCTCAAATGCAGAAAGATTACAACTGTAAATGTGGTGTTCTGTAAAAAAAAAAAATAATAAATAAATGAAATAAATAAATAAAGATAGGTTTAAGCTACAAGTTAATGGTTCTTTATATGCTATGGTATCACAAAAGTGACCGAGAATAAGAAGTACTATAATTTTAAATCAATATGATACAATCATAATTATAAAAAAACAACATGAAGCTCTCAGGCCTATACATCAACATTTGCTTCTGATACGTATAGTATAAATTATGTGCAGCTTTGGCAAGCGCGATAAAAGCGATAAATAATGTGGACGCAACGCCTGTAAGGGAAATGTGCCTAATATGGCGGGAAGTCAGAATGTTACGGCTGTATACAGCTGCAGCAGAGCAGGCACGAAAGCAGTCATTGATGCTCTGCAACATTACGACCATGTGCATTATTAGAGGGTTTTTAGTACACACAAAGAACACGATCTGAAAAGACGACTATCGTTAATTAACTTCATTAGCTTTCTCTACTGATGCTGTCTTTTGAATCCCCGCCTACAATGGGTTCTCAGGTTCTATTCACTCTAGTAGTCCATGGGCCAGGCCAGATATTGGTACCATCTGAGGTGGCAATACCTTTTTGGTGTCATTTTGTTTGTCGGGCATAGATATACCTATCAAGCTATGATAGCATTTCCAAATGAGTAGCTTAGTCATAGTAAATGAATTTTAAACCAATTTGGTCTCGTTGTTATATCCCTCTACTTCTGAATCGAGACCAACCGCTATACAAAGAAGAGCGCTGTCTTCTGTATGTTCACAGGTGTTCTGTTGTAAACGCGGTGCGCTTAGTCTTTATTCAAGGCAGCGAAGGGAATATCCAAGGGTTATGATGTCCACGGCGCTTAGTCTAATATTCAAGACGGCGAAGGGAATATCCAAAGCTTACAATACAGTGTATATCCCTTTATCTAAAAACAACAACAACAACAAAGCAATTTCTCGTGAATTTTAGCGTATTTTTCAATTATTTATCATTTTCCGGTGAAAACGCTACGGTGAAAACGCTAATACCATGCCAATGTCGATTTATTTCCATTCAGCAATGAAAGATTATGCAAAAACAATGTACCGGTACACTACAATACATTATAGTTAATAATGTTGTAAATGAACAGAGTGATTTTTGTTTATAACTGATGTATTTGTTGAGAGGGTGGCATAAAAACAGTATAGATAATCCCTTTTATTAGGAACTTTAGATATGATAACGGTACGTTGTTCTAGATAAAGACTAAGCGCACCGCGTGACAGCTGTGGACATCATAACCCTTTGGATATTCCCTTTGCTGCCTTGAATAAAGACTAAGCGCTCCGCGTTTACAACAGAACACCTGTGGACATACAGAAGGCAGTGCTCTTCTTTGTATAGCGTTAGTTTCGATTCAGAAGTATAGGGATTTAAAAACGAGACCAAATTGGTTAAAAATTCATTTATTATGACTAAGCTACTCATTTGGAAATGCTATCATAGCTTGATAAGCGTATCTATGTCCGACAAACAAAATGACACCAAAAAGGTTTTGCCACCTCGAGTGGTACTAACAACCCATTTTTCGGCTATTGGCCAATGGACTATAGGTATTGGTACTTGCTAAACGCATCTCCTTTAGTTTCCATTGACAACAACATGAGAGGAGAATGGAAGCGATCAAGGCCCTTGCTAAAAGACGCTTGTTGTAATACGCATTGCGTGCCTTTCTTTCTACTGTTTCCTATTGTTTGTGAGTTAAAAACTTGCGGCAACTAAGTCACCGTTAAGCCTTTAAGCCTGTGTGACCGTGTTCACCATTCTTCCATGGTCATGCCGACTTCTTCATCTTCCAGGTGGCAATCCTTTTGTTGCTAAATTGAGTGAACTTCTCTGACGAACTCGGAAATGCTCACCTTCGACTCTGTTTGAAAAAAAAACAACAACCCCAAAACCACTCTCTCATATAGAGACGAAAGTAAGTTCTCGATTGGCATTCTAATAGTCCATGGGCCAGGCCAGATATTGGTACCACCTGAGGTGGCAAAACCTTTTTGGTGTCATTTTGTTTGTCGGACATAGATATGCTTGTCAAGCTATGACAGCATTTCCAAATGAGTAGCTTAGTCATAATAAATGAATTTTTAACCAATTTGGTCTCGTTGTTATATCCCTATACTTCTGAATCGAAACTATTAACCGCTATACAAAGAGAAGCGCTGTTTTCTGTATGTTCCGTAGAGCTGCAAAATGCAGCTCTATGGTATGTTCACAGGTATTCTGCTGTAAACGCGGTGCGCTTAGTCTTCATTCTAGACAGCGAAGGGAATATCCAAAGCTTATGATACAGTGTACACATGTATTATCCTTTTATCTGAAAACAACAACAACCAAAAAAAAAAAAAAAAGATTCCTCTTGAATTTTACCGTATTTTGCAATTATTTATCATTTTCCGGCAAAAACGCAAGTGCGAAAACGCTAATACCACGCCGATGTCGCTTTATTTTCATCCAACAAAAAAGGATAATGCAAAAACAATGTACCGGTACACTACAATACATTATAATGAATAATATTGTAAATAAACAGAGTGATTTTTGTTTAAAATTGATTTATTTGTTTAGAGGGTAGCATAAAAATAGTATAGATGATCCCTTTTATGAGGAACTTTAGATATGATAACGGTACATTGGTCCAGATAAAGACTAAGCGCACCGCGTGACAGCTGTGGACATCATAACCCTTCGGATACTCCCTTCGCTGCCTTGAATAAAGACTAAGCGCATCGCGTTTACAACAGAACACCTGTGGACATAAGGAAGACAGTGCTCTTCTTTGTATAGCGGTTAGTTTCGATTCAGAAGTATAGGGATATAAAAACGAGACCAAATTGGTTTTAAAAAATCATTTTTTATGACTAAGCTACTCATTTGGAAATGCTATCATAGCTTGATAAGCATATCTCTGCCTGACAAACAAACTGACACCAAAAAGGTTTTGCCACCTCAGGTGGTACCAACAGATACAGATATTTTGCCCGTATATACAATCTAAAAAGATATTGCCATAACATAGATAGACAAACCTGACCGGATGTAACATTACATTTCGATTGCTAAAGTGTGATCGGATTATCATCCATCAAAAAGAATTTAGAACACCATCATATTTCTCCCTCACCCTCTTTGATCTCTCTCCCTCTCTTTCCAGTTATCAAATTCTTTGATTGAATAGTATCATTAGTGAAGATCACTTCTCGATGATGCTTTGCCTGTATTATATATATATATATATATATATATATATATATAATATATATATATATATACATTCATCAAACAACATTTAGAAGACCAGCCTATTTTCTCCCTCTCTCTTTCTCTCCCTTTCAATCTTTCTTCTCATCGCATAGATTCCAGTATTTCGCCTGAAGACCGGAAGACCTCAAAAATGTTCTATCAAATATACAAATTCCACAAAACAATAGTCTTTCCGGTTAGTGATGAGTTTTCATCATAATTATATTATAACAAATAACTTCTGTCTTGTCACTATGTGAAATCTTATTTCATGTGATTCGTAATGACAAATACTTCTTGGCAGTAGAGTTTAAGTCAATTATAACATTGTACATAAAATTGGCAGCATTTAACCCCCTACTGTTGAATCACAAGTGTGCTCGTTGATCTCTTTTATTTATCCCATGGAAACCTTAAGTCATATCTGTAGGCAGACATAATGGATAATTCCAGAAAGCAAACTTCTTATACACAAAAAAAAAGAAGAAACTTCTGTGTGGATGGCAGGTACCGCAATAGCATGGATTTTTCAGATTTAGTTATCATAAGTTGTCAAAGAAAGCAAGAAAGATGCAATGATTTATTTGAATATTGAAAATCCCATCAGGCTCTTGACAACATTATGAAAGGGATAATTGCTGAAACAAAACCGAGAAATAAACTCAAATGAAAGATTGGTTTGCGAAACTCAACTTCGATGCTGCTTGAAGTTTTTTTTTTTTTTCCTTTCTCTCATACTTATGAATGACAGTCTGATTATGTCATTTAAAGATCGTTCAAATAATCTACTTGGCCAACAAACCAAATAGAGGATTTTCTGTATAACATTCATGCAACGCAAGAGCCGATGGTTATTGCCTTTATGGGGTCCTATATATTCATCATGGTGAAACACAGCCTAACATATGCGAATGTTTTACGCAAGAATACTTTGAATAGACCAGGTGGCCAGAGTATCAGGTTACATTGTACCTCATTGAATAGACAGGATGTTGATACAAAGACATTCCTGGACGCGCTCGTAGAAAAGTCGGGGATTATGAGCATAATAGAGAAGTTCAAAGGCCGATTACAGACGGTCTCTTTTTTCTGCACCGGTCCATAGAATGCATTTGCCTTCGTATAGAAAGCGCTCCAAATTTGCGAAGGGTAATTCAATTTTGCGAGAGATGGACCTGCGATAACCCATCGCTTCAATTGAACACTTTGTTTAGGAGCAAGGTATTTCGGGCAATAAAAGCATGAAGTGTTCTTGTCTCATCTCATGTGTATCGATGTAATCAAATGTTTTCATGCTGCTATTGAAGTGGTTTATTCACTTATCGTGCCAGTGTAACACACACACACATATATATATATATATATATATATATATATATATATATATATATATAAGCATATATCTGCATTTAGGTAGGACTACATTTTTTCATTCCATTAGACTTCGCGAACTCATGCACATTGCAGCATTTTCATATTCATAAACGATTGCAGCATATGCTCATTTCCTTTATACATTATGCTTATTGAATGAGATTAGTTCTTCATTTCTTTTTTGTCTTTTATCGGGGGATGACTGGTACTGTATAAACAATAAAACAAATATTGATTTACACTCATGACATAAGAGAAGAACAATTCAGCAAAATTAGCCGTCTGTTATGAGAGATTGAAGAATGCCAGGAGAAATGTTGTTTATTTCAACAAAAATATTGTCTTTTCCTTATTTTCTCAAGTGATGTAATAATTTTAGGCCTTCAAGCCTGTGTGGCTTGTGCTTGTCATACTTCTATGATCATGTCGGCTTCTTCTACAGCTGCTGGAGTATACGCGATGGCCAGCCTTTTTGTTGTTGTTGTTGTTGTTGTTGTTGCTAAATTGAATTAACTTCTGCGTCGAATTCGGGAATGGTCACCTGCGACCCTGTTTGAAAAGACGCTCTCTCACATGGAGACGAATTTGAATTGTCCATTGACATTCTAATTTGAATACGTTTTTTGAAGTGATAGGATATAGTGAGAGGAAACTGAGATTGAATTATGAACATATTCATGGCGCTATTTTTTTTCTTTTATTTTGTCGACGAGTTTGAATTACATAACTGTAAAATTAGAAAACAAACGTACACACACACAAACACAGAAAAAAATGACTATGAAATCTTCGCATAATGTTAAACCATTTTGAACACTCGAATATGCCATTTTCTCTTCCTTAGTAATACATTTGCCTCGATTCGTGCTCCTTCATTTTATCTTATTGCATCACATTACTTTCCTTTCCAGCTATCCACTATGTCTTCTTCATTCTCATCATCTTCAATTAGTCGTCTAGATTAAATATCCTCATCGATGGTGGCGATCACTTATCCAAGATACTTTGCCCGTATTATTATGTATAATCTAATAAGATATCACCATAACACATATTATAGGCAAACCTAGCCGTGTATAATATTTCATTTCGTTTGCAAAAGTGTGTTCAGATTACCATTCATCGAACAAAATTTAGAAGACCAGCCTATTTTATTTTTCTCTCTCTATCTCTCAATCTTTCTTCTTATCGCATAGACTCAGATGTTTCATACGCAGACCGGAAGAGCTTATAAATGTTCCGTCAACTGACTTGAACATGTGTTTTATGAAATTATAAGTGAATATATGAAGAGTTTGTTTGCAAAAACCGATAAGTCCATATTTGTCAAATGAAGAAATTTGCGATTAAAGGTCAAGAAAAGTAAAGAGAATAATAAGAAAATTTTTCCTTCTTTTAACCATAACTTAAAAAATATACCATTATAGTGTAGTGATCAATATATCATTTAAAAGGTATTATTTTGAACTTTATGACAGAGATCGCACTTCAAAATCTTCAAAAATGGACTTATCGGTTTTTGCAAACAAACCCTTCATATATTCTCCTCCCTTTCTCATGTCTCTCTCTCTCTCTCACACACACACACGCACACACACACACACACATAGACAAAACAATAATCTATCCCGTTTGCTGATGACTTTTATCATATACTGTGTAAGATTTAATCTCACTCGTGATTGCACATAAACTTTGCAACATTAAACCCGACAGGAAACCTACGAAAATGCGCTCGTTGATCTCCTTTATTGATCCCATGGAAACCTAAGTCATATAATTTTATACGGTCGAAATGTGGAGGCAGTCATGATGGATAAATTCAAAAAGAAAACGTCTCTATACCAAAAAAAAAAAAAAATAATAATAATAAATAAATAAATAGATAAATCGTCACGGTGGATTTCACAGGTTTAGTCATCATTAGTTGTCAAAGATCGCGAGAAAGGTGCAATGATTTATTTGAATATTGAACATCCCATCAGGCTTTTGTAAACATTATAAAAATGTTGAAACAAAACCGAGAAACCAACTCAAATGGAAGATTAGTTCGCGAAACTCAACTTCGATGTTGCTTGAAGTTGTTGTTTTTTTCTGTCATACTTATGAATGACAGCCTGCTTATAAGATCGTTAAAAGAATCTACTTGGCCAACGAACCAAATGGAGGATCCCTGTATAGCATTCATACAACGCAAGAGCCGATATTGCTACTATGGGGTCCTATATATTCATCATGGTGAAACACAGTCTAACATAATAACGGGCGTGTATTACGCAAGAATACTTTGAATAGACCAGGTGGCCAGAGTATCAGGACAAGTTACAATGTACCTCCATGAATAATCAGAATGTTGATACAAAAACATCCCTGGACGCGCTCGTAGCCGCCATCTGAAAAGTCGAGGATTATGAGCATAATAGAGATGTCCAAAGGCCGATTACAGACAGCCAGTTTTTTCTGCACCGGTCCATCGAATACATTATAATGAGGTGCTTCGTATGTATTATGTAACCTTTTTTACGGACCCCAATGATTTAATGGTTGTTGGGAATAGAGTGTGCAAGTTCTCATGTGGTTGTTACCAACATTATCATAGCATTTATACTTCGACAATGACATACGCTGCAATAAAGCGAGAAACTTTTTGTTCTTTTCTATCTCTTTCTCTCATACGCTTAGCATTCACGGGAAATTGTATATAGAAATTACGATGTTTGATATTTTGATGCTTGCAGCATTTTCAAAGAAACCTTGAGATAACTAGACCGGTGGTGCAATGTAAAACATTTTCTTGAGTAAAGAAACGATTCAATTATTATCTATATATATTTATGTATATGTATATATATATATATATATATATATATATATATATATATATAAATGTATATTTATATTTATTAATCTATGTATATAAATATATATATATATATATATATATATTTATATTTATTAATATATGTATGTAAATATAATTATATATAATGTATAATGCCCATGTTTTGTTTCAAGCACGACAGCTAACAGCGCACTTGCTCCTATGTGGTCGTAGCCTTCTTGTGGGTAAGGGGATGTAGGGAGCGTTCACTCAACAACAACAACAACAAAAAAAAAACCACAAAGAAACAAGGGGGGGGGGGTCAGTTCGTTCCTTGATTCTCATTTCAGGTAGACTAATGATTTTATCAAAACATTTGGCTGGAGTATGACCTCAGTACTGTATCGATACAAAAGACATTTCTAGAAGCCTGGTCGCGGATGATGGCTTTCAGAGGTGTAATCCGCCTTTTATGTGTGGCACAATGCGTTCTTTTAGTGAGGGTTACGTTATATTAATTTAATAGTGGCGGAGTCAAGTCCAGAGCTAGAATAATGTTTTTCAGATGCCGATAGCCCAAAACAGTTTTGATTATCGTAACAATCTCCCGAGGTTGTTCTTCATGGATTAGTTCCCCCGTCAGCGCAATGGAACAATGCATGGTTAATAATAATCCGATACACCGGATGCGAGGTACAAGTTGTATGACAAAGAAGTATAAATATGACATGATTGTGCTTCATCATCAGAAAGTGCCAAACTAGGCTGAAAACAAAACCACACCATACATAACACTATTCAATGCATCGATCGGCAAATCGTTACAACCGCCATGATGGATGTTTATATGGTAAGTTACCCACATTTCCACAATGCACTAAGCCAGCTTACCAATATCCAGTCAACATCCAACAATTACGCAAATACACATGCATGCGATAGGCGCGAATGTTATGGTGAACAAGTCACAAATCGGATTTTCCCGAGGTATTTGTTCCTTTGTTTGTTTTTACGATACTCGCGGGTTAATCGATCATTATCAAAGGGGCATGTTGGTGCATAAGCCATCACAAGAAACGTTTAAATCCACATATGACTTCGCTCTCTTCTAGCAATCTAGTAGTTGTCAGTATTTTGCCAAGATTTCAAAACAATCGAGACGGAAACTGGTAATATACCGACCTATCCTGCAGCGACGATGTTTTTTTTTTTATCTCCTGCTTACGACAATGTGTAAGCTCTTCATATATTTCAAGGCTTTGGGGGAATATCAGAAAGGACAAAGAATGTGTTTGTGTGTGTGTGTTTTTTTAATCCGTTCCTTACGGGAACCTGGTTTACCAGGTTCCCGTGGGAGCAACTGATATACGGGAACCTGGTTTACCAGGTTCCCAAAATGAAGACAAGGGTGCCTGCTTCAGTGGCCTAAATTCATTTTTCTTTGTGTTAGAATGCTCAGAAGAGTGGGTTTGATAAAAAGATCTGAGTTTATTCTATCAGGATTTGTCCTCCTGCTGTTTAAAAAAAAAGGGTTTTACAGTATTATGTACCTTTTCCTGATTTAGTTTTTTGCTTGTTCTGCTGTAAACTCGTACGAACATGTACATAAAATGATCAAGGCTGAGATCAGTTAGAAATGCGGGTTTGCTGACCCCAGTCACCTCATTCAGGTACCTGGTTTTGTGTAGAACAAAAGATTCTGAGAGCTCATCAGCGCACGCTCTATTCATACCTCGCACCCGATCGATATTTCCATTGTTCACGGGCACATGTAGTTGACCGTAGAAAGGGGGACACAATGAACCGCTTGACTGCCTTCACACAGCTGGATTACCAACCTGTGTAGACGGGCGAAAAGAATCTCGTTTGGGGGCATTAAAGGCACTCAGAGAATTGCGGAAGGAACGGGAGGCAAAAATAGTAAAAATACTAATACACCATACTGATAATGTAACAATATGGAACATCTACAATGTACATTTATTACTACCTTTTCAGTCATCATCAACATCATCATCATCATCATCAACAAATGGTTCCCTTAATGTAATAATACAATAGCTTTTCTCTGTTGTTGTTGTTGTTGTTAATTGTCATTATTACCATAATTATTTCTACACTGTTCAAGTTATCGAGTGATAAAGACACACATACAACCACACAATTTTTCCAATTTCTTTTCAAGGAGAGATACATGTACACACGGTGATGGTACTCCAAATTCTTAGAAAGATTGGCAGTGATCTCTGCAATGTAGAAAATCGTCCATTTTTGGACAGGCATGAGTGTTTACATGTAATACGCAGTTGCACACACTTATGAGGGCTTTCATTGAACATTGTACAGTGTGTACATCGTATCGTCTTCTCGCGATCGCTTGCAGGCACACAGGCATGGGCACGGATCCACAGACATGGACACGCAGGCGCACACATAGTCATGAGCACACACTTTCAAAGGGGATATTATTATTTACAATGCATGCACGCACGGCCTCCAATGGATTCGCACGCAGGATTCTAGTCCACTGCCTGGACTGCCTTCGTATATGGTGTGTACTATGATGGTGTGTATAGTATTAGCAATATTGCACACGGAAATACCGTCGTTGAGGGCGTGTAGTATAAGGAGAGACCAAGTGTAGATCATTTTTCTTTTCTTTTCTTTTTTCGGGGGCAGCAATTAGTGGACTCACGCGATGCGTGGACTGTCGCGATCGAGAAGACTTCGCGCTACCGCCAATGAGGGCGTATGAGAGAGTGAAAAAAAAAGATAAGAGTCCCGTATCGGGACTAGCAGGATGCTGGATTCGCACGGACTCGCACGGTAGCGTGCCAACACCACGCACGGTACCGTGCCAACATCTCGCACGGTACCGTGCCAGATGGTCCGCACTCGACGGTGGCACGCAGCCGCACGGAGGCGCACTGACTGGCACGCAGCCGCACGAAGGCGCACGAGGTCGCACGGGGTCGCACGGGGGCGTACAGAAGCGCACGCACCCGCACGAGGCCGTACGAAATGGCACGGAGCCGCACGCACCCGTGCGAAACCGCACGCAGCCGCACGAAGCAGCCCCGTGCGCAGTGCGTGCGGGAGTAACATAACTTAATGGTCTGACTGTAAGTATAATGGGGGGTTGGGTTTCCGGACACTTAAGTTCCCGCATGAAAACTTACTTATTTTACATAGAATATGCACCCTTTACCTTAAAGACTTGATATCGACTCCTCATATAGGCCTACTAGACAACATACTCTGAAAACGGCGTGAGAATTAACCTGCTAAATCGTTGGATTTGCTCTTCAAAGTGACTCCATGTACGCGTCCGGTCCCATAACGCTTGGTCTACTGTACTGTACAAAGTGTACGTATAGTAGAGTATACGTACGTACGCCACACATGTTATAAACAAATTATGCACAAGGGAAGACAGGCCGGCCGGCCGGCAGCCCGAACTAGAAGTTGTTTACAGGATTGACAGCGCGTATGCATGCAATTCATCAAAGGAGCCGCCGCGCGCACAGACGATCGGCAATCTACCATAGGATTACAGGCAGTGCAATTGTACGGAAGTAAAGGAAGGAGGTGTGTCTCATTTCATCGCTTCCTATTGGCTACATTCTTGAACCCATTTTATAAAGCTCCCTATTAACCCTTTCTGTGCCAATGCGTCAAATGTGGGCAAATTACACACATTTAACCTATGAGCAGGTAGTACTGTAATGTAGCAAGCAGAGGGTTAAAGGAAGCCAGAGCTACCAAGTCTCACGCATTCTGCGTGAGACTCAAGCATTTAAGGGCCATCTCATGCGTGGCACCCATTTCTCTCACGCATCGGGCGAGTCTGCAACTTGGCCTATAATAATGAGCATGGCTCAAAGGATTATTAAAGTGATAGTTGCAATAATTTTGAAGGTATATTTCCCGTTTGTCTTTCAAAATAAGTAAAAAATAATCACTTGAGTATACATGCACCTGATCGCATCATTAAGAGCGAAAAATTGAAAAAGCTCCCTACAGTGGGAGGGGAAAAAATCCCCTCCCACACCCTCGCTCGCGCACACATTCGGGCGCCGAGATGCCGAGTCATGAAAATCTCACTTATAAAAATTTTTTGAACTTGGCATCCCTGGGAAGCCGTTGCCCAGATATAAATGTGGATTGAGCGGAAGCATCAATATTAGTAGAACACATCAATTTCAGGTTGAGGAAAATCGGAAAATCGATTCAAAAGTTATAGATTTTTAAAGCTTCAATGTTGTTATCACTAGACAAGGAATCCATCCTTCACTTCATGACGTCATTATGGACAACAATATTGTAAGAAAATTTTAAAGAAAGTCAACATATATTCACTCTCTCGCTTCATGAAAGAGTTTTCTTTTTGCTTAGGTAATATGAACAATTTATGCAATAAATCCGATTACATTTGCCTAAACGGTCCGACTCGGTCATTGAAAAATGATCATTATTATATCTTCCTGTGTTTATTCCACGTGATTCCTGTTTTCGTTGTTATGCTTTTTAAAAGTCCTTGTTGTTTGTGTTTCATTCAGTACACAACGGAGAAAATCAAACTAATATGCACCCAAAATAAGAACATGTAATCTAATCCAACCACACACATGACATGTTTGCTGCATGCTCCCTTGGTAGCTGCTTCCATTACGTTGTACGTTCACGGGGATTCCCCCGTTTGCTTGTCACTCGGTGTGTTATTGCGCAATCACATTGACGTGGGGGGTGTTTCATCAACATTTGTCGGCGCTGACAACTTGAATCACCATAGTAACAGTCAGTGACCAGAGCATCTCAGCCAATCAAAACCAAGGATTTTGCTAAAATTGGTCAGTGCCGACAATTGTCGGCGCTGACAAGCGTTGATGAAACACCCCCCTGAATGGCGCAAGAGATGAGGCTTGGCGTCGCCATGCATGGTATAGCTGGGTTTTCCCCCGCAATTGTTGAGTTGCAGTTCGCAGACTGTTGCTAGAACGCCTTGAGGGCATTGGTTGTGGGCGGTGAATGCATCTAATGTCTTAGTCCCCAGTGAGCACGTTATTCTGTGACACCATACCAGGCTTGCTGGTTAAATAAGCTCAAACTCGGTTGCTTTTAAACAGAAGATCTGCGTTAACACACCGACGAATATTGGTAAGTATATTATAGTCAAGAAGTATTTTAAGTGACTGCAATTCTGTCAATTTGATTTACGCGTACTTCATCAGAATGGAAGTGGGCAGGAAGTCTTCATAGCAGATATGCTGCAACAAAAGCTGATGTAGCTGCAGAGCTAGTCTTAGACAAAGAAGTGATGGATTCGGTAATGAAATGACAAACCAAAAATGACTGATGGGAATTTTGTTGAAAATGCATGTACAATGTATCTGGTTTTATAGCAATTTGAAAGACAGTGGTATTTACTATATCGTATCATTCAGGGAGGAACTACCTACGAAAACATTCATAAATACATTATTTACATATGCCCCTTTTATGTTTATTTGATGCATCATCTTCTCATTGATATTCATTCGACCTTGTATACTCTGGATGGTTCGTTCCATTTCGAGTGCATACCAGCACTATCTATACACATTTGGTTTTCTGCATTTCATTGACGTACACTGTTGAACAGGTATGTATATCAATGTATTCCCTCAAGTGGGAAGCATGTACTATAATAGCAGCGCACGCCGTTTGACACGTTGCGAATGAAAACATACTAGAAGACTGCATAAGAGAAAACGCGTGTGGTGACCCGGAGCTGATTGCACTAGCTGGCTGGATATAATGATAATGATAATAATAATAATGATAATAATAATAGTAGTAGTAGTAATGATAATAATAATAATAATAGCGGCTACTTGTATAGCGCACAGGTCCACCTCTCAGTGCTCATGGCGCTTCAAGAATGAAAAGATAAGAGATATCTATATGCGTATACATGTTCAAACATGACAACAAAGAAGAAAATGGTATACAACAAACAGACATATACCAAATAAAGAATATTCTTCCGAATATTAATGACAGCAATCACAGTCATCAATGTGAGAGGAACAGATACGTTTTAAGTTTGGATTTGAATGTCTCTGTAGATGGCAGTTGCCTTAACTGAATAGGTAACTGATGGATGATCGAAACTATAATTGCTCCTTACGCTAGCGCAGTAATAATAATAATAGTAATTATAATAATGATGAAAACATACAGCACATCAAGCATTTACACAGTATCACCTGTATAAAGTTAATATACCCGGAAAGAAATTTTGCATTACAAATTAATAAGTCTTTAAAGAGAATTTAAATGAAAACAATGTGGCACACTGGCGAATGCACATGTGCTGTGGTACGAATTCCATAATCAACAAGCAGCAACCGAAAGCAGCAACCGAAAATGACCTAACACCATAAAATTGAACATGAACTTCAACAATTTCTTAACAAAGAGAAGTGATCGATGTGTGATCTACGACTCCGTTTGGGAGCAGGTGGGGTTCATTGACTGTATACTGCTATCATTTTCTGCTTTATTAACAAAAAGAAGAATCTCAGAGACATTTCTCAGTGATGAAAAAGCTTGTATTTCACTATAGTATAATGCCTACAGGGAGGTTTTCAATGCTGCGGACAGCAGTGCTTTTAAATCCTTTGAAGATGAAAAAAATCTGACTGAGGAAGATTAAATAAGAGGCTATTGCAATTAAATCTGACAGCTGTTCAACTGTTTGTTTTTCTTTTAACAAGAAAATGTTATTTCGTAATTTTCAACCTGTAGTGTTGGAATTTATTCAAAACGCCATTAAGGGTATGGTACAAAATGTCCTTGGTATCACAACAAAATACGCCACAATTTAGGATTGTGACGTTCCTGGTGACGCCAATTAAGGCCTTTTGTTTCACAAGAGTGACGCCATTTAGGTATACAAATTTATTGTGCTATATAATACGCCATTCAGGATCTATTTCTTAGGTGTTTGGACGCGGGAGGGTAGCACATTTTGTCTGAGAGCACCTCAATTAAAGACAAAAATAATGGAAAATAAGCAATAGAATTTTGGAGGTGACAAGAAGAATTACATTGATTATAAAGTGCACTGTCATACGATAGGCGAATTGATATGTACAAAAACCATTTTAAAAAGACAAACCAACCAAATCGCCTAATTGGTTAAAAGTACATCAGAAGCATGATCGTACCAACTACGTGTTCATGGCCATTCAATTGTTATTCAATGGAGGATTCAATATACTGCATCTTAATGTTTCCACTCTTAATGAACATTTTGACTTACCCCTAGGTCAGAGGGTAAGGGAGAATAATACAGTATTACCTTTAACATAATGTCAGTGGGAAGTCAAACGTGCACTTTTCATTAAAAAACACTGAAATTTTGTGACATTATTTTCATAATTATTCCCCTATTGTGATATTACAAAAAGTTTTTAACTTGATCTAACCAAATTCTGGAAATTCTCAATTTTTGGAAGATTATTTTATCTTCCTCAAACTTTTACCAATGTGTACTACTTATGCTTTAACACTCACTGAACCCGCATTTATATTCGGAGTGAATTCTCCTTCAATATGACCCACTTATTTTAAAAAGAACAGCGATGATTAATTCATGGATTATTTGTACTCATAGTCGATTTAAATGCTTGTTTCTCTTGTTTATTGTAAAACGCTTAGAAACATTTTGGTCATAGGCGCTATATACATTTGTCACGTCACACTATCTTTAATCTAAATACATTTGTCACGTCACACTATCTTTAATCTAAATACATTTGTCACGTCACACTATCATTAATCTAAATATATAATAAATAAATAATGATATATTAATTGATTGCGGTCAATTTCGGGGGGGGGGGGGGAGTGGACATTGCTGCGGCATTTTCATTCCATTCATTGTAACAGCTGCAGAGACATTAATCTCATCCAATGTTGCACTGGTTTCAGTCAAACTACCTTTCCCTTAAATAAAATCTATGCCAGTTCAGTGTTGATACTCGAAAGTACGCTTCTGCCGGTCAACTGATGAAGACCCATCGGGATGTTTGGTTTGGCTAGGATAATTTCTGGATTCAATCAAATACAAATTCAACACAAATTTCAGAGACACAAAGAATGCCAAATGCAATCATTTAATGATAACAAAAGATGACACAAAGGGATAAGTATAAGCAATAGTATCGTAAGATGTAATTCGATGAATAATAAGATCGAAATAAGATGAATACATTTTGGGAAGTTTTCCAGTAAATATGAGAGATAATTGAGGAGACCGCCGTCGCTGACACACAACGAAACAAAATGCCCAATCACTCTGTGATGAAACACAATTGCCAATATACGGGTAGGCTATGTATAGTTTAGAAGACCTTGGACTCTACTGTGTTATGACACCGAGCATACAAATGCTGGCTGCGTGAAGTGATGCAGCTATGATCTGTGCCTGAAGTTAAATCGCGTGTTGCCAGCGCCTTTGTAAAGAGATCGATTATTCACCTGTCATGCCTGTTGTTTATTCCTGCAATGCGTTTCCATCTCAGATAACACACACACACACACACACACACACATACACACATGCGACAATAGCACATCCGTTAATGTTCACAAGAAATATACAGTCTGGCAGTGTATAACACACAGCTGCAAAATATTCAACTTCAAGAAAATGTATTAGTCCAAATGTGTATTTTTAGTTTTCTTTTATACATGTGTATATAACATTTAATAATATGATAATATAATATTAATATAATAATAATATAATATGACAATAATAATAAATATAATAATAATAATAGTGAGACTCTTATAAAGCGCACATTTCTACCTAAAAAAGATACTCAAGACGCTGTAGAACAGAGTACTTTGTGTCACGTTACAACAGTATCACAGAAAATAATAAGACAAACCAACAAACAATAGTCCTATATATACGTACACATGCTATACATACAGGTATACAATATCTTCAATTCAAATTAAAAATATGTGTCTTGAGATTCTTTTTGAAAATATCAATGGAAGATGATGCTTCTCTAAGAGATTTTGGTAAGCCATTCCATAGTTTTGGGCCCATATATGAAAAAGCCCGATCCCCCGAATTATGCTTGATTCGAGGTACCTGTAATTTTAGTGAGTTTGATGAGATTACGTGGTGGTTGGTGAAGATGAAGAGTATTTTGAAGGTAGACAGGCAGTGACAGGGGCAAATTTTATACGCAATGTACGGTAAACAAGAAGAAGAATCTTGAAGTTAATACGTTTTTCTACAGGAAGCTAGTGTAGGGACCGAAGTATTGGGGTAGTATGCACAGTTTTCTTCTTGAAAGTAAGTAATCTAGCGGCACAATTCTGAAGACGTTGCAGTTTACTGAGTTCTTTTTGTGGAAGGCTGCAAAACAGAATTGCAGAAATCTAGACGAGACGAAATAAGAGCATGCATCAGTTTTTCTGCTGCTGATCTAGTTAAATATCTCCGAATTGAGCCCAGGTTACGCAAATGAAATCTTACAGATTGGGATACATATGAAATGTGGTCTTTGAATGTCAGATTTGCATCATAAACAACACCAAGATTACGAACTTTGTTCGAAGGCTTGATGTTACTATTGCCAATTCTAACAAAACATGTATCAGAATTCACTTTAGACAACATCTGTTTGGATCCTATCAGAATAAATTCTGACTTACTGTCATTAAATTTGAGACCATTTCTTTCCATCCATGCCTTAACATCATCAATACATAATTCCAATCGTTTTACAGCTTCAGTGAGTTCAGTCCTGGTTGGTGAAAAGGATACAAATATTTGTATATCATCTGCATAACAGTGATACTGAATGTCGTGTCTTTCAACAATTATCAGATCCGTACAAAAGGGTCTAATTCACATGACTTATTTGGAGACTTCATAATCATATTCTTAATTCAAAAATGACACCACATGGTGTTGATTTGATATTTGCTGGTGTTAATATCAATGGTTTAACACCCGTCCAGCTTCAATAAGGGACCACACCAGCTGGTGTTACTTTGGTGTAAATTTATTTTCACATTTTTTCAAAAATCTAGTATTTCAATGTAAAATTCTTGATCGTCTTGTTTAAATTAAAAATCAACAAGAAGTGCAGTTACTAAGAAACTCTTCAAAAAACAGTTTAAAATTTGGAAATGACACCCGTAGGTGTTAATTTAACACCATAAATGAGCACCGAAAATTTAACACCAGCTCGGTGTTCACTATTTAACACCGGACTTTTTGCAGTGTAGCCATCAATAGCCATAGCACTCTTTCTTGCGCGCGTATCAATGGCCCATTTGCCAGTCTGACCGCGCCTTTGGAGGACATTTTCGCGTGTTGTTAATTTCGCGGTTGCGAGGGTCTAACTGAACTTAGTTATTCGCGCGTTGTTATTTTCGCATGTTGTTATTTTTGCGGTTCAAAGGCGATTCGCGAAATTTGCGAAAATAAAACCACCGCGAAAATTTCAACTCGTACAGCTGTAAGTTAAGCCGTGGTCACAACTCGCCGTACTTGCAAGTGCGTGCGGCAGCTGTCTACTTGCAAAAACGTGGGCAAAATTTGGGGATCCGTACGTAGTAAGTACCGCCTCAGTACGGATTTTGGAGCACGCAGACACGCCGTAGCACTTTTAGGACACGAGGAACTTTCGCTGCGTTCGGGCTACGGATTCGCCCTAAGTGCGGGCAACGTACGTGCCCACTACAGCGAACGTGCGTACAACGCACTGACTCCGTGCGTCTTTTAAAATTTTCCCACTGTCACTTGCTCGACGGACGGCGCACGTAGCACGTACGTGTTGAGCACGTAATAAGTGCGCAGCCCGTGCTTATTCGACACTTCCCTGAGTTCAACTGTCCAATAGAGCACGCAGACCGTACCGAACTTGCCGAATAAGCACCTGTTCCGCACTTAAAACGCAAGTTGTGCGCAGTGATTTCTGCAATGTACACGAGCCGAGCCGACGGAAGAGTATCATCATTTCGTCTCCAAGATGTCCTGATGTTGGTAATTATATATTCATACTGTTCTATTTCACCTACCGGTCAGAAATGCCCTGTAAGGATTATGGGATCGAAAAAATCGCATACACAGAAAAAAAATGATTGTTATATCATTATAAAGGGCACATAAGACACCGTCAAAACTGCTTGGAGAAGCAAAGCATATAGAAATCTTGAGCTCTATGTGGTCAGTACATGAAGTGACCAGGTTTTTGGAGTTTTGAAAAATTGTTACATTTAAGAGCTGCACAAGGGTGGTTAAAAGGCATTGACCATCATTGTGTATGCAGAACAGTGATAAAGTCAGTACCATTCTCTGAAATTGAGAATGTGTATATTTTGAAATTAAGCAAGGAAGAAATTTCTGTGACAGTATTACCTTATATAGGGCCTTACTTGCAAACGTGACACCTTCAGACTCAGATAAAACTGCAAAACCATAGGCCTACATTCATTGTTCTAGTAATATGCTGATAAATCTATGCTCAGTGATAAATCTAGCTCAAAAATGCCTCCATGGCTGAAATGCCACAACCTCTGAAACTGGGTATAAAGATGGTAGACTTCATAACAGCAAATCATATGCATCTCACCTCCAGTGCCAATGTGTTAGGATGTTTCAACCAAAATAATGTTATACAATGTCATTGTATACCTGATATTGACAGTAGCCTATTAGCCTACATCAGGTAATACAATGCCATTTTATACGTGATGTAACCTATGACCTATACCTGATAATTATAGCCTATTAACTCTTTCTCTCTCAGTGAGTCAAATATGCACACATTTCATATATTTCATTTAGTTCATTTATTTCAATCTCATTTTCTTTCAACAAAATATAAAAACCTATAGACATGAAATGAATATGACACACAGGAGGTTAAACTACCATTTACACGTATGGAGAAGACGTATGATTATACATCTGAAGAACCTCGGAAGATGGTCCTATAATTAGGCCTACCCGTAGCATCTGACGGAAAAAAAAAAGAATCATCGCACTTGCACGCACTTACAACATGCGACAGAGTAGGGATACCGTACGTGAGCAGCACGTGTAATTACAGCCTCCGCAAGAGAACGTGGCACTCGCACGCAGATTGTAAGTTGCAAGCACGTACAACTCACTTATCACGTGCACAACGTATGATGCACGTAACCTCTCATGGCCAGGCGTGGCGTGCGGGCCACGTACTTACACCCTGCGCAACCGTGCGAGTGTCGTGCGTTGACGTACTTCCTCCCTGCGCTAGTCACTTCCTCCCCACGTTTTTAGAAAAAAAAAACGTGAATGCCGTGGCCTCCGCCAAGAACGTACGGACGAAAAGCACGCACGGCGAGTTGTGACCAGGGCTTTACGTGTGTGTGGTCTGCAGTGACTATCCGTATAGCAAATTGTCTATCTATAGACAGGCAATGGTCATGATAATAATGTAAACATGTGTAATAATAGGTGTAAGCACACTCTTGAGCTGCACCCATTCTATTCAAGTTGTATGACTATATGACTTCATGTGTATGTGTGTGTGTGTGTGTGTGCACTTACCCATGGTGTATACGATCAGGACACACATATATACGAACTTTACATTTAAACCGAGGACACACAGAGAACCGAGAACGTCCTCGGTACGCAGACCACTCCAAACAGTTTGCTTTTGCATGCTTTTGCATGTACGGGTACATGTTTGTAGGTCCTCGATTAGCGTTATTGTAATAATTATAAGTCCTCGGTTTGATGGTAATATTATACGAATGAGTCCTCGGTTGACGAGAGTCCTACTGACACACAGGTCCGCGGTCATGTGTATAACATTCTTATGGGTAAAACAGGTCCTCGGTTTCCACAATAGACGCGTTATGTGTGTGTATGTGTGTGTGTGTGTGAGTGTGTATTTTGCATTATCATTATACATTATCATTGTACACCAAACAGCTGCGATTTCATGATGTATTCTGATATCTGTATGCACGATTGTGAAACAAAATTAATTGATAAATCAAAAAAAAAAAAAAAAAAACCACTACAAGTCAGTCATTCCTGCCCTGCTCTATTGAAGCAGTATAATAGCAGTCATGGCAAGTGACTCCAGGCTGGGGAAGGTGCTGCAAGAGATAAATCAGCGAAGCAGGGATGACACCAAACTGACAGCAGACCTTCAGTCAAAGCTGGAACAGGCCCTCTCTCCGTCTTCATTGTCCTCTGAATTCCGTGTCAGTAGCTCCAGTAGTAACCTGCAGTGAGTTGTTTCATCTTTCTCATTTTTCTCACCACTAATATATGAATATCTTTCTCTCTTTTTTTTTCTCCACATTCCTCTCTCTCCGTCCTCTGTTTCTCCCTTCCTACATTCCTCTTCTTCGTTTTTATAATCTCTCGATGTTCAGTTTAGGTCAGTTCAGTTTCATTCACCATCATTTCAGGAGTATACAATAAAAAGACACAAAAAGATACACAATTATATAAAAAATAAACATAAACGAACTTGATGGTGCCATGCATGGGAACCCCAGGAGAAGCGATGCTTATAGGGGCCCCAAATAAAGCTTAAATATCAATAAACACGTAAAACAAACAAACAAGCATATAAACAAACATAACAATCAATATTCATTTCGAGTTTGTCTCTACATATGACTTGGTGGGAAAAAAACAACAACAAATAATTATTCGCCCTCGATGATAGTAATCCCAACCACAATGTTCAAATCAGCAGAAATATCATAATGATATCATTTATATTATCATTATCGCAATTATTATAATCATAATTCGTCATAGGCCCGACTGTGTTTAATGGTGCACAAATCTTAAATAATTTCCTTTTAGACACGAAATCAATGAAAGTACGATGTAACCTTTGCATAAAATTATCTTACTCTTCATCTACCAAAGCAGCGATGCCCACATTTGCATTTGTCACTTGTATTGATGCTAGTTGAATGCAGCAAATACAGGAAACACTTCACAATATTTACGTTATCATTGTACTTGAGAACAAAATTACTGCTCCAAGGTAACTTCCAGAGTAAGATTGTAGAGGTGATTTTTCATAGGTCACCTAAATGTTATCATTTCTATAATGGGGCCAGATTTGCATGCGGAGGCAGATTGTACACATCTTTATCTTTAGAGTCTGTCCGCTCTTTTGCATCATCAGGGGGCATTTTGTCCGATAATTTTGCTGACAAACTCTTACAAGCTACTGAAATCCTTGTATCTGACTGGCTCAGAGCAAATTTAACCGACCAATATGTCCCACAAAACGCTTCATGAAATGCCCCCCCCCCCTTCAAGAACAGAAAAAAAACCCCATTGTTCATATCTTACCCGCATTGCATTTGTGAAAAAAACCTTACCAACAACATAAACAAAAAGCACACACAAAGCATTCGCCCCCATTGTAGCAACCAGTTCATTGATTTAATGCATCAAGCTCAAATCAATGTACAAATTCCGTCAGACTATATCCACATCATTATTTCATCAACTGTTTCCTCTTTGTTGCTCTAAAATGACCATCATACATATATGAGGAGAATACAATTACTGTTATTTTGATATTTCTTGGCTGGACATTCTGAATTCTAACTTTGACCACAGCTATGTTGACACTGAGAATGATGACCAGTACGTGGACACTGAGGATGACGACCAGTACTTTGATATAGATCTGGATGCTTTGCGTGAAGTATACCATCACATTGCTGACAAAGAACATGTCCTGAATCAGGTTTGTTTATTTGTATCTTTTTGTATATATAAACATTATGTATTAATAACTATATGCACATACACATGTATATATATATATATATATATATATATATATATATATATATGTGTGTGTGTGTGTGTGTGTAGGCCTATATTGCAGGTACAATGCTAAAGTAATATATTCAATTTCAATTTTCAATTTCAATTTATTTTCATATTTCTCGATGAAAAATTACATCAAATATAACAAAATTAAATGAAATACATGACATACATAGAATATTGCAAATATGTAAAACATAATAGTGGTCGATCTGTTCAGTTTGGAATCTGTGAATGAATGCTAAAGAAATATGAAGGAACCTACTTAAAAAGCGAGCTTGTTGAGCGTAGGTCCCGGTTAAAAACGAGTTTAAGATTGAGAAGGGGAGCACGGGTACAACAATGACCGGAACATAAGAGAAAAACAAAAAAAAGAATAAAAAAGTACAAATATACAGTTATATAACAAAATTCTTCTCTAGTGCAGGTTAGGGATCGGATATATCACAATATTTACTAACGATAAAGATATATCATGACAATTAACCTTGAGGGCTTACCTCTGTTTCCACAATGGAAATAATTACTGCATATTTGCGCTTTAACCCTGACCTATGACCTTTCATCCATGTCATCTCATCCAATTAAGTGACTGTATTTTATCCTTCCCTCAAAAGTGTGTTACCATATGATATTAATAGCTGACGATTTGGCTGGAAAACGACAAACCTATAGTGACCACTGACCCAATTAGCTATACAAAAAAATTGTATTGTTTCATATCTACCTATCTTATAATATTCCATTGCCACTGGTGATTCCTATTGTAAGAGTGCTGGTTTTCTGGTGTCGGTAGCGTGGTGTGCACTCTAAACTATAGTATATGATGTCAAGCCACAGTCGAACATTAGTCCATGCAGGAGACAAGGTGGTAGTTCCAAGATATACAATGTAGTTTATTAGATATAATAATCAGGAATTCCAGAATGGTGCATAATACTGACGAGGGAATCTTGTCAGTAGTATATATATAAAGAATACTGTTCCACTCCTTCTTGGCACATGACCGAACAGAGTCGGGGCCGGAGAAAGATTGATTCCTCAACTCCAGAAGCATAAGATATATAGGGACATGGATAGAAGTTAAGAGATTAGTAGGAGAGGGTCTATGATGTGGGGATTATAGGTTCATTGAACAGTACTGTGTAAGGGACTGGTGGTGGGAATTGTAAACACAGTTAGTCTGAATTTACTTAAACTTGATTGAGGACAAAGGGAAGGATTAACTATTGAGTAGAGATTAACCAAAGTAATAACAAAGATGGTTGGGTTCTGAATGGAAGTTTCAGTGGAGGTTTGATGGTCTTGTTAATAAAAGGACATGAGACTATAAAGCTGGGAAGTGTACATAGGGTTTTGGATTTGACTGGTCGTATATTTAGACAGTATAATTGGGGCAGGAAATGGGGATAAATTCTTAACGTGGTCAGTCAAGAGACACTTATAAATTACATGAGGTTAGTTCTGTTCTAAGGTATAAACTCCCTATTTCTCCATCTTACACTATCATAGTTGTAGTTAGCTGTAGTCTAAATGTATAAGCTTTTTTTCATACACACACCACAGTGACTATGATATATTGCTTTGACCTTTAACACCTATCATTCCATGTAAATACTTGTCTATCTTTACACTCGTTACTATACCGAATTGCATAGTATTACCAATGGACATAGCTATATGTGAAATGGTATCGATGCCCCCAAACTTATTAAAGGTGAAATCCAGTCCAAATATAAGTTAGTCTGATAAGAAAGAGTAAAATATCACGAGTTCAAAGGTAAAATATTGATCGAAATTGGATGAAATAATAGGAAATTATGACATTTTGAAGTTTCGCTTGTTTTTGAGGAAACACTTCTTGAGCGGTCAATATGAATATGCATGCACAAATAGCAAAGTCAGCATGTCATCCCCTCATAACTTGCCATGTAGTTTGTACATAAAATTGTGAAATTACCAGTTTTTCATTCAAACCCAATTATGCCCGAGGCTCAAATCCTGATATATCTAACTGATCACTATTCTGAAGTTATTTAACCAGGAATAACATTAGGTTTCCGACTTGAATGACACAAAAATTGATTTTTTTTTTGGGTCATATTTTGTACATAATCAATGGATAATTGTGACGCTATGACATGGTCAGCTCACTTATTTGCATATTCATATCAACTGTACGAGAACTGTTTTACAGAAATTAGTAAAATTTCCTAACTTTCTTATTTTTCATCCGATTTCGGTCAAATTTTTACCCTTGGACTTATGTAAGATATTACAGTGATTTCATCTTGATATTCACTATGTCCCGTATTACCCTCTTTTTATCAAGTTATTTATGCTCAGCTATACCAACTCCACAAGCCTGTTTATATTAGACGAAGTAAAACACAAACCCACGATCATGACGATATTTCAATCTTGCTCAGATGGCCAAGGAAATCCACAGGGTGTACCAGGATCTGGGAAAGTTTCTGTGCCAATCTACCAACAGGAATGACGTACGTCTGTTCCCTATTCTCTTGGAGTGTCCCACTTTTGATAGGGTGGAAGAGGAATCGAGCAGAGAGATCGTCTTGGACATGGCAAGGGCGCTTCTCAAATTGAACGAGGAAGACAAGCCTAAGTTTGATATTCTTAGTAAGTTTTTTTTTCTACAATTCAAATCTATAGTTTTATTAAGGTTTAACTCAAATTTGAAATTGTACGTATCTGTTCAACATGATTCGGCCATAACTCCTTTTCATTGAGTAGAATCAGTGATATTCAATCCTGTCTGTATATATATATTTTTTGCTTCTTATCATATCTTATTTATCTATTATTGTCCCCGCCGAACGAGTTCGAGCAGGGGACTATGAAACGGGCTCCGTACGTGTGTGTGTCCGTGTGTCCGTCCGTCCGTCCGTCCGTCCGTCCGTGTGTCCGTCCGTGTGTCCGTGTGTGCGTCCGTGTGTGATCAAAATCTTCAATTTGCTACTTCTCTGTCATTTATGAGCCAATTTTGATTCTGTTTGCTTTATATGATAGCACTACATGGGAGCTTTGAAACTTCTACACAGAATTTCAGTCGTGACCTTTGACCTTGACCTTTGACCTATATTGTACATTTTGCTACAAAATGCTACTCCTTCGCCATTTCTAACCCGATTTCGATTCCGTTTGCTTTATGTGATGGCACTAGGTGAGGGCTTCAAAACTTCTACACAGAATTTTGACCTTTGACTTCTTTGACCTTTGACCTTGATTTTTTGACCTATATTGTACATTTTGCTACAAAATGCTACTCCTTCGCCATTTCTAACCCGATTTCGATTCCGTTTGCTTTATGTGATGGCACTAGGTGAGGGCTTCAAAACTTCTACACAGAATTTTGACCTTTGACTTCTTTGACCTTTGACCTTGATTTTTGACCTATATTGTACATTTTGCTACGAAATGCTACTCCTTCGCCATTTTTAACCCGATTTCAATTCCGTTTGCTTTATATGATGGCACTAGTTGAGGGCTTCAAAACTTCTACACAGAATTTTGACCTTTGACTTCTATGACCTTTGACCTTGATTTTTTACCTATATTGCACATTTTGTTACAAAATGCTACTTCCGGCGGGGACATATGTTACGCACCGCGTAATTTCTACTTTTCCTTGTTTTGTTTTGTTTCAGTTTCGTAGCTCTGTCAGTGGCTACAAACACACACTGTTATTCTCAGAGGCCCTACACATATAATACTTTGCATCACAAAATACACACATTGTAAAATATATTAAAGTTAAATAACATAACATACAAATACGGTTCACTTATGGCCAGGTAGATGAGTATTGCGGAGGTAGAAAATACATAAACAACTTCACCTTTAACACTGCAGTTCACTGAGAAGTGATATAATGGGATCTCAATATATATATATATATATATATATATATATATATATATATAATAAATCGAGACAACGAGGACAGAAGGTACATGCGTCTTCCTCAGGGTCGACAATGACAATTATGAAAATAAACAAGATGACTCTATTCTCTATATAGTAATACATAAGTGACTACCACTTGTATACTATGTATTATAATTTTAGAGAATAGAGTCATGTTTATTTTCATAATTGTCATTGTCGACCCTGAGGAAGACGTATGTATTCGTCGAAAATTTGGTCTGAATAAATAGCACTGTTGGACTGAAATGCATTACTACCCTACTTCGTCATCTTTTCTGCACTGGTTCCAAAACAAACTACAAACAACATCATATAATATATATGTATATATATATATATATATATATATATATATACAACAGTAGTTCAAGAGGAAAACTTCCTGAGAGACGTAGTTTTGACGAATTTTCGCCCATAGCGCTTTGTCAAGTCAATGACCTGACAGTTTTCATCTTGAACTACTGTTGTGAATCTATACTTTCTTGGACTCCGAGCAGAAACCTATTACTGTTTTATATATATATATATATATATATATATATATATATGTCTAGATTACAGGACATGTACACATTGCATATCTCCTTGTTTTTTAATTTCACATCTTGTAATATATGAACTATTGTACATTTATCAGAATGATGTAAAATACATCTTTCTCGGAAACAACATATACACTTAACATTTATTTATTTTTGCAATTTTACTATGGTAGTGCCCTTAAACACATAATCTGCTCACAATTTAGTAATCTATAATAGGTGAGATAACATAACATATGGGGGAAAATATTATGTATTAACATTAATCAGTATCATATCTATTGATATAGAATTTATAATGATAATCACCTAAATAATAATAACTTGTTAAAAAAAAATGTTGCACAAGTGTATAGAAATGCTGTCAAAAAAGTGAATTGTATATATATATATATATCTTCACATAAAAATGCTGACAATAGTTCTTCCAAGTTTGTTTGCAGAGACAGAAAAAAATAATAGAGGACAGTCTGAGGTGGTATGATCATGGTCAGCAATACCCGGAAAGAGGCACCAACCATACCTGATCCCCCTTAATTCCGGGATATCACAGACTTTGGAGAAAGGCCATACTGAAAGAAAATTATCAACCCAACCCCACAAAGTGGGAAAAAGAACAGAAAGTTATAGATGGAAAGGATAATGATTGTACATTTGTGGTTCAGTGTAATATTGCAAAGGAAAAGTATCTTCAGTTTTCCATGGCTACCTAGACCTCTGACCATTTTGCAACTCCGGCAGTTTTACCAAGCCACATTTTGTGGGTGTGATATATTATGCGCATCAATTACAATGTTCTGTTGACATAGTTGTGACAGACGTTCTTTGACTTGCTCTTTAAAACTTGTATCATTTCATCATTTTGCTTACATATTCTTGGGAATTTCCCTATCCTCACAGGGGCGTGGTGGTACCAGAAGCCAGAGCTGTTTGAAAGAATTGTCAGGGTGTTTCTCAAAGCTCTCCAATGCAGGCATGGGCCAGACGCGTACTTGAATATTTTCCCCGAAGATTTATATTTGAAGACACTGCATCTTCTTTATGAGGTATGTCTCACTCTCTGCAGAACCCCCCTCAAACAAACAAACAAAAAGAGTGCAGATGAGTGAAGAGTGTAATAATAAGACGATTTACGTACACAAGTTGTAGAATCTTGGGGTGCGTTCGAGCGCTCTCCTAAAGCGAACTGTACCGTACCGTACCCGCGCCAGAGGAGCGTTCGAACGCTCCTAAAGTGTACCGTACCGTACTGTACCGAGCCAAAAGTGGACCACTTCCCGATGTGCTCCAAAAGCATACCAAAAGCGTACCAAAAGTACTTACAGTTCGCTGCAAGCATGCGCGTATCATGCGCATACGTCACAATGCAAAAACATCATGGATGACATTCTTGCCACAAAAATGCGTGACCTTTTCTAAAAATAACTCGTGAGGTACGCTTTCTCCTCAGAGAGCTCGAACGGTCCAAAACTGGCAAAGTTCGGTACGATACGCTTTGGTTCAGTTCGCTTTGGTTCGCTTTAAAGCGCTCGAACGCATTCTTGGTATTAACACGTGGGAGCAACTTCTCAGAATAATTAATGATAACACACAACCAATAACATGTTTACCATTCCCAAACAGGCGTATTCCAAATTTATGGATTCTGTGCAATGACCATTGCTCACCCCGTGGTAGATATTGCTGTGAAATCTCATCATAAACTTCAGGATCTTACTGGTGCTTATCACTGAGTGTCATACATATTTGCATTTTATAAAGACATTTCTTATGAAGACATGTGTAAAATATATATAAAAAAATCTTGCCATTGCTTTGCTGAAGGCACAAAAGATATAAGTAAAGGAGTTAGTGCAAAAAGAAAACACATCTCGCCCTCACTCTCCTATATAATGTATGTATGATTGCTGAATTTTGATGTAACCTTCATGGTCTATTTCTTGAAGTTGACGAATCTCAAGGGGCAAATTGTAATGCTACAGTTACACACGGCCGGATTTCGAACCGGGTCCATAAGGAATTAAAACCGTATCAACCCGTATGGGCCCTTGCCGTATACCACATTGCCTTCATGCAACGGATGATGACAAGGTTTACATCCGGATTGGTACGGGTTGAAGTGGGTTGACACTGGTCGATATAGGGGTCGAAAAGGATTCAGTTAAGGATTCAGTTAAGGATTTAAAGCGGATTTTTATACGGTTCGATACTGGTCAATATGGGTTTCTACGGTTCAAACCGGGTCGATACGGTTTTAATTCCTAAATTCTAAATTCTAAATCCGGTCGTGTGTGACTGTAGCATAAATTACCGTCCATTCCGGGACTAATTCGGCTCATTTTCATCCGGATCAAATCCGTTTTGTGACCCTGCCGTGTGTGACTGTAGCATAAACATTTTATAACTGGTATGATATCAGTCATTGGTTGCGATGAGTAAAAGATCTGATTCAAAGTCACCGCTAATGTCATCCTCCTTGAACTGATGAGCTCTAAAGGTGATGCATTTATTTAATGCTTTGCATATCATGATTATCTTCTCTGTAGATCAATTTCACTCCTTCGGGTGAAGGAATCATTCCTGCCAAGAACTTTTATCTTCAGGATCTTCAGCAAAGTGTAGCGGATTGGCATATTGACATCTATATCAGGAACGTGCCAAGAAGTCAATCGCTGCCGGCAGAACATTCAGCACTGGTATCATTCTTTTTCCTTCTTTTATGGGGAAGAAAGTAGGGGACATTTTTCTCATAGGATCATTTGCAATGACAAATACCGGAATTATTAAAAAAAAAAAAAAAAATATATATATATATATATATATATGAAGTGTTTGTTCGCAAAAACCGATAAGTCCATTTTTGAAGATTTTTAAGTACGGTCTCTGTCATAAAGTACAAAATAATACCTTTTGAATGATATCTTGGTCACTACATATAAAGGTACATTTTTGAAGTCATGGCCAAAAGAAGCAAAAATTTTCTTATTATTTTCTTTATTTTTCTTGACCTTTAATCGCAAATATCTCCATTTGGCAAATATGGACTTATGGTTTTTGCGAACAAACTCTATATTGATTATACACACACACACACACACACACACACACACACATATATATATATATATATATATATATATATATATATATATATATATAAATATATATATATGTATATATAACACTCCAAACACAATCCCAGAAAGAGCTACATGTCGGTCATTGTTTTCATGATTGCGCAAGTGCGTGTAAAACAGTTGTTATCACTTTATACGTCACCTTTATTAATGAGGGGAATACGTATCACAGGCATTGCTTTTTATCTTCCTCTCCATTTTCAATATTTTCAAAATCATTCAGTGAATTTCATGCATCTATAGACTTCACAATCTATTGTGTGTTTATTTCGATATTGTTGAATCCATATACAGCTTTTTGTTTTGGCTTGATATGCTTTTACACCTGTATTTATTTTTAAAATGAAATTGGATAAACGTAAAAAAAAAAAAATAACGATTCATGTGACTATACACTGATTACCCGTGGACGAAATCTTGCAGAAATCATGTTCACTTTGATTTAGTTTGAAATAAGTGCAACTCAAGTCAACAGGTGCCCTCACTTCGTATTAGTGAGTTAATAATGCCTGGGATTTTTCTTTTATTCGTGTTACTGTATCCTTGAATAACTCTGCAGGTGAAGCCGTTTTCCCTGGCGGATTATCCTTTCTTGCTACCTGTATCCATAAAGTGGAAGATAGCTTGCGAAGATTTTACCACTGCCCAGATTGTAAGTGATGTGTAACTTTAAGATTTGGTGCATTGTGTGGTAAAAGTAGCGTGGCAGCATGACCAGGAGGTCCCTACCCCACTTCCCTGTTTTAACGGGACACAGTTGCATAGAGCATGTCTTTGTCAAAAGGCTCTTCCATTGTGATACATGTATATTAAGACCCAACTAAGTATTAAAAGGTAATTAACTTTTTTTTTATTGAATTTGGCCTGTTGGTCACAGAAGTTTGAATTTCCTCCACGTGCAATTCCACACTGTGTTCAAGTGATATTACCAGAAACCATACGCAAAATAGATGAGTTGATGATGTCATGACCTTGCAAGTGCCCCTTCGATGCACAAGCACAAAAAAGGGAATCTTTACCTAATTGCATTGTCGACACAGAATTAAAGAGAAAACGTGTATCGTTCGTAACAAAATCTAAACCTAGTAGTGATGATAAAAGTTTGCCACTGTCAAAATTACTGACCAAAAGCATTTGACTTTTCTGTGGAAACCAGTGTGGTGGTTTTCAGTTGAGTTAATGGCATTGTCAGCGCGGCTAATTTGCATATTTTGTCACCAATCAATATCAGTATTCAGTGAAAAGGATATGCCAAGCTTTTAAGTTGATTTTCTCGGCCTTTTATTTGGTACGGCAAAGATAGGCTATTTTCCCCAAGCACATGCAGCCAAAGTAGAGCATTTCCTTTGGATCCGTGGAAACCTGATGTACTACATCAGACAGCCTGACTGATCATACTTTGGTTTTGTCAATCGAACTCTTGCCATGTTTATAGAAAAATTTCCGGTGAACATTGTATGGTCACCTCTCAATAGCAGTCATCTATCAATTTTAGTGGTCTCTAACTTTATCTCTGGTTGAGAATGAGATGATGCCCTAAAGCGCCTTATCATTATTTTTCAGCTGACTGACAGTTTGACTTTATCATGGTTAACCCTGAGCTAGATAAAAACTGTGTTTTTATGTGATGTTCTATCCTTGCAGTGTTGAAGTATTTGTATCAAACATGCTCCAAAGAATTCTTTAATGTATTTCTGACATTTTCTCCTTTTTTTTTATCAAGTCTAAGGGGCGGTTAAGGATGTGTTTTATCCAGGGTCCTGCATATTTCCAACCTGTCCCTCTACCTGCTCCCAGTAACAATCGTTCTGAGATCGACCGGGAGAACGTCGTGGAATCGGCAGTTGAAACTGTTCGGTTTATCCTGCGTCCTGTCCTCGTCCCTGTCCCTGATGAAATTCGTTTTGAGATTGACAGGGAGAATGTTGTAGAATCGGCAATTGAAAATGTTCGGACAAGGGCCAGGGGAGAAATAACAGAGGGTCTGGTGGTTCATTTCATCAATGATGTTGCCTTGGGTGTCAACGGCGGAGGACCCATGAAGGTAAGCACTTCGAATTTTAAAGACTTGGACTTTTAGACTAATTCCTGAATAATTCTGTGTTATGTTTTGTTGAAAAAAGAATGAAAATGAAATGAATTGAATTGTGACATAATGTGAATGAGGTTAGATAGTATATCCCTCACAAAAATGATTTTAGTCTTATAATAGCTGGTAAGACTGATGACTTAAAGGGGAAAGGTGTTACACTTGTCTTGTCATCAATCGTAAACGTGATTTTTATGATTAAATTTTGGCACTAACCTATGAGAGAAATTTATGACATCCTTACTTCAGTTAAATGCACATATTACAAACTATAATATACAATGTATGTGAAAATTTAAGTTTTCGTCATTTCTTGGTTTCAGGAGTATGACTGACTTTCATGTTACTTCTGCACTTTGTTCATCTGATTTACTCTGCTTATTCACAATGGTCAACCTGCACATGCTGTGAAATTGCCAATTAAGATTGAACAATTGTGGGAAAGTATTTTAGCACTGTAAGGATGCTTTACTAATGCCCCCCCCCCCAAAAAAAAATACAATGAGACTTTCTGCCACGATAATCTTAAAAATTAGTGAATCAATCAAAATGCAATTTCAAGGTATGAAACTATAACTTCTATCCGACAACGCACAGAAAACCCCATTCAATTTGCTTCAGTGGTCACAGACAAATGGGGATCACTGTCAGGCATGTCAAGAATCCCTTTCCTCTAAGTTCAGTCCATATAGTGTTGTGGATGCCAAGAGCATACAAATGCTAAACTTGGAAGAAACAGACCAATGACATGCTTTACAATGATTCAAATTTCTCTGTGACCATTTAACTAGATTGAATGGGAATTTCTGCAAGATGTAGGGAAGAAGGTATAGTTTCATACCCTGAAATACATAGTAGCATTACGATTTTTTTAAATCATTTTAAAAGTTATCAATGCAAAATCCGATTGTAATTGTTTTGTTTTGTTTTGTTTTTGTTTTGTTTTGTTTTTTTTTTTTTGGGGGGGGGGGCATACTATACAGTGCCGTTGATATATGTCTGCTTATATCCTTGCATAATCAGGAGCTATTTCAGCTGTTCTTTGACGAGCTTCTCGAGCCAGGAAAACATACTGTTTTCAACAGAATAGGGGATCCTGCCTCATCGACAACAAGCTGGTTCAATAAGGTGTGTGGATTTTAGCATATGATTTAATTTAAGTGCAGAATACGTGACAATTTCGTCACAAGATTATTTTCCAAAAAAAAAGAAAAAAAATCAAACAAACTCACCTGACATGCCTGATGTGTAGACAATATTTTTTTCAAGAATCTACAAAAGATATACTAGTTCAACAAAGAGTGTAGACGTAGTAACTTGATTGTAGTCATCAATCGGTTTAATCATTCTGTAATTTTAGCAGTGAATGTTTATGAGTGGTCCAAGATTGTGTAGTGGTACTTGAATAATGACTGACGTAATGATTCACGTTAAAGTTAGTCCAATACATCTGTGATTTCTCCATGCGTTTCTCCCATATACACAACATACCATTCAAATTAAACGGAGAATATCGTTTGATATCAAAGAAACTAAAGAATTTCTTGATAAAAAGACTCTCTGATCCCATGTCATTGATGTAATTTATCACAAATTCCCGTAAGCACTTATCTATATCTTCTTTTCGTAAGTGTTTAAGTGGGCTATAATCTCGGCGCACGTCACAAACTCGACACCTATGAGTCATGCAGCCCACAAGTCATACAGCCCATGAGCTAGACACTAAGTGAACAAGGCCCATGAGCTCGACATCAGGTGAAAAAGGCCCACGAGCTATACGGTCCACCAACTCGACACTATAGGCAAATAAGGCTCATGAGCTGGACACTGATGCCGTGTTTTAACAGACCTTACCCCGACAACGTCGGGACAACGACCGGAGAGCAAATTTCCTCGTCTCGGCCAGTAAAATGACAATAAAAGGAGAGAACGAGGGCTACCATCTTAACAGACACACATCGAAAACCTTTTCCGGGTAGGTTTCCATTACCGCTGGTCTCAATATCCAGCTCAGCGCCACATGCCAAACGCTTGTCATACTGATATCTGATAGGAACTAGATCAATGTTATCAACTCGCCAAAGCAACCTCGCCCAGCTCTTGTCATTTCTTGGGAAAATATTTATTCTGCATTTCAAGAAATGCTAGTCAAATTGATTAGATCAAAGTTACATACTGTATCTTAAGTATATATATATATATATATATATATATATATATATATATATATATAGTTCTAAACTGCACATTCAGGTAGGCAACCGTGTTTGAATGCACGTGATCGGCGCGCGGTGTTCATTCTGTCTGGACTAATGCGCATGCGTGTTGTGAGTATCAGATGAATCTTACCGCTAGCGTCTTTTTCGACTTTTTCGGTTTTTCGACGTTGCGGTAACGTCAGGGTAATGTCGGGATAATTACTCTAGCCAGCCTATAAGGTAGAATTTGGCATAATTTAGGCGCGACAATGTTGGAGCAATATTTTGAATGGAGCGTCTTAACAGGCAGGGTTAAAAAAAAACAACAAACAAACAAAGAGAAAAAAAAGAGATTGTCCGGACGTTGTCACGGTAACTCTGGTTTCCAAAAAAAAAAAAAAAACTATAAAAAAACCCCGAAAAAACCCCGAAAAAGAGTCCCACAAGCTCCACACTAGACAAACATGTTAATTAAAGGGCCATGAGCTCTACAGCATGAAGAACGTCATCTATATCAAATACTAGCAATAAAGTACGCATTTGTACAAGGTGTCCTGATAATGGCATAAGAAAAAAAATGAATAATTGGAGAAAAAATATGAAATGATGTGTACATTCATATCAGCTTTCTGGAAAAACGTCCAATAGTAAAATAAAGCTTAGAAGGAACTCAACTGTTTCATAAATGGTCCATGTCAACGTGCACACCCGTTTTTACATGATCTGTAGTTCAAGCGGTATTCATCAGCGATGGTGCGAATAAATTGAGAGCAAATAACCTAAGGGTCTATCAAGATATTTGTAATGATTCAGGAAAAGAAGATGCATCCACGTTAACAGTTATTTGTTCCTTCGCATATTTACCGTATTGAGAAGGACAAACATACACACACACACAAATATATATATATATATATATATATATATATATATATATATATATAGTGACGTTGCATCGCTGCAATAGCAAAGAATTCTTCAATTGACATCATTTATACATTAGAGTTTCAGAGACGACTACAAATTGTTGTTCTAATAAGTTGGTTCCCAAGTAATTATTGACAGTCGTGCAAGATGATTTGGGTATAGAATAGTTAACTAGTGAAGCAACAGAGAAAAGAAAAAAAAATCTGACGTGCGGCCAATATATCTTCTAGCTGGAAAGATGGCAAGCCTAAATAGCACGATGATATTATCAAAGAGTTTAGACCCAAACTTCAATCTGTACATCGTTTTAGTTTTTGTATGTTTTGAGGGGGGGGGGGGGAGGAGTCCATGAAGGCACAATGTTAACAGAAAATCCCATTGTTAATTAGTAACAATCTCTCACCCGATAGCGTGGCGAAACTGCCCCCTCCAATCAATTATTCTTTTAATGTCAGTATTGCAACACCTTGTACAAATACGTACCATAGTTGGTTTGACGTGCATAGATGGCGTTGTTCATCCTGTTGAGCTCGTGGACTTTTTTCTTTCTACCAAATGTTGAGCCGGTGGACTTTATTTGCCCAGTGTCGAGTTTGTGGGCCTTTGTGGGCCTTTTTTAATCTAGTGTCGAGCTCGTGGGCTGTATTACTCGTAGATGTATGACTCATGGGATTTTTTTTTTGCCATGTCAGGCTCGCGGGCTGTATGACTTGTGAGTGTCGAACCCGTCGGATGACCCCATAATTTCTTGGCAAGATTTTTTTTCATGCCTGGAACATTCTGCCTCGACAGAATGATTAATGAAAAACCTAAAAGTTCTCAATCATTAAAATGCGACTGAGACATCTTTCCCTGATTTTGAATGGCGACACTGCAAGTACTTTATCGAATTGCACCTGATCAGATTGGAACAATAAAAAAAAGAGTCTCTTTCGTGAAAGTTAAACACCCCACGTCTTAACGTGAACTGAATTCTGAACTCTGCAATAACAAAAAACAACAACAACAACAAAAAACCAACAAACAGACAAAAACAGACGAAACGTGACCGCAATGCCATAAGCTTTTGTGAAATCATGCTTTGTCATTGCTTATCCTATGATACAGGATTTCCATGACCTAGACATGCTGAAGGCCATTGGGAAACTCTTTGGTCTGATGATCTACAACAAATCCGTCATCACCCTTCCTTTCCCTGATCTCTTCTACAAGAAGCTCGTGGTTGATTTGTCAGTACCGATTTTCACATTTAAGTGCATTTCTATGTTGACTGTGCTGCATTTACCAATTTGCCATGTTTACTCTCGGTGTGTTTTAGTTTTAGTTTTAGAATGTCATTATGATGGTAAGATGGCCCCCTCTCGTTGCACGTGTGTCCACTTCTTACAAGTTCCTTCTTCCCTATACCTCCCCCCTCCCCCCGAGTTCTGCTTAGAGCAGAATGATTGGGTACGTGTGATAGACCATAGAATTTACAAAGAAATAACCATTATCCAAGCCTCAGCAGGAATGACTCTGTCACCCGAATGAGTGAACTTGGTTTTAAAACAGGGCTCGGGCGATCGCCACTAGCTTCTTTTTTCTCTGGTGACCCGTTCGGTCACTAGAATTTGGTGGCCCGAAAGAGATGTGTAGTGGCCCGAAATAAAAACAAGCGTAAAACATCCATTTTGAATCTTAGTTGCCCGATTTTTGGCGGCTCCGGGCCGCGCCGCCACCGGGCCACCGCTAACAGGCTAATGTCGAACCCTGTCTAAGGAGAATAGATATCACATGCAAAGCATTAATGCATGTCTTTGAGGTGAAGAAACAAAATGTTTGGGTTTTTTTCAGTGCAGAAGTGAATGATAGCACCAGTATCATTTGCTTTAAAATTCCTTATGATGAAATCATCAAAATATTAATGAAAGTCCGTTAATCAAGATGAAATGTTCAATCTATATGTACATACACACGTACATTTGAGACTCGTCAGTTGTTATCTTTATATCTTTATATGGAGTGAAATGTCCTGTATCAAAATGTTGTAGCCATAACAGTAAAAAAGTAAAATATTCTATTAATGCACAGAGTGTCCAGTACGGAGGACCTGCAGCTTCTAGAACCAGATTTGGCCAAGAGCATTCAGTCCATATCACAGCTGTCTGAAGAAGACCTTAAAGCCATGGAGATGACGTTTGTTGTAAACGACTCCAGTGGAGAGATCAAGGAGCTAAAAGAAGGTGGTGATGCAGTGATGGTGACAAAAGACAATGTGTAGGTTTTCAATTCATGCAAAGTTTTGTTTCATTAACTTAGGTTTTCATACAGCCGAAGTAATCTTTGATACAAGGAACCTTGTCAATTAAAGGTTCCCGTGATAGAAGTAAATGACAAAAGATATTTCAAAACATGTGGAAAATTGGTTGTTAAAGAAATTGATATGTTGCATGACACTTACTAGAAAATACGGATTAGGGAGGACTTACAGACCTGTCCCCCCCTCCCCCTCCCCCCAAAAAAGGGAGAAAAGTAGTCTACTACTAATAATGATACATTTGTCTTTTGACTAACATTATTGTAGGTAGAAGAGACGATATTTTTCCGGACAGTTTTGAAAATAAATGAGACATCAATTGTAGAGGAGAACAATTTATGCCGTATATACGTCGGTACGTATTGTTTATACAGTCATAAATGCCATATAATGATTCTGCTATAGTTTTACATGACACTGTACTTTTATTTTTGCTCCTTTCTACTTTATTTATGTTTAATGTAATTTTTCATAACAATGTCAATTTTATCGTTTTAACTTAAGAAGCTGAATGAATGCGAACAAACGAAAAGAAAAGAAAACACAAGGAATTGTAGGGTATATATTCTCCATGACTTCTGGAAGAGCTAAGTCCAGTGTTCCTTCAGTGTCCAAGAAATATGTAGTTCGGGAAAATATACTTTTTATGCCTCCGCCACGAAGTGTCGCCGGAGGCATTATGTTTTCGGGTTGTCCGTCCTTCCGTCCGTCCGTCCATCCGTCCGTAATCAATTTTTGTGGACAGCATAACTAAAAAAAGATTTGAGGTATCGTAATGAAACTTGGCAGGTATATGTATGAGGGGGTGAAGTTGTGCCTATCAAGTTTTGAGTGCAGATGCTCAAGGTCAAAGGTCAAAGGTCAAGGTCAAATGCTCAAAAATTCACTATTTCCCCCATATCTATGCAATGCCTGATGGTATTTTCTTGAAACTTAGCGTATACATACATGTATTACCCAATAACAATTCTCTAATGAAAGTTTCAGGTCATGAGGTCAAAGTTCAAAGGTCAACGGTCAAGTGAAAATGTTAAGATTTCACTTTTTTCCCCATATCTCAGAAATGGTTCAAGGTATCTTCATGGAACATCGTACATATGCATATACTAACTGGCAGTGATTATCTAGGGTATTTTGGGGTCATGAGGTCAACGATCAGGGGGTCGAAGGTCAAGGTCAACTCATTTAATTTTACTTTTTCCATCATATTTATGCAATCCCTGCAGGATTTTTCTTGAAACTTGGTGTATACATGTATTACCAAATAGACATTCTCTGGGAACTTTTTGACCAAAAAAGGTCGGGGGTCAAAAGGTCAAAGGTCAAGCGAAAGTGCTAAATTTAACTCTCTCCTCCATATCTGGGAAGTGGCTCAGGGTGTCATCATGAAACTAATATCTATGCATGTGCTGCCTGACAGTGAGTCTCTTGGGAATTTAAGGTCACAGGGTCAAAGGTCAAGGGTCAAAGATCAGGAAAAAATGCTAACAATTTACCATTTAATACAGAAATTACACTTTTTCTCTATACCTTGAAAATTACTAAATGCATAGACTTATAAAAGGGTCAAAAATCAAGTAAAAGTCCTCAAATCCCCAAATACATGCTCTCTTAGAAAATGTAGCCATTCATCCAGGTCTTCAAACAGGTCTACTTCAAGGAAAGTGAACTCTCAACATAGTATAACATGTCATTTTAATACTTTGCCAATTAGATGAAACTGTCATCACACATTGTCAAGACGTACTATAGACCTATTAGGAGAATAATACATTATGGCGGAGGCATACCAGTCGCCATAGCGACATTTCTAGTTATTTCATTTCTTTAATTGTGCAATAATGACGTCACACATCGCTTTACAGTTCCAATCTAGAGAGGGTAGTGTAGCACAGAAATTTGAACAGATTGTTCGTTTCTCACACCACACTTTCACTCAGTGTTTCGCAAACATTTCTGACGTTCTGAATTTACAGATATGTTTCGAGAAACTTCTTTTTTCTCGTTAAACAATGCAAAATCTTCGATTCGATATTCCTGTGAACAAAGTGTTTATAGGCTGCCCATAACCTTTACCCCACCAACAGCAAAGAGTATATCGAGCTTTGTTCAAGATACCATACAGCTGAAGAGCAGGTGCAAGCATTTAAGAAAGGAATCATGCAAGTGACTCCTTTGACATGCCTCCAGAAGCTTTTTAAGTGGGAGGAAATGAAAGAGCTCTTCCTTGGTGGAGAATACGACTGGATGGCGTTTGAGGAGGTATGTTTTGATGCCCCCTTTCCCTAAGTTTGCATTCTTAACTTGTTCTCTGCTCATGTTTGCCCCCTACATGCCCGAAGAACGTGTTTTCAGCTTTCTTATTTTTTTTTCAATCATGAAGACTGGAATAAAAATACGTCAACCATGATTTTAAACTGCACAGGTCTATGTCAAGATTATGATGCAGTGAAAGACAATGAATTTAAGAAACGTGTAAACGAGGTAAATGTAATCCCCAAATATGAGAAGCATTAAAAAAGCATTAAAAGTATTTTAAAAGCATTTTGTAAGAATTCAGTAACCTTAAACAATGAAAGACATACTCTGTCACAATGCACATAGAGCAACTTCGTCACGTACACGCGTATCATGAATTGGTCTCATCCCCCTCTGTACGTAATCACGTCAATTGTTTTCTTGCAGAGTTAATGTAAATGTTGAATACCCACATGAACGATGACATTTTTTTTTTTTTTAGATTTAGGAAAGTTTTATCCCATTGCAAGGGTGACTCAAAGATGATGTGTGTAGTTTTCTCGCTTTAATCTCCTTACGAAACACATCCACATGTGGATGTACTGAACCATAATCATGGACAGTTCCTTACGTCTTTCTCAATTGCTTTTTGAACATGTGATTCTGATGTTGCAGTATAGTCTCGATCATGGCTTTTACACCAAGTCTTTCTTTTTTCTATTGTTGTCGTCAGAGTATGTTTGATATATTGCTGCAAATGACCTTCGATCGAAATATACAAAATGTATCAACTCTCAGCATGCTCAGTAAAAAAATAAAACAAACCCATAAAAACCTTTGTTTCAGAGCTTTCGGTACGAACAAGGATACACAAGGGAACATCGAGTCATCAAAATGTTCTGGGAAGTCTTTCACAGTCTTCAAGAGGAAGAGAAAAGAGAGTTCTTGAGTAAGTTGCTTTTACCAAGGAGCTTCAAACAATCCTAAGTGTTTCCTTGCATATCACAACAGTCAACAGCTTTGCTATTAGGAAGCTTTGGATCTGCGACGCGAACACTAAAGACGACGCTATTAGGCTAAAAATGGTGTTCTGCACATGTGCGAGGCAGCAGCTGTTCCATTGTTCAACCCAGGAGGCTGCGTGGCGTTCGCTTTCGAGTCGCACAAGCTCGCGAATGCTAAAAAACTCCCGCGGATGTATTCTGAAAAAAAAAAAGATAAAAAAAAACACACTGCATAAATCTTTCAGTATTCTGTTGTGAGATACCATGTCATGCTACTCTGGGACAGAACACAAGTTGAGAGTCTTATAAATATTAAAAAGGTTCTGCAGAGTTTAATCCCTTAATCTTTACACAGGTACTGCAATAAATAGGGTGGTATTCAGTTTGTTACTTGTCGTACACAGCTTAAGAAAGTAAAACCATGATGAGCTAAAGTGCTTGTAGGGAATTTACCCCAAGTGTATGTGGATTGAGTTGAATGCAGCAACATTAGTAGAACGCATCAGTGAAAGTTTGAGGAAAATCAGAAAACACGGTCAAAGTTGTGATTTTTTTTTTTTTTTTTTTACTGTGGAGATGAGATCGCTAAAAAAGGGCTACTACTGATCATGACGATTATGTACTATACGATATAAGGAAAATATAAAGAAAATTCAACAAAATATCATTTCATATGAAAAGTACACCTTCCCTTGACTTGTTACTGACATAATCATGTCAAGGATAATATTATACCTCCTGCTTTATGAAAGAGGTAAATCTAGCGTTCTTTCTCATTATGCGAGAAAAGTAAAGATGTGTTGATTTTTTTTCTTATATTTTCTTTGTATCGTAGTGCGTATGAGATGTCGGGAGCTGTAGTAGTCTTCTGGTCCAGCGGTCTTGTCACCAAAACTTCAAAAATTCGTAACTTTTGAACGGATTGTTCAATTTCCTCAAACTTTCACCAAAGCAGTTTTACCTTATGGTCCACAATGCAAACCTCGAGGGTTAATATATTGAATGTTAGACGACTGTTTCTGGTCTGCTTTTTTTTCCTGGCTATTTATGTGGGTTCACCTGTGTCTTTGTAAAACAGTACAATAATCATCCTTATCACTTTCATCGTCATACATTACGCACTTGATAACACCTTAAACAACTTTTACAGAACTACAGCGAGAAAATATAACAAAGCGTTGAACCTGAATGGTTTGTTAAATAGCGACAGGAGGGTCTTTGTGCCCACAAGGTCTTTCAATCTCCCCCTTTGACATGTTTGATGAAATGCATACTGACTGATAAGGTAAATGAAGAGATATTTCATAAAAACCAGTACTTCGTACATGTGTGAAAACGTATTTGAAGTGTCAACTTGGTGAAGTGGCTTTGTACGTCTGGGAGAGCTGTGCTAACACTGAATATAATATTTTAGGTAAATAAGTTCATACTTATCATAGATGTATGTATTCCTTTTGTTTTCCTTTCTTCTTTTAAAGTGAGAAAAATGAATTGTAGTTGGAAAAGAGATGTATAAGGCGTAAAATGAATTAAATTTATTGGCATGATAAAGAATGTTGAATTAAATAGATAAACAGTGCACTTCCGTTATAACGAAGTCCTCAGGACCGGCGGTTTACTTTCGTTGTATCCAAATTTCGTCATAGCCGACAGTAAAGTAGGCTTACATAAAGTTATACTAGATGACAACTTTGGGATCTGGATAATTTTACTTCGTTGTAACGAGACTTTCGTTATAACAGTGTTCGCTATAATGGGAGTCCACTGTATGTACAAATATTGTATATCTATATCACAACAAGGGTACAATAATTGTATCCCCGTAGGATTCTTCACTGGAGCCACACATGTACCTGTTGGTGGATTCGGAGTGATCGGCCCTCGGATGTGGCCCATGGGCGGTGATAACGATTGTCGCGGGGAACCACCGGAGGACATGTGCCCCGAAGTAAACACCTGTCAGAATTACGTTGTACTGCATCTCCCCATGTACAAATGCAAGGAAGACCTGGAAATTCGGCTGAGGAAAGTCCTCGACATCACCACAGGTTTCCATAAATTGACCCAACCCCGACCACAAATTGCCCCGACCCCACTGAGTGGAGGAAAGCAACAGCCATATGCTTCAGAACCAAGAAAACAGTGACATGTTTCTGATTTCCAGGATGTGTATACCTTAGTAATAAACCGTGGCGAAATGATGGGGGGGGGGGGGGGGGGGACGTATCTGAAGACAGAGACCGTATCATACAAAGACACCAAGTCTTGTGGATGCAGCCATATTACACCCACACAGAGAAGTAATTACAACAAAGGGTGTTTTTATCAAAGTTCCAACTGGTTACTGCTGCATGCAAGAACGTAGATGTAGACAATCAGTATTGAGACATTAGAAGGTATCTAAGACTGTAGTTTCCAGCACGAATCCTCCCAAATCTTTGTGGAAGTGTAGACATGGTGAATTTGTAATTTCTGTTTGTAAGTAAATGTAAGATTTTTCATGACAGCGATGTAGTTTGTCATAGTAAGACATGTGCCTTACATGTGCACACATAAGACTTACATGAAACTCACAAGACACACACATAGCTCCTACGAATAGATTATTTACCTGTGTCTTAAAGCCTATGCAAAATGTATTCATCGCTTTGTTTTATGTTTTTCAGTTTATGCAAATTGTGGGAAGTTGGTTATAATACATTAATGAAGAATGAGTCAACATAACGTTGTTGCCGAGTTGTTTTTTTATTATAGTGTTCTAACTTATCCATTCGAAGATCAACAATAAAACGTCACTATTCATATTAGTGTTTTTTAAGTTTACTCCTGGCAATAAAATTTGGTATAATGACAGCTTTGAAAGCAGCTGCTGTCATGATAACGTTTTATTTCGCTTCATCGAGAAAGATATATGGGAAAAGCAGACACAGCTCAAATTTTGGTTAAGCAATCGTTGATCCAGCGATACAAATGAGAGTGGATGTTGAAGAAGGGAAAGAATGAACTGATTAATTAAAAAGAATAATAATGTCGCCGAAATTACCATTTTTTATGAAATCGACCGTGCGACATTTAAGTGGCGCCCCATTTGGCGACATTATCCCCGAAGATAGCTTTTCCTCGAAGTCAAGGATCACCGTCTGAACATAGGGTATATCAAGCAAGATTATTGGAAATTTTGCACGAGTTGCACCTGTTCGCCAACTATTTTTAAACTGTATTCTTTTGTATTGATTGTTAGTGTGTGTTCTGTGTACTCCAAAAGAAGCATCATCATGTCAAATACAGTTCAAAAGTTCTGCAGTTCTGCAGATGCTTCGATGTCAGCTTGAGTGCAGTGATGTAGGCCTACTGGAGTATAATACCTTCTCTATAAATATCCGCGGAACATGCCAGCGCGAACACCCGTATTCAGCCAATCTCTATAGAACGGTTCTGCCATGATTCAGACTTAATGCATACCTTGTTCACAAAAGTTGCCCTTAACAACCACAAAGCTCGCCGGAAGCAAAAAAAAAAAAAAAAAAAAAAAATCCTTTATCAGACGAGTGTAAGAGAAATGAAAAAAAAAATGTATCACTTTGGATTATGTCAACTTTTTCTTTCCTTTTCTTTTTGATGATGGAAATAAATAAACTATTGAATTGAATTGAATTGAATTGAATTGAAGCTTACCCGACCTAGCAACAACAACTAAGTGAATTCTTGCCTTTTGAACTTGTGCGAGGGAGTAGGTGAATGAATTGCTTTGTCACTGGGCTGTAGGAAAGTAAACATCCATGAAGTGTAATACATTACAGAAGCGGTCTATTCTAGCAAAGACTTTATGCCAGCTGCTCAGCTGGGTTCAGAATTTAAAAATGCAAACAACAACGACAAGACAATAGTCCAGCCTTGGACAATAAGCCAGTTCGGAGTTAGCTCATGGGCACATTGGTCCGAATGACCTTTCTTTTTTCTCAGTCGGTTAGGGGCACTTCATTCGTTTTGAGAGCGATATAATGCATAAGCTTTACGTAACAATTTATGGAATTCATTGATCCTGTTCAAATAAAGAATGAACTTGTATACACCAAATGACCAGAATGATCCGTCAAGTAGCACATGGGAAAGCATCCATTTCATTATTTTGCGTTGAATGTATTAACAACCTCTTTCTATTGGTATTGCCAAATACCACTTTTGCTGTCAGGTGGATGTGCTGGCAAGCGGCATTTATAAGGATTACATGAATAATCATTACATCAAAGATGCTTATCCGCGTGAATTTAAAAACCAACATGCATGTTGGTCCGAATGACCTTGTTTCTGCTCATGCGCAAAGTGGAACTCCGAACTGGCTTATAGCTTGAAAGTGTTTTATCACTTGCAGTCGTGAACACAAAGAGAATATATTCTCCTGTGTCATCAAACCTAGTACACTATCCATGCGCCTTGCAAGAAAAAATTACGATGGAATAAGCCTCTCTATATTGCGATTAATTTTTACTCCAACCCAAACGTTTTGCTATGATGAATGGCACTATCATTAAAATGTATTGTGCAAATTGATTACAGTATCTAATAGTATCTTGAGTATCTAGATCTTGTCTGTCACACGTAGACTGAAATTCGTGAAGATTTTACTTTTTGCATCCCTTGAAATCTTGAATACCTCTCCTCATTTTGAAATGATATACAATGTACAATATGATCACAGTATTATTGCTTCAACGGAATAATCTTGCGTCTAGCAATAGTTAGGTGTAGTTTTTTGGACAACGTTTTGAAATCGTTTAATAAATTCTTCATTTGAAGTATTAAAACAACAAATGTCAATGTTTAATATACCTTTCCTAGGTATATACATCGCAGTTCTCTTTTGACCGTCTTGAATATTTCAAGGATGTATTCATATATTGATTGAAGGTTGGTCAAAATATTTATAAGTGTTCTATATCTGTAATTTTCAAATTTTGCAATTTTGCAAATTTTAGTACTGAGCCTCATTGGAAGAGAGTATTTAAACATTAGTAATTTATTGTATAGTATGAGTACGTATTTTTGTGCCATGGCTCAATATTCCAGCGAAGTGATGGATTGCGTTTGAATATTAGAGCAGTCATTATTTATGCTTTATCTTCACCTACCAGTTCATTTATGGCTGTACTGATCAGCGTAGGACAACCAGGTGTATTTGCATATTTACTGCCAGCGCTTGAAATGTACAGAAAATAGCTGATGATGCTGTCACTCAGACTCAATGGAATAAACTTGGGCAGAGTGGAGAAAAACGGGAAAATAGCGGTCATGAACACAGTCATAAAATATAAAGCCCGGGTAAACATACCACAAAGGAAATGTATATCATGTTGCAACATTTAAGTTGATTCTACACGTTGTGTAATGCTTTCATCATTTTATTTTGTATAGAGATGTTTTCTGCTTAAGAGTTGCGAAATCAGATCACAGCACATGTTGTAAACGTATAGTCAAACCTGCCTTAGCGACCACCTGTCTATAACAGTCACTTTTTCGTCTCCCATGGGTAGCCGCTGTTAGACAGGTTTGACTGTATTTTATGGAAAACAGTTTGTTTTAACAGAAGTGACTCCACAGAGTTATCAATCTAGGAAATACATGTTTGTCCGTGTCAAAATGTGCTTTGATGCAGGTACAATTGTAAATGATGTTTGTTCATTAAACATTATCTCATGGATCAAAAAGGAATTTTTAGTGTGTTACGCAATTGTCGTATCTTATTGACGATGTCGTACTTTTTCTTTGTCTACCTTACTTTCTGTTCGTCTCTTTGTGACGTCCCCCATCCATTCTTTCTTTCCTCTTTATCTAGATTAGAATGTCGTATGTGAGTTCAAAGGCATAAAAAAACCCTCCCAGGTCATGTATAAACTATGATAAGAGAATTTGTAATTAGCTCATGTTCACCAATGTACAAATTACTTTTTTTCCTTTCTGTTTTTTTCTCAGTTAGTTAGGCACTTCACTAGGACCCCGTTTACAGTGCGGGGCCGAGCCCGGCCTCAATTGCGCGGCCGAGCCTCGCAATTTTGTCCGTTTACACTGCTGGGCTCGGCCGCGCTTTCGATTCAAACCTTTCAATATTTGGTCGTAGTGGCGCTCTGCTTGTAAATTAACGCAATTTGGGATTGTCTGGTTTTCAGACCCTTTGCCAACTGAATTCCGTGGCGACGAAGTCGCCGTTCGGGCAAAGGCCTTTACCGAAGGAAAAAATCCTTTGCAGGACAAAACCACCTTAAACTATACTAGTTTTCGACGTTGAGGGGGTTAATATCCTGAACAGCGAAAGATACAGGCAGAGGGTTTGGAAGCCAGACTAAAACTGGCCGCGCAATTGGCCGCGCATTTGGCCCAGTTTGCGTTTACACCAAGAAAAGGCCGGGCTCGGCCGCGGCCCGAGACCACCTCCAGAGCGAGGCCAAATGCGAGGCCAATTTTGGCCTCGCATTTGGCCTTTTGCGCGTTTACACTGAAGCGGGGCTGGGCTCGGCCGCGGCTCGGCCGTGTAAACGCGCAAAAGGCCAAATGCGAGGCCAAAATTGGCCTCGCATTTGGCCTCGCTCTGGAGGTGGTCTCGGCCGCGGCCGAGCCGCGGCCGAGCCCTGCCTCTTCTTGGTGTAAACGCAAACTGGGCCAAATGCGCGGCCAATTGCGCGGCCAATTTTAGTCTGGCTTCCAAACCCTCTGCCTGTATCTTTCGCTATTCAGGATATTAACCCCTCAACGTCGAAAACTAGTATAGTTTAAGGTGGTTTTGTCCTGCAAAGGATTTTTTCCTTCGGCAAAGGCCTTTGCCCGAACGGCGACTTCGTCGCCACGGAATTCATTTGGCAAAGGGTCTGAAAACCAGACAATACCAAATTGCGTTTGTTTACAAGCAGAGCGCCACTACGACAAAATATTGAAAGGTTTGAATCGAAAGCGCGGCCGAGCCCAGCAGTGTAAACGGACAAAATTGCGAGGCTCGGCCGCGCAATTGAGGCCGGACTCTAAACGGGGTCTTGTTTCATTTTCAAAGCGATGTAAGGCATAATCTTGCCCGACGTAACAATTTCTAGAATTCATGGTCAAACAAAGAATGAACTTGCGTAGACCCGTTCACCAGACTTGGGGAAGGATCCATTTCATTGTTTCGCATTGAATGCGTCAACAATTTTTTTTTTCTATTGTATTGCCAAGCACTAGACTTCAATGAACACTCTGTTGCTGGCAGGTGGATGTGTTTGCAAGCACCATTTAAAATGATTACATAAATAATCCTTACTTCACAGATATTTGTCTCAATGAATCTATTAACCGACATGCCTTATAGCACAACAATACCTTATTCTGCGCATGAGCAAAGTGGAACTACAAACTGACTTCCTACTACAGTGTATTTGAAATGCCACAAATTGTGCAGTCAGATGAGCTGCCTGGTACGATGGTCAGTATAATGGCGACTCATAGAGCAACTTTCACGGGAAAAGTGGCAATGAACACTAGCACTGGACACTTGACACCTGTAAAAAATGATTACGCAACTGCAGAGGCAGAGAAGAACATGTCAAACAAGAGAAATGGCTAAAAATTTGACTGTGAAAGAAATCCGTCAGTTTGCGAAGAACTCGGAATGTTGCGTAAGATATTGGGAAGAAACAGAAACAAATGTGTGAAGTTGTTTGTTTCATTCCCTGCGTCACCTTTGACTTCATTCAGGCACAACAAACGTATTCAAGGAAAAATTCACTTCAGAGTTCCCGGAACCTTCTCCATCATCAATACACTTTAAGTTAAAGGAAAGAAGGAGAAGTGGCAAAGGTAATGATAGAAGATATTTTTCATTTGCTTGAAGTAATTCGCTACATTTTCTTTGTCATTGTCCCCTTTACAACAACAAAGTATATAAAGAACAGGACATTAGCAGACTGAAATTGTTCCGGTCATCGATAATGTGGCAATAATACAAAAACTAGAGCCCGGGAGGTACCATAACGTAACAAGGACCGAACGATTATGGCATAAAGAACAAGGTGAAATCTGTGACATCTATGGCCTCTGTGACTGATATGATCAAACTGCGAAGGCCTAAATTTGGTATGTCACTTGCCAATGTCGCCAAATATGCTGCTAACGTGATTACTTATTAAGCAATCGTGAATTCGCTGTCGATCGTGAAATTTGTCAATGTGAATTTTTTGTTGAAAAATCTTTTCTTTTATTTTTCAATCAGTGTAAGATTTGCATCTTAAAGAGGACTTAATGATATTACGTCACGATACATAATTTCATCGATATTTTTGTGTCAGACACTTAAAATACATTTGTGTTTTTTTTTTAATCACAACACTGTACAGATTTGCTGCTTCCATGTTTAAATACGTAATTTATTGTCTGTACCCCGGATCATCTAAAGCCGATAGATTTATGCTCAATAGATATAATACCCTGTACAATTAACTACCTGTACGTACTACCATTCTACATGTATTGACTAAAGCCTCAAACAGTCATCGTCATACGTGGAACATAACTTGAAAGTTTCGTGAAAACACTAATACATTTTTTCCTCGCCTATTACAGCAGTGATCGTTCCTTTAAAAGATGTTAAAAAGATGGTGTCAATGACATCTTAGGACTGACACCCGACACCAGGCACGGAGTTTGAAAAAACAAACAAACAGAAATTAGAACAATAAACCCGGCTGTTCCCCAAAACAGTGAATGTGAAGACTTTTAGCGAGATGGAGTGATAAATGGTACTAAGCTGATTGTATCTCGCGGTCGTCTCCCTATATTATTTACTCGATTACCTATACGAATATCTCGTCAACCTAAATTCCTCATTCTTGAACCAGAAACATGTATAGAAAAGAAGAAGCTTTGCTTCTGAGCTTTTACATTCCCGTTTGAGTGAACATGAGGTTTGACAGGACATTGAAAGCTTGACTGGTAGTCAAATAACTATTTCAAATCAATCGCGGACATTTGAGGCAAGACTCAACAGATTGTCAGAAGTGGTATCGTGGTCGGTGGTGAACTGCAAAACTCAGTCTGTCTTCATTTCTTTTTTTTTTATGTTATTATTATTATTTTTTTTGTGTTTTATTGATTTTCAAAAACAAATCATACATAAAATTAAAACAATCAAAGCAAAAAAACAAGTCAAAAAAAAAAAAACACACAAAACAAAACAAAAACCAGCCATACCAAGTATTTCACAAATAGGAAAGTCGGAATCATTCCCGAAACCTGCATGCTGGCAGTATAAATTGTATGTGACTCGCTGGAATGGATGACAACCTAAAAACAGTACATGTAAACAAATTTTGCATAATACTCATACAAAACCAAATAAGTACATGTATGTACTATTGTACATAACATTCTTTCAAGTTTAACAAATAATAAAATATCTCAACATCCATGTACCTATTTCAATCCTAGTACAGTATAAGGGAAAATTAGGGCAGTCCTTCTGTCTCATGAGAATTTGTACCCTATCCACATCAAGTGTCACTAACATGACACATACAGAATATGTACTAAGAATATGAAAAATTGTGTTACATTAAAAAAAAGTATGATTTATTAAAAATGAGGGTTTTTTCAATTTATAGATAAAGATGCATAATACATGGCTACATGTATTTGACAATAACAGTTAAAGTTCCCTCTTAACTACTCAGTCTCATAAAACATCATCCACAGACCTGTATGGGCTATGTAGCCTTAAAAAACAAAAAAAGCTTTTGAATCACCCAATTCCACAGAACAGATAAAATACAGTTGTAACAAACTTCTTGAATTATACATAATACAAAATTATGGCTGATTCTGCAGAAACATGTAAAGTAGATACACATTGTATACCATCAAAACATGCCAAGGTTAAAACTACTCATACAGACCCATGTGAGATGTCGTCTGGAAAGCTAAAATACTATTTACAGATCAAATCTCCATTTCCTGAAATGAATCGAAAGTTTATTTCTTCTAGCAATATTATACTCGAGCTCCTTGTTGGCTATGACATACGATTTATAACCTTTAAAACTTGGTGGTTTATTTTGAAATTTACAAATATAAACATAATATTTAAGTAAGAGAAAAAGATATGTCAAAACTTTATCAGGATCAAAACCAAACATTTGTTCAAATAATGAAACATTTAGTGGCTTATTGATTTTCCGAGAGATAGCTTTAAGAGTATCCTCCCAAATGGGTTGAACTAAAGGACATTGAACAAAAATATGAATATAGGTTTCAGGAGCATTCTTACAAAATGAGCAATTGGGAGAATCTTTTCTTTTAATTTTATATAGAAAGTTATTCAAACCTATAGCTCTGTGAAATAGCTTAAAATAAAAAGATCGAATACGTGTATTTATGGTACATAAAAAGTTGTTCACATGAACCTTTTCCCAGTTGATTTCTTCGGACTCTTGGAGGTCACTCCAAAATACAGTCTGTCTTTCTGGATAACATGTTTCTTGCATTATACTGTAAGCGAACTTTGGATTTTTTTGAGTTTTAAAAGTTTTGCTTTAATTTCCTGAAATATTTTGTCTGGAGTTAAATCAGAGGAAACAAACCAATCTTTTGGAATATTTTTCAATAAAAAATTGTATTTCCGCCTGTCCTTTTTGCTAATATCATAATCCAAAATCAGTTCTTCAAATAATTTATAACCTGGATGGGGAGGGTTGAGTAGATCACTTATAAAGACAATACCTTTGTCTAACCAATCTTCATACAAGAAGTATTGTTTGGATTTTGAACGAATACTTCTGTTAAACCAAATGCATTGACAAGAACCAATTGCAGAAAAAGCTGTATTGAATTCATCTTTAACAATTTTTTCTCTAAAAATGTACCATATTTGAAGAGATTCGGCTAACTGACGTGAGCCTAATTTGTTCAAAATACATGCAGGGGGATGTGCTTTCCACAATATATCTTTTCTACCACTAAAATCATCTAAAGTACACAATTCAAAAATGTCCACATACTTTGATAGTTATCATCAAGAAGCATTTTAACCCATGTCATTTTTGTGCAATAGAAAAGATGTATGAATCAATCATTTTTAAACCACCCAAAGAGTAATCATTACACAAGAGGTGTCTTTTGACCCTATCACTTCCACCACTCCATATAAATTTATATAGAATTGTATTGATTTGTCTAAAAAACTTCTTTGGTATTTTTATACATAATACCGAAAAATAATACAGAAGTTGAAGAAGCAATAGGGTCTTTATAACACAGATCTTCCCGACCAGAGATAAATTTCTTACACGCCAACAATTCAAAATATTTTCAATGGATTTAAGCTTTGTCTTGTGGTTAAGATCATACAGATTACTTATGTTCAAAGAAAAATGAATACCCAGAGTTTTAAAAGTAGACTTATTCCATTTAAGACCTTTCTCCGAAAATGGAAATTTTTGAGAACCCTTTAAAGAACCAGTCCAAATTGCTTCTGATTTAGAGATGTTAAGCTTACAGCCAGAACTCTCAGAAAATAAACCAATAGTATCAAAAAGTGATTTAAACGAGTTTTGTGAACCATCAATGAAACAAGTAGAGTCATCTGCTAGCAAAGAAATTTTCAAATCATTTTCGCCCACTGGGATACCTTTAATATTTAGGTTTTGTCTAATAGCAAGAGCCATAGACTCGATAACCAACAAAAACAGGTATGGGGATATAGGGCACCCTTGGAAAATATCTCGTTCCATATTTATTGGTGTAGTCAAATGTCCATAATTTGAAACATAGCTTTTCCTACCTGAGTAAGATACCTTTATCCAATCAATAAATTTATCACTAAAATTAAACTTTCTCATTACCCGATACAAGTAATCATGCGAAACACTGTCAAAAGCTTTCTGAATATCAAGGAGAAGAATTGCTCCAGGAATTTGCTTTAAATCTGTATATTCTATTATATCAATAATTAAGCGAATGTTATTTCCAATATTCCTTCCTTTTAAAAAACCAGATTGATCTGGATGGATCAAATCCGAGAGACATTTTTTTAGACGATTTGCTAAAGTTTTGGCTAAAATTTTATAGTCTACTGTTAAAAGAGAAATTGGTCTGAAGTTTTTCAACAAGGAAGGATCTTTATCTTTTTTGGGAATCAAAGTAATAACTCCATTTCTTTGTGAACTAGACATTAGTCCATTCTGCAGGGAAAAATTAAACGAATCTAAAAGTAAATCAGAAATGTCTTTCCAAAACACGATATAAAATTCTATGCGTAGCCCATCCAAACCTGGTGACCTGTTATGTTTCATTGAGGTAATTGTATCATATGATTCCTTCTTTGAAAGTGGTGTATCAAGAAAATCCTTATCAACTTCATTTAACTGGGGAATTTCAATAGAATTTAAAAAAACATCTTTTTCATCACCTGAATTGTTATCACATTGTTTTGAGTATAAGAGTTGGTAAAATGAATAAATTTCCTCCAATATAGTGTCTTGCTTAACAGTAATCTCATCATCATCATTCTTTAATTTAAAAATACTTTTCTTTTCTCCAGACCTCTTTTCTAAATTACAAAAATATTTTGAGCTTTTTTCCCCTTCTTCAATCCAACGAAGGCGCGAGCGAATAAACCTTTGGTTTCTTCGTCCAAGATATCATTTAAGGCTTGGGTTAAAAAATCCTTCACATTAAGAAGCTCATCATCATTTAAATCAACACTCAATTTTTTTTCTACCTCCTCTATTTCCCGCAGAAGTTCTCTTTTTACAAAATTCTTTTCTTTCTTTTTACGTGCACAGTATTCTATACAAATACCGGTAATGGTACATTTAAGCGCGTCCCATAAAATATTTGGATTACAATTACTTTTAAAATTAATAAGTTTAAATTCTTCAATGTTGTCCCTTATAATTGTACAAAAATCTGAATCTTTGTGTAAATACTGACAGTTCAATTTCCAAAATCCTGGACCCCTTAGTGGTTGGGCACCTTTAAAATTTAATGTCACGAGGGAATGGTCAGATTGAATACCTGGACTTATTTTTGATTGCGAACACAATTAGTAACAAAGTTATCAGAAACAAGAATATAATCAATCCTGGATAACACTTTGGGATTTTTTTGATGTCTGGTGTATTGTTTACGGCTTGGATTAAAAGTACGCCAAATATCACAAAGATTAAATTCTTCCATAAGTGTTGTTGACATTTCACTTGATTTGACATTAGAGTGGGTGTCCCTACCCCCTTGATAGTCCAGATGGCCCAAAACAGCATTAAAATCCCCAGCACATATAATAGAAGCGTATTTAAGTTGGTTTACTTTGTTAAAGACTTCAAGAAAAAAATTGGGGTCATCATTATTTGGACCATACAAATTAACTAAAACTAAAGGAACTTTATTAATACTAGCAGATATAATCAGGTATCTTCCATTAGGGTCAATATAAGAAGAGTCAAGGACCAATGAAACCCTATTTCGAATTAGAATGGCTACACCACTACTGTTTGAAGAATGGCTGGAAAACCATGATTTTTTACCCCATTGTTGCATCCAAAATTGTTCATCCGATTTTGAAGAGTGGGTTTCCTGAAGAAAAATTATATCACTCTCAATGGATCTTAAATAATGAAAAATTTTGCGTCTTTTTACATGATCTTGAACTCCCCTGCAATTAAATGTTGTAAGTTTTAAATCCATATTTGTAATGTGGGGAAAACAGTCCGTTTCTTATTACCTTTATACAGGACTTTCAATAAGTTTGAGAGCAAGAGCATCTGAGAAAAAATAACTGCCAACAAAATAAAATTATGAGACACAAAAACATACTGTATAATGATACTTGCGGTTGCTGTGAGATTAGAAAAAATTGGTATGATTAAAAAAAAAGAAGAAAAACAATTGGAAAAAAACAAACAGACAAAAGGATGGGTGCACAAGATAGGGTGGCACCGGGTCTCAAATTGTGAAACGGCCCGGGCCAAAAGTGCAACTTTGGAGTTGCCTCAATGGCCACCGGCGCATGGGGGCGTAAACACATATCATAATCGTGCCCTTCATACATTGTATTACATAATTATGACTTGGAAAAAAAAAATGAATAAATAGAAATATGTTCTTCCTTTTTTTTTTCTGCTAAGAATATAATGGAATCCACATAAGTTATATTAATAAAATGTAATTACTATTCCAAATAAAGTAAAGATAAGTTTACCTTATTCAGTTTTCCACAGTAAAGATATCAACGGAAGAAAAAAGGGGTATTTTACTTTAAAATACACCAATAAAATCTTTTACAACAAACTTGCATTGTGAAGATCTTATTCTTAAAGATCAAAAATTTGAAAAAAAATAAAATAATAACATAAAAAATAAGAATCTATTATGAGTGTAATGTATAATCAATTGTATCCACTTCTTCTCTTTAACCAGTACTAAACTAAGATAACAACAAAACACACCCATTATACAAGTTACTGACTACTGTACCACTAATTCTACTTCGTATACAGTGAAACCAACGATATCAATTAGAACTCGATCAGAATGAAATGAAAAGCTTGCAAACAATAATACAGCCAAGTGCAGACAACATTACCAGAAAATGAAATAAGGTCTTGGAGTTTTCATATCGGCTTCCACTCCTTTTTTTTCCTCTCAAGAAGTAACATTGGTTCAAGTTATGAAAAGTAATGAAAGTATATTCTGCAATAGTATATCAGTTATAAGTATATAGTTAATGTTGATATTCTTCTAGTGTACCAGATCTTCCACATGTCTCTAACTGGACTTCCATCCTGAGATGCCTTTTATAATCACGAAAAACAGTTTAAAAGCATACAACAGCGAAAAGGAAAAAAAAAATCCGATCTGGTGCTCCTGAAGCATGAAACAAGACATCTTGTTTAACTTCCTCTGGGAACGTCGGTATTTGCCGTTGGTGTTACGATCCTGCCCGAAGAATCTCTCGCCTTCAGAATGGCTGGGTAGATAACAAAAGGCTTGAAACCTTTTTCCTTGAGAGCTTTGAACTTGGTCAGCTGAGCCTTTCTCTGGTCCAACACCCGCTTAGACATATCATCGTTGACAAAAATCTTTCTGCATCTCTGGTCTGGGCGTGAAACAAACTTTATCAGCTCCTTCTTGACTCGTTCTTTTACACGATAACTGTTGAACCCGATATGAATAGGGCGAGGGCGAGAGTTCTTCTGGTTGCTACGGTATGTAGGTGTGCGATGGATTCTGGAGGTCTCATCTTCAATGTTTATGTTGATCTTGGCCTCAGCAAGTAGGAGCTTCACTGATTTCAAACTCGCGCTAGCCTCATGTGCGTCATCTCCTTCCGTTTCTGGCAGGTTGAAAATAATAACGTTAGATCTCCGCGAGCGGTTTTCTAGGTCATCGATTTTTTCTTCTGCTAATGCAATTTCCAGTTTGCTTACTTTGTCAGATATCTCGCCAATCTCATGCTCGAGAAGGCCGTGACTGTTTCGGCAATCCGCAGCCAGCTGCTCAAATCTAGCGTGCATACGAGCTTCAAACGCCCGGGCCCATGCCGGGGCTTGTTCTTCATCATCCGGAATCGCTGTAGGTACACTCAAGTTTTCGTTTGAAATCATAGAAACATCAGAAAGTGGGCCTGTTTTTACCTTTTTCTTCGCCGGGCTGGAGGTTGAGTCCATTCTTGCGTTCACAACTGTCCATACGATGTAAAAAATAGCAGTATTAAGACTAAAATTGAAATAAATTCAGGGCACGAAAACCCACACGTGTTCACGCGTTAGTGTGCGCCGCCATCTTTTTCCTCTCTTCATTTCTTGCCAAGTTTGGATGGACATCTTCTGAGCTAAGCTCTGCTCTGCCAATTCTACGCCGGAACTTTGCCGGAGTATCTGCCAAGCCTTTTCCCATTGAAAAGCCTCGACTTTTTCAAGAGGTCGATTTCGTAAAACCTTTCAGTTTGGGTTTCTTCTCGCGTGGGCAAATTGTGACGGTTCGTTTTTTCAACAAGATGAAACTCCACGCGTTTCTTCTCCTTCTCCTGGCGGGCTGTATGGCACCCGCTGTCGCTCGACCAATCGAGGATCTGTTTGATGTAAGTGCACTGTCTGACATTAATTATTATATCAATCAAAACGTATTCTGCAGATAATTCATATTCCTTCTTAGTAAAGTACTTAAAGATTTTGAATGGGGAAAACTGCTCTCAATTCTTTCCTTGTTTTTCAAGATTATCTGTTTTAAATCACTTATGATTCACACAATGGATCCTCTGCAGGAGAACTGGAGAAAAATATAGAGCGCCCTCTTCGAAAAGATACCATCATGATGGCCCAGCGGTTCGTGATTCTGAGACTCAAGGCAGATAATCCTGGATGGTGGCTGTTTCACTGTCATATGGACCTACATCACGAGGTAAATCGGGGCACAAAAATCAACTAAATAGAAAAAAAAAACCCAGCAGTGATAGTCTAATTAGGAGACATTATTCCAATCTTTTTGTTTTTATTTTTCCATACTTATTGAAATTAATCGCGCGTTGTTCCAGCTGTAACCCAAATACTATACAACTTCATCATCATCATCATCATCATCATCAACAACAACGATTGACACAATCGAAGAGTATTCAGAACGTGATGATAATTATGAAATTATGCATGTATGCATACATATGACATATCTCTTTTATGTTTTATCATGTATAATTTTGAATGATACGTTCAACAATATTTTTTTTTCTAACCATACATGTATAACTTCATTTGCCTTTCTATCCAACCATCTACATGTACTTATCTGTTCTTCTTCTTCCGAGTAAGTGCAGTCTACCATCTGGTGTATTTTCACACTGTTTAGCGGGTCTGGTGTGGTGTATGTACAGTGCCATATGAAATAACTATACATGATGACTAAGTGCAGCTAAAAAACAAAACAAAACAGCATCCCCCTTCTATCGGAGGTGTTTATCGATATAGATATATATCTCGCTCTACGTTCTTGCCTATTTGTCTTTCAGTTCAAATAAATTCAAAATTAAATTTTATTTCTAATGACACTTTTTGTTGTCGATGTAAATTCAAGGAAAAGAAAACGTACAATGTATCAAAACAATATATTTGCAAATAATACACAAAAACAGGAATTTAAGTTTTCAAAATAACTTGCGTTACTGGAAAAGGGAAGACCACGTCCAGACGTCTTCCTGTCTGTATCCATCCATTTTTATCATTTTTTTTTTTTTTATCATCTTTCTCTCTATCATTGTGTGTATGCATATTTTTCGTCCTCCTTTGAATTTAAACAGCTCGGCATGGCGGTCATTCTCAGGGTTGGTGATGATGCCGATTTGCCCCTTCCTCCAGACAACATGCCCGTTTGTGCGCGAGACGGTAATTCGTACAACACCAAACCAAAGGAATTAAGATAGGAATACTGCTACATTATTGTATCCCTATGAAGACTCGAGACAAGTGTCAGCGATATTGAAGATGCTTTCCAATTCCATAGAATCTGTACCAACATTTTGTTGACACATTTCAGAATAGAGCAGAGGACCAAATAAAAAAAAAATGATAATGAAATAAAACAAAATAAAAAAAGACTACTCTTGTGGGATTGCCATAATAGTGAAGGTTGTTAGGAGAATGCAACGCGTTATTAAAGTTGATTATATGTTCCTATCCTTTTTGAGGGAGCGGGTTTATAGACCATACCTTACCTAGATAGGATTTAACAATGTATAGCAAGAATGGAATTACTCACTGCAGATCTGTGGAGAGTATCATGAGTATAACTGTGATATATAAGATTCATCCAGATAACGGATGTTGGATATATTATTTCTTCATACTTTCGAATATCGTGCAATGAAATGACATCGACAACACAAAGTATTATGTTTTGTAACAGATTCTGGTTTGCAGCATTGGTCATAGCAGGGAGGTGGAAGCTGTTCTTCCACCTCCCTGGTCATAGTGATACTTGTGCAACGCTGACAGTGTCCTCTGCGATATTATGGTAAAATGCTTTAGGAAGAGCAGCCATCCATGAATAAGAACACCTTTGTAATTACGTTTGGAATTCATGTAAGGTTTAAGCATGTCAGTTGTTTTCGGTTGCTATAGCATTTACAAGATGGCTATACACAATGTGTTATGCTTCATCTATGTTTTTATTCTGCTGCATGAGATGTAAGATAATGATTACAGGTCATTTTATACTTTTGGTGCCTACAGAATCCCCGGGAAACCAAAACGACGCCCCCGTGGGACCATCGGACTGCGATGTGTTTTGCGCCACTCCAGTAGCATCGTTCGTTACCAGAACCGCCCTGTATTTATCGTCCGTGGCCACGGATGTGCTAATGAGCTTAGCGACCATAATCGTCGTCGCCTAATGTAGAAATATCGATCGAGGAATAACAGAGTCAGATACAAGAGATTATCCAATGGCCACTTTGATATGACACTGACTGATGGTTAAATGACAATTGTTGTTGTTACCAGCATTGCTCATTTTCATTCAGTTTTCATTCAACGCTTTCTCCATACAATACGATATCATTAAAATGTTGTCATCTTCAATACAATTTGTTCAATTATTAACCGAAAGAAAAGGCGGTTACCGGGCTCAAAATGCATTGCACTCGAGCTGCCAAAGCTCTGTCTCCGTTTACTCGATATGCGAATTAAATGAAGGTAGACAATTTTGATTTTGTTACAGTATTATCTAATTTAATTACAAAATTAAAGGGGGCGCACGCACCCCCTTTTTTCTTTTTTTTCTTTTGTTTTAAAAAGAAATAAGGGGGGGGGGGCGCCCGGTGCACTTCCCCCCCCCGAATCCCCACTGCCCCCCCCCCCAAAAAAAAAAAAGAAGAAGAAGAAAAGAACCACCATCAACAGCCCTTTCCCCAAACAAAACCCAAACCCGCAAAACACACATTTCGTCTTCGTAAACAGAAACCATTGTTACTCGGATATATGCTTATTAACTTATCTATTTGTGGTTTGCTTGCTATTATTGGTTCTTTTTAATTTTTGGGTGATGATTAAAACCAGTCGTTGACTGTCTAGTCTAAGCATCAGTTTACTTAGACTTATTTGATTATATTGACGTCTCCTAGCTAATTTACCATCAGTGTTCACTTTTATTAACATTCCTCAACAAGTTTTATTTAGCACCATGTTTAACACTTTTCCAGCTATAGTCCAGGTGTGTGTGATTGCAAGTCATATCACATGCTGTTTGTGACATGGATTGTGTTTGTTTAATTTTATATAATCATAATACGACAAAAGAGTAACCCATATACCATCGGCAGCATTGTTTGCTTTTCCGATTCCCTTTTAAAGCCAAATGCACAAAATGTTTCTCCCGGAGCTCCCTCTAGGAACAAAAAGGTGAGCCATTTGTACCCCTAAGACCAATCAACGCCACCTCCTCACCACCCCCCCCCCCCTCACACACACACACACATTCCGAAAACAAAAATCTCAAAGCCATTAGAACGTGATTTATAAGAAAAAAAAAACTGAATTAAACATAACACATGAGAATGGACATTGATATACAGATTCATGACTCATTCGATCATCTTTTTAAAACATTTTGTTATATCAAATGGGTTAGTCAAATACCGGTTAGTGATTGGCTGAACACAGTCACGTGATGGAGGCACATTGGTTATGTTCGCCCATGGGCAGAACATTTTTGTAATGTTCTCCCATGGGAAAACATTTTCACGTAACAAATATAAGGACCCACGCACAGTGAATTTGGCTCTGCGCGAGCGATCGAGTGCGTTCTGCCCTCGGGCAGAACATTTTTGTAATGTTCTCCCATGGGAAAACATTTTCACGTAACAAATATAAGGACCCACACACAGTGAATTTGGCTCTGCGCGAGCGATCGAGTGGTTTGTATTTGAATAACCCATATACATGTACATGTAATATAACAGGTGACGACTTTTGTTGTCGGGAAGTACCCGGAACATGTGCCAAACGTTCCATCCTCGGGGTTTGAAATGCTACTTCGGGAGGCTATAAGTCCCTCGACCCTCGTCCCTCGGGACCTATAACCTCACTCAATAGCATTTCAAACCCTTCGGGCGAAATATTCGGTGTATTCCCTCCCCCGCCACTCATCGTATGATGTTGACATATCCCAGACAATACTGACGTTATGAAAATGGTATAAAAGAAAATCAAAGATGTAATGATTGTATATTGTTTATTTTTGTCCCCGCCGAACGAGTTCGAGCAGGGGACTATGAAACGGGCTCCGTACGTGTGTGTGTCCGTGTGTCCGTGTGTCCGTCCGTGCGTCCGTCCGTCCGTCCGTCCGTGCGTCCGTGTGTGATCAAAATGTTCAAAATGCTACTCCTTCGCCATTTCTAACCCGATTTTGATTCTGTTTGCTTTATATGATAGCACTACATGGGAGCTTTGAAACCTCTATACAGAATTTCAGTTGTGACCTTTGACCTTGACCTTTGACCTATATTGTACATTTTGCTTCAAAATGCTACTCCTTCGCTATTTCTAACCCGATTTTGATTCCGTTTGCTTTATATGATGGCACTAGGTGAGGGCTTCAAAACTTCTACACAGAATTTTGACCTTTGACTTCTTTGACCTTTGACCTTGATTTTTGACCTATATTGTACATTGCCTACAAAATGCTACTCCTTCGCCATTTCTAACCCGATTTTGATTCCGTTTGCTTTATGTGATGGCACTAGGTGAGGGCTTCAAAACTTCTACACAGAATTTTGACCTTTGACTTCTTTGACCTTTGACCTTGATTTTTGACCTATATTGTACATTTTGCTACAAAATCCTACTCCTTCTCCATTTGTAACCCGATTTCAATTCCGTTTGCTTTAAGTGATGGCACTAGGTGAGGGCTTCAAAACTTCTACACAGAATTTTGACCTTTGACTTCTTTGACCTTTGACCTTGATTTTTGACCTGTATTGTACATTTTGCTACCAAATGCTACTCCTTCGCCATTTCTAACCCGATTTCGATTCCGTTTGCTTTATGTGATGGCACTAGGTGAGGGCTTCAAAACTTCTACACAGAATTTTGACCTTTGACTTCTTTGACCTTTGACCTTGATTTTTTTACCTATATTGTACATTGGCTACAAAATGCTACTCCTTCGCCATTTCTAACCCGATTTCGATTCCGTTTGCTTTATGTGATGGCACTAGGTGAGGGCTTCAAAACTTCTACACAGAATTTTGACCTTTGATTTCTTTGACCTTTGACCTTGATCTTTTTACCTATATTGTACATTTTGCTACTAAATGCTACTTCCGGCGGGGACATATATTACGCACCGCGTAATTTCTACTTTTCCTTGTTTGAAATATTATATCATGTTAATACATCACAAATTGCAAGTATTGATATGATTAAACGTTTTCGCAATGTTTAATTACTATGAAATTGGTGCAATTATAAAGAAGGCTTAATTGAGACACTCCTTTTGATGTAGAAATAATGCTTTTTTCATCTCTATCTATAATACTACCAGATAGTCAGTTTGATTATATAATCAAATTCTCTCTTTGAATTGAGTTGTCCGGGTGCAATTTCCATGGTTATACACACACACATAAGCTAATGAAACGACTTTTATTGCTCCATTGCACCAAATGATACTGATGCTAAATGTTTTTAGATTGTTCAATGAGTTCGTCAGTCAGTACATGTACCTGGTGTCAGTAGTCTCGCCATAATGTATGGACGTGCGCTATTCCTGATCGTTCCTTGAGATATTTTTATTTCTGGCCATTGCACAAGCTCGGTAAGAATATTGTTTATCCCGGCTAATGGGGCTAAAGTCACTTGAAAATACATCTCATTCTGAAGCTCTACATGATTTGCTGTAAAAAAAAAAAAAAAAGTCGAGGGATCATACATCTTCCCGCGTAAATGGGAAATGACAAACATGTAAGGGAGGGGGTGGAATTCTATAAGAAACAAACAAACAAACAAAACGATAATAAGTTATACATGTAATAATCTATGTAATACAAACTTGAAGCTTTGGGATACTATTCACGACACACTTTGAATGTTTTCCTTTTCCAATTTTCCAAGTGTTAGATGCACGTAATATAACAGAAGTAGAATGTACAGTCTGTTCGCTACCCACTGACCCACGTTGCTCGCAATGTTGAATTCTGCTACTACGGGGATTCCCCACTTCAGCCCTAGTCTGATTTCCAGACCCTTTGCCAGCTGTACTCCTTTTACAAAATGCGCCCTCCACGGCGACGAAGTTGCCGCCCACGAAGTCTCCGCTCTACTTTTGTCAAAGCCATGCAACCAAACCCGCTACTCAGTAGGCCTACTTTTTTGTCGTTAATATTCCGAGAAGGAAATTGGTACTTGCTGACGGTCTGGAAGCCAGGCTACTCCAGCCAGGCTACTTCAGCCCACCGGGCTGGCCAGAAAATACACAAAAACGGACCATCATGGGTGATGACAGTCTGTTTCAGAATCTCCAAAATTGCGGCAATGATGCAGCGAAATTTTGAATCTGTGTTCCCTAAAGGAAAAAAAAAAGATATTAGTATAAATTGTAGTAGGTATTAGGCGTGAATATTCATAACTGCATGACACACGCCTTTAAATTAAAATAACAACAACAACAACAACTTGTAAATACACTTGTCCTCAATTCTGAGTGATACACGCCATTAAAAACCAAATCAGCAACAACTTGCGTATGTCTGTGTTGGTTGTTGCGCAATCATAATGAAGCACGAGAGATGGTTGCGACACTCGCACTGGCTTTCGCCCCAAATACGAGTGTATTGCTTTATCAGTCCAGCAGTAAAAAACGGCATCGCTACATTGTTGTGGCCGTCTAAATGCATTGATACTGTAGCTTCGATGATAGGAAGTACAGTGAGTAGTGAGTACAGTGTTGGCCAAAGTAACAAACAAGGTGACGGATCGTTTCTGTTAGCTGAGAACTTTGGTGATTTGCCGGAGATCTCCGTAGGCGCATACAGTGAAGAGAAGTGGTAAGTGAGCTGCTGTTGACATTATTTAAACTTAAAGGGAAGATAAACCCCAAGAACAATGTGGATTGAGTGAAAGCAGCAACATCAGTAGAACACATCAATGAAAGTTTGAGGAAAATCGGACAATCGATGCAAAAGTTATGAATTTTTAAAGTTTTGGTGTTGGAACCGCTGGATGGGGAGACTACTAGAGGATATGACGTATGAGTGGACAACAATACAAAGAAAATATAAAGGAAATTCAACAAAAATTCACTTTTCTAGAATTAGGAAAGAGCAGTGGACCAACCGCTTTCAGAAAGCAGGGGGAATAATTGCTACCCTTAACATATGTTAATATCAAGTTGATGGAATTTGTAATTTTTATGAAAAATTGATTTTTGTAGTATTTTCTTTATATTTTCTTGGTATTGTTGTCCACTCATACGTCATAACCTCCAGTAGTCTCCTCATCCAGCGGTTCCAACATCAAAACTTTAAAAATTCATAACTTTTGCATCGATTGTCCGATTTTCTTCAAACTTTCACTGATGTGTTCTAATAATGTTGCTGCTTTCACTCAATCCACATTGTTCTTGGGGTTTATCTTCCCTTTAATGCTGCAGAATCAAGGTGGAGATCGATCGTAAGTTCACCAACAAATGCCAGTCGTATATAGCTCAAAGTTACTCCCAACGACAACGTAGTACTCAGAGGGGTTTACACTTACACCCTCTTTCCATAGATTTTTTTTTTTCTCATCGGGAGCAAAGATTGTTGCATCCGGCCACCGAGGTGTATCGGATCGCAGTCTGATGAATTCGACTTGATTGGTCGAGTATCAGATGAGTGTCAGACATGTCTCTCAGTCTAATGATCCTCATCGGACAATCTTGCTTGCTCGGATCACCACCCGAAATGTCTGATTCTGACCTGATAGTCGACCAATTGAAGTCGGATTCATTGGACTGCGGTCCGATGCACTTCTGTGCGTGGCCGGAAGCGATGAACTTGGCTTCTGATGAGTGGCCGATGAGGGAAAATGTCTGTGGAGTGGGGGTATTACGATTGTGGAAAAAAAGACAAAGTTTAAGTATATTAGTATATGAGCGACAAATCAAAGAGAAATTGCTTGGAAAGGAAAATATGACAAATATATTGCTTTCGTTGAATGAAAACAAGACTTGTTGGTTTGAATATCGCGTTGTTAGTTTGAATACCAGTTCGTCATGATCAAAAAATTGTGTCATATTGATTTTCCTGTCATAGTCATGGACTCATACACTGGCTCACTTTGCCATTGTCTTGCGAGTTGACCACGACAGAAATCTTCATGCTTGACATCCATTTGAAAATATCTAGCTTTTAGTCATATATATATATATATATATATACTATATAATGTTGAATAGGTACTCCACGTGTTGGCAAGATAAAAAGATAAGTAACAAAACTGGAACAAAGTTCATGCTGTATTCACCAACGGTTTATTTCTGCACACAAATTTTCGAGCGTCTCGCCGCCCTTTCTCAAGTGCTGATACTGAGAGAACAATAACTAAATGATGATAAATCTGAGTTTCTGTTATTGGGATCAAAGCATATGTTATAAGCAAAGTTGATTATCAGTCATGTCATGTCAACATCGGTAGCACTTGCATTACTCCGTCGAAAACAGCCCGTAATTTAGGTGTCATGTTTGATCAGGAAATGTCATTTCGAAGTCATGTAACTCATATTCAGCGGAATGTTCGATATCAGTTGCGTAATTTAAGTTTCATAAGGAAATATTTGTCTAAATCTGCAGCTGAGATACTTATTCATGCTTTGATTTCTTCTCGGTTGGATTTTTCGAATTCATTGTTATGTAATCTTTCAAAAAAAGATGTCACAAAACTTCAACGGTTGCAAATTTCTGCTGCCCGATTGTTAACTTTTACTAATAAGTTTGATTCCATGTCACCAGTTCTCCGTTCCTTACATTGGTTACCTGTAGAAAAAAAAGGATTATTTTCAAGATTCTGTTATTAGTACATCATTCAGTTCATTCTTTTTCCCCAATATACATAAGTAATTCTGTTCAAAAATACAATCCGACACGAAGGCTACGTTCATCATCAGATGCATTCTTACTCCAAACACCCAGAGTAAAACATGGGTATGGTGATCGTGCTTTTTCCGTTATGGGACCAAAATTGTGGAATCAGTTACCTCTTCAGTTAAGGGAACTGTCATCTACAGAGTCATTCAAAATCCAAACTTAAAACTGATCTGTTCCTTTCATACTGAGGACTGTAATTGCTGTATGTCATTAATATTGGATCAATATTGTATTTTTAATTGATATATGTTGTATCCTTTATTTGGTATATATTTGCTTTTGTTTACCATTTTCTTCTTTATTGAAATGTTTGAATATGTATATGCATGTAAATATATGATATTTTATCATTTTTGAAGCGCCATGAGCACTGAAAAGTGGACCTGTGCGCTATACAAGTAGCCACTATTATTACTATTATTATTATTATTATAACAAAATTAAGCCATAACAATAGCCGGGTTCACACGTACAAAATAGCGGGATGACGATCGCGATGCACATCCCGAGTTTTTTTTTTTTTTTTTTTTTTGCGAGCGTCCACACGTACCAAATCAGCGGGATAGCGAGATCGCGATCGGTATCCCGCTAATTTGGCGAGCGTCCACACGTACCGAATTATCCCGCTAATTGCCGATAAAGCCTGCAAACTGGGTCACACAGCGCCCTTCTCTATCACTGCGTGCGCGCACTTACCTTTGCCCATTGTCTTTTACGCGTCAGTGGTGTGGTTCGCGCGCTGAACTGTTGTTGTGCTCCAAAGAGGTGAAGGACCTCTTCGCAGAGGCCTCGCTGTAGTGATGTGCGCATTGCATGATGGGATATAAAAACTCGAGATTCTAATCCCGACCGTTCACACGTACCAGCGCGGGGCCAATTATCCCGCTAATTGATGAACCAGCGCAAGATTTTTTGGGATTAGCATCGCGATGCTTATCCCGCTAATTTTCGGGTTTTTTCTGTCCACACGTGCAAAAAACTCGGGATGACGATCGCGATGCAAATCTCGAGATTTGTATCCCGTTAATTGGTGTACGTGTGAACCCGGCTATTATATTGCAACCGTGTTACCAAGGATGCGCGCTTTAACGCATCAATGCTAGGCATCCTAGCACCCAGCGCGCATCCTGGCAACAGTGCAATGTTACGTCATAATGAAATGACAATGAGTATAAAGCATACATAAAAAAAAAACCTGGCACGACTGATACAGAATCTGAGACTAGCATGACTATGAAATATGTGTAAAATCAATTATTTGTAATTAAACAGATACGTCACAATTCGTCTCGGAGTGAAAACAAAACTGGTTCCAAGTAAAAAGAGAGCGTGTTTTTGTATATTCAGCATTATATTACTCAAGTTATAGTGATAAGACCCATTGCAGCGGGGTAAACGGGGGAACATACAACAGTAAGCGGCGCACCTATATACTTGTAAAAAGTGTAGTTCGTGAGCCATGATAGATCTATGTTCATGCCCTGTCCCTGGAAGCTCCTTGTGCGGATGATTGTGTTTAGGTCTTTCATGTGTCTTTCTTCAAAGGCTTCCATGTCCTTGTATAAAATGCAACATTGCAGATCTGTTAGTGTGTGATTTGTTTTGTTGAAATGTTGTGCGACTGGATGTTGTGTTTGACTTCTGATTATGGAGCTTTTGTGGTTGTTGAATCGTTTTCTGAAGTTTGTTGTTTCTCCGATGTAGACAGCCAGGGGACATTGCTTGCATGTACGGCTGTACACTACGTTGTACACTACGTTGTACACTACGTTCTTGCAACAGCAAGAACGTATAGTGTTTTTATGTATGCTTTATACTCATTGTCATTTCAATATGACGTAACATTTCACTGTTGCCAGGATGCGCGCTGGGTGCTAGGATGCCTAACAAAATGATGCGTTAAAGCGCGCATCCTTGGTAACACGGTTGCAATATATTGTTATGGCTTAATTTTGTTATTGTTCTCTCAGTATCAACACTTGAGAAAGGGCAGCGAGACGCTCGAAAATTTTTGTGCAGAAATAAACCGTTGGTGAATACAGCACGAACTTTGTTCCAGTTTTGTTACTTATATAATATATTATATATATATATATATATATAGTTGAGACAATGTAGATAACAGAAGATGTCGCATGAAACCGGCAGAGTTGTGAAGCTTTCGACCGTGGTCTTCCTCAGCTTTAATGTCTGTTTGTGAAACGAAATATATGTTTTTGAGCATAACAAATCTGAAGTCATAAACACAATATATTAAATATAAGTTGAGCATGAGTTAATAGTTACATGACATACTTGGCAATATTTTTTGGCACTTTGCAACACATTCAACAATGTATAACTGGAAATGAGTGTATAGTGAGTATATATAGCATACAAGCATATCATACAAAAAAATTATCAAACATATATCATAAATAAACTAAATAATATGATTACCTGCTAAGCAGACGTTTGCGTTGCCTGGATGTCTTGTGGCTGTCTTGTGGCGGGATGTGAGTGATCATGTGATATTGGGGGAAGGTTTGTGTGCGGTGGTGCATGTCAGGCAGGAGTGGGGTAGTGTAAAGAATTAGGTTCAGTGTTACAAGTGTGTCAGTCGTGTCAGTGCAGATAAAGAATGGTTGACAATTACGATACAATGAACATTCTCGTGGTCATTAACCCCTACAGCTGATTTACCAACAATCAAAATAGCAGGCATGGAACCCGGGTACAGATAGAGTGTGAATAGAGAGTGGATAGTGTGTTGCCACTTGTCCCTAGGTACATAACACAGAAATATACAATATACACATTATTTTATATACCAAAATTATCACTGAAACAATCTTCATACTCTTGCCACATAATATAACAAAATTGTGTCGCACAGTATAATTTTTCTGTGTACACCTCTATCAATCTATCTATTAATCTATTCATAATTCATATTTATATATATTCATATTGAGATCGTATATATATATATACATATGCATATATATATACACATATATATCCATGTACATATGCATGCATACATACACATAAATATCATATACACACATACATACATATATGATTACATAATTCCTTCTATCCACATTATATAATAACTGAGTATATAACAATACCTATCAGTTAACCAATACAACATCAGAAAATCACAATCCTTTACAAACATTCTATCTTTTCCGTAAATACAGTCTCATTTTACATAAAACCCGGGTACAGATAAAGAGGGGATAATGTTTTGCCACTTAGAAATAAAATATATGCCAAAATTATTGCTGACAAAATCTTCATGCTATTCCCACGTGATATAACAAAGCTGTATGGCACAATAATTATTATATATACTGTTTCTCTGGTGCACAACTCTACCTCTCTCTATCTATAATCATCATTTGTTATACATATTATATAATATTCATGCACCCATGTTATGATTCTAGACACATGCATACACTATATATATACATATATATACATAGAAGAGCCTGCTTGCAAAAAACGACAGGTCCATATATATATATACATATATATTAATATATTTATATATACATTCCGCTGTGTATGATATATATGATATACACTTGTATATACGCGTATATATTATATACTCGTATATACAAGTGTATATATATATATTTGCCTGTAGCCCACAATAGGGAGACAAATGGGGGTTATAATGTGTATATTAAGGAGACAGTTTCTCAAAGGAGACAATTTGCTGTCTCCTTAATGATTACACACCTTGTACCATCTTACTGAAAGGATATTGGCGTCTTTTGCACTCTTTTTCGTTTAGAGGGAACCAACCTTATTCTGCATTACCACTCGGTCATGTATCATAATTTAAAGGTGGAAGACAGGATAGGTTAGTTGTTTTCATCGTGTATATCTGTAGGGGTTATAAAGCGACATAAAGGAGACTTTCAGTTTTTGGCTTTTTGTGGAAAGAGGAAACTGTATATCTTCATTACAAAGGTGTCAGCAACAAATATATCTTTTCTATACATTCTGGTACTGGTATCATCAAATATACTTCAGAGTTGTTCATTAAACATGCACTTAATTGAAAAACAGCCCCTCGAAATTGCACTTTTTGATCCTTACGCACCGTTCACATTCGATCGGCTTTTCGGCCGCTCGCGCGCTACGTACGCCCCCCGCGCGCGCGCGCCTTTGCATGATAATATCGCGACAGTACCAAAACACTTGCACCCAGAAGAAGATCAGAAAAGAACAACATGGAATCGCGAGACTTTGCAAATTGTACTGATCATGGAAGAATTGTGGGGTAAGTGATCACTGAAAACCACTCTTTTTTTTAAAGAACATTCATGTACATTAGATGCATCTATTAAACAGGCGAGCCGTCGTATAAACAAGTACGGACACACGCAGTGGTGGGGCCTATTTCCAGAGTAGTCCCCTATGGCTATGACAGTGTTAACGTTATTACTCCGTTGTTACTAGTCTAACGTTAGAATCTAGTGAAAAAAAAGGAGCAATCGTGAGCTGGAAAAAAGAAATAGAGTCGCAATGGTTTTCAATGCGACAGAAATCACATAGTTTTCACCAAGTTGGTGGATTTTTTTGTTTGTTTTATGATGCGGGAAATTGTAACGTCCTTTCATCATCACGTATCAGTTTAGTCCCATGGGTTGGTTCTGATGTATGGTTACACTCTTGATCAGTACGCGTATGAGAGCTCTCATCCGACCACCAAGGGCAATTAAAGAGTGCCAAGACTTGGATGCTCTCTTGAATACGTACGCGTGCTCCAGGGGGTATGATGATTGGGTGTCCAAGACATTGACACCCTAAAATTATCCTGTATCTATATTTAGCGATAGAAACTTAAAGGTAGGGAATCCCATTTGCATGCCTTAAATGAAGAGTTCTATAAATACAGTGGTATGTTGAAGAGAGTATCATTTTAGAAACTCCCATAAAGTAATGAAAGTGGAAGGTAAAATTTTGAGTACATTTTTATTGACCGTTAGATTTTGAATTCAATATTTTTCGGGGCTCACCGTAAATTCCAGTCGATTACTAGGCTACCTTTTCAGACCCATGCGGCGCCATGCACTGCATGTGTGTCCATCATGTATATTTTGTGAAGAAAGTTCATCAAAACTTACAAATATTTCTATAACGGATACATTCGTGCCACACACTCTATAGTATCAGTATGTTATTACATCAGCTCTTATACTTGTAGATTTGTGTTTGAGAGTGGATACGGTACTGTCACTGGACATTTTTTTTTTTTTTTGTGCAGTGGTTCTGAATTCTGTACTCAGATGATATTTTGGCCAAAAATAGCACCAGTTATTCACAAAGCCAATTACGAAAAATAGTTCAATCTGATTTTTGGAAAATAGACTTCAAACATACCCCTCTCCAAAAAAGTTGTCTTGATTTTCGTAATGGAATAATCAACATCTCACATCGTGTCCTTGCTCCAGAATCCTAATTCATACCCACAATTTACCTTGCACATTCCTACTGAGTGGAGGACAAAGGAAAAAATCAGCCAATGAGGGTCAAATTTTATGTTTTACTGTGAAATATCAAATCTGAATGTACAGTATTCATATAGTTCATGCAAAAGAATCTTGAGATTAATTGACATCTTTATCTAATGAAGTTTTTTTTTTTTACATTTTTGTGGCACATTTTCATGATTTTGGTCGATACCACGATCTGTTAGGCTAGTCTAGGAATCCCGCGCATATTTAATGTCATTAGTACGTGGAAATGTGCACGTCCGGAATTACCTTGCTGTCCAGTAATACCCTACCGTACCTGTATATACATTGTAAATCAAGAAGTAAAGCATAGATTCCAGATTTATACATGTTTCTCAATCCTGCAATGTATCTCTTTGAGCCTGTAAAGGCGGCTAGGGTAGGTTCTATGCTGAAGTACCGAAGAGTCCACATTGGTTGTACATCAGAATATAATGTTTCCTGTAGGCCTACAGTGTAGACTCACTAGAGTCTGATGTTGTTAGTTTATGACAACTTCTAAGCAATCTTTTGTTGTTTAGTTTTTGAATGGTGAGTACAATAAAGTCAGAAAGAGGTGGGTTCTTAACCAGTTGAGGATGAGTCGCAAGTATACTTGGGAAGGTGTCTATGGGAAATGCATGTTGTAGCAAAATCAGTCCATCCTCAACGGGTTATGAGACTAGTACTGTGTCAAAGACAGTGTATTGCATTGATGTGTACATTTTGCCAGAATATATGAGTCTCATGGAATATTTTACTAGAAAATCTGTAAAAGGCAAAACCTACCTTTTGTTGAATTGTATACCTTTTCTTGGTTTTTCTTCTTTCATTCATTTTTTTTTTCAAGAACATACATGGGGTTAATTGTGGAAAACTTTGTACAATAGCATCAAAGTAATATGAATCGTCTAAAGTGTCAAATAGCCTATGCTATTATATGCAAATAGATACTAGTGGATACATCAAATTTCCTTGTTTTTTAATTTTTCTGTTGTCCTCTCTCTTTTAGGAGCACATCAGTTCCACCTTCTCAACAGAGCTGACCTCTTGCTCCTCCAGCACAGAAATTAACCCATTGAGCAGAACATCACTCAACCAGATATCTCCACCTAACCCAATTGGTCCCCATCCTCCTGTACCAAGAGAGCATCCTCCAGATTGTCATTTGGGAAGGAACATCTCTGCCTTAACTTGCCATCTCAGAATCTGAGCCAGAAGCGATTAGAAATCACTCAGTTGTCACAGTGCTACTGGGTAAGGAAAATGCTAACCAGAGAAAGAACAATACAATGGCCCATGTAAGCTGTGTTATAAGAAATCATCACTGAAATACATCTAACTCTCTACTGTACAATCTGAACCTTAACAATTATTAAACAGGCTTGCAAAAGTATTGTCCATAGAAGTATATTTTTATATATAAAATATGTCAATGCACATTAGAGACCTTTAATTCAGCCCTTTCCTTGCAGTGTTTGTGGATACCAGCTTTGTGCTATATGCATGAAGAGCCATCATGATATGTGTTTGTACAAAAGAATCACAAAGTTTTCAAATTGTTTTGTCTGTGAAGGTACCTCAGATGATAAGCAAGTCTCATGCCCAGTTTTAAGTGTACTTGATGTTAAAGATTCACTTTGTTTGTCAAATTAATGACACTTTTCGGACAAAAGTCATAGTATACTTTGAAGGGCTTGTTATTGTCATGCCAGATGACATTTCACATGTAAAAAGAAACAAACTTTTGAAGAACTGGACAAAAGGTTTTTGCAGGGATTTTTAGAAGACAAAAAATGGCAGTGATGAGGTAACCTTAAAAACAAACTTGTTATTATTAAAGGGGATGGCTAGTAACTGATCAGTGGGAATCAGTGGGAGTGCTGGAGGATGATTGTTCCAATCCTTATGGGATTCATTCGAGTAATGTGCAGTTAAATGTTTCCAGGTTAGCATGCCTGTACAGTGTAGGGACGATCGTTAACGACCTGTTAAAGGGATCGTACAGTTCTGGTTGTGACCTAATTTCAGGTTTCTAACATTTTTAGGTGAGATAATGAGAAATCTCATATGAAATATGTGACCCTGCACCTCAAAACAAACAAAAAGTCGCCAGACATGAATTTTTAGTTAAGACCATATTCTGGAAGGGCAGACTTTAAGCTTTAAAATGATGTATAATTCATATCAAATGGACTCTCCTTACCTATCTAAATATTGGAAAGAAAGCACAAACTCAGGAAAAGTGTGAAATGAGAAAAGAGGCTCTGAAGTACAGTGTCTATTCAAGCGCTTAATCTTTACCAAACCGTGCTGGCTGTGCGTTGAATAGGACAAAAAACAGGAAGTAAACCACCAGAGTAACAACAATGAAGGGATTATTAGATTAAACTGAAATTACGCATGCCTCATTAACACATTCTGTCCATAATTAATGCCAACTTTCAAAGCAGTAGCACTATCCTTTCAAAAGTTATTAGAGTTGAAAGTGAAGAGTGTGGACAAGGTTTTTCAGAAATGAAAAAGGGATTCTAAAGACACACCTAATCACAATGTTCTACCAAAAATGTTCGAGATAAACTACTAAAAAACACACTTTCCTGCCCGATTTATGATACCAAATTTTAGCATAATGTAAAAGAAGACCCGCTCTTTCAGAAAAAAAATGAAAAAGTCAAGTTCGGATAGGTTGACCCATTTCACTTATTTTCAGTCCTCACGCAAAATCAGTGTGCGCGACTTTATGTTCGTTTTGAGGTGCACGGTCACATATGAAAGAGCATGCAATTTTATGAGGAATTCAACGTTTATTTGATAAAAATGGGTTTTGAAATGGCTGAGATATCCAAAAAAGAATGATTCTAATAAAGTGTGGGACCCACACTTTGTAACGATCGCTTTGTTTTACTTTGTTTTTGGATGTTTCAGTTATTCCAAACCCGATTTTCATCAAATAAACTTTGAATTCCTCTTAAAATGGTATGCTCTGTGCTATATCAAGTGTTTTCTTGGTATCTTGCAAAATTCGAAAGCCTATTTCTCATCTCAACCAAAACTGTACTATCCCTTTAATGATTGCCCCAACACTGTACAGGCATGGTATCCTGGAAACATTGAACTGCTTATTACTTGAATACAGGACCATTCTGAAGTAAATAGTTTCCACATAACAATAGATATATAATGTACTCTTACATGAATACCACAAGGATTGGAACAATCATCCCCCAGCATTCCCACTGATTCCCACTGATCAGTTACTATCCTTCCCCTATAAGCATGGTGTTTCTTCAAATGCGCAAGCTTTGTACGGAAGTTGGTTACTTCTTGCTTTTAACCGTATCAAAATATTTTATGCTGAAGTATCTGCATGCTGTATGCATGGATAAGAGACAGCAATCCAGACCTACAATGAGAACACACACACACGAAAAAAGAAAAGAAAAAAGAAGACATGTATGCGAAGAGGAAATTCTTCATCAGTTTGGAAAGTAATTTAACCCATTCATACAGCTGTTCAGAAAAAAAAAAAAACTTGGCTTTTGTCTCACCCACCAGAGGTAAAGGCGAGACTAAGGAATCCAAATGGCGTCCGTCCGTTGTCCGTCCGTCCGTCGGTTGTCCGTCACAAATGTTAAAGTTTACCTGCAAGACTCTCTTATGATGCATAACTTGGCAATTGTTACAGTAATGGCAGCCACACTTGGGTGATAGAAGTAATAGGGGTATCTTCATGTTATGGTGTTGTCGGAGGTCATGTGATGATGTCAAAGGTCATAAGAGGTCATATATTAAAGAGTATGTGCAAGACTCTCTTGGTGATAAGCACAATCAGGGTATGCAATCATGACTTTCTCACTTTAAAAAATTGTAACTTCTAAAAGAATGCACCAACTGACTTAAAAATTCACATGCAGAATGCTAGGACATCAGTAATCACATGTGGTAAGACAATAGCTAATTTCTTCTCATTTACTGTTAATTATTAAAGATTAATTACCAAAAAGTCCCCCAAAACCCGCGTAATGCATCAAAAAAAGCGTTTTACAACTTACGTAAAATCAAGATTTGAGGTCCATATTTTAAGTCTACCCCTATGTGTTTGGTATCAAATTAATGGATTTTTTCCTGGCATTGCTTGCATGCAATAAAAAAACAGTGGTTCTTTCAGCTGGAGAAAGTTATAAGGTCTGAAGTCCCATCCTGGTAGGAGTGTAATGCTGGCTTATTTTTGTGACATTGTGACCTTTTAACCCATGCTGTACAGCTGTACATGGAGAAACAGCTTATTTTTCTACTTTTCCTGAAAGTACTGAAGACACACTACAATATGGTGCGCCGTTTGCCAATAAATGTTCAGCCAGTTTTGAGTTTTGAGCCATTTTCAAATGCTGAGTAAAATAAGTGCAGCCGTTTTTCAGTATTTTCAGTGAGGTATATCCTAATTTGACTACTTTAAAGAATCTTTTCCCCTTATTGAATATCCTTGTTTTTTTAACCATGAATTCTACATATTAAAGTAGAAATCTATTGTGTGAAAATTTTAGCAAATTTGAGCAATAGGAACTTATTTTTTTATATTTTTACAAATTGCTGAGCATAAATAAGTGCGATACACGCCCATGTTATACTGCATGAAGGTCATATGATAAGTGTTCAGTGTTCATATTTCAATGCTTGTTCAATTTCTAAAGATATCATAAGCAAAAACATAGTATTTTGGCTTAATATGTCATTGTTTGAGTGTCACAGCTTGGATATCAACTCAAGTCATCATAAATCTCACATTCATTCTTCTATCTGTGTTTACAAATATGAGAATTGATCCAAACACTCTGCGCACATTCAAGGTCAAACTGTACAGATAATTTTTTGATAAAAAATATAATATCTTCCAAAGTACCAGCCCTAATTTCATAAAAATTTGTAATAATGGCCACTATATGTCTGTTACCTATTCCTGAAAGTTTCGCCTCTTCACTCTTTGGCAAAAGTGAAATATGATAAAATATGTAAAAGTGGTTTTATTTGAATTCAAAATAATGCCTACAAAATTGATCATCCATTTCGAGAAGTGAAAATATGAAATTCATTCATATTTTGTGATATGTCATGGCTATGTGCTGGTGGTGAATGAAAGGGATATTTATCAGGAATATCTAACAGCAATATCAGATGAAAAAAACATTCTCCTTTTTTTAAATGAATTTCTCCAATACATTAGTCATTTCAATGTAATTCGACACCCCTAATTTAAATGCTAATTTATGTGCAGTTTAATGCAAAATTTTGACTCTTTCTTTACATGAAATGAAAATTTGAACACTCAGCTACAACAAACAACAAAAAAAGCATTTTCACCAAGTTTTTTCATTTTTGCCCTGTTACACAATTGCATACTCAGATTGTGCTATTGACCTCTTTTCTATGTTAAAATTTACCTGCAAGACTCTCTTTTGACAAATAACTTCACATAAGTTGCTTAGATTACAACCTAATTTTGGTCATAGATGAACAGGGGGTACCTTCATGTTATGGTGCTGTTGGAGGTCACGGGATAAGGTCAAAGGTCATTTGAGGTCATACATTAAAGTTTACTTGCAAGACTCTCTTATCACATGTAACTCAGCACATGTTGCTACAATGGCAATCAAACTTGGGTGATGGATGCACTTGGAATACATTCATGTTATGGTGCCGTTGGAGCTCACATGGTAAAGTCGAAGGTCACAAGCATGGGTCAACAAACTTTTAGAGCCCAATGTTTAGTTTTCATGGTGCGTTTCTATTATGGGTCATATTTTTTGATCCATAAGTCCATTTGTGACCAAACTTGGATGGTTGATGTCTCCTGGGGAGTGGATAGTCACCACAAGGTCAAAGGTCAAAGGCAGGGGTCGACAAACTTTTAGGGCCCAATGTTAAGCTTTTATGGCACATTTCTTTTCTGCCATAAATTTGTACCCTTTAAGATCTCTTTTCATCTTTTATATCTCTTTTTTTATCTGTTCTAGTGCATTCACGCACAATTTCTTGTACGCAAATGGGCGAGACGCATTATGGCACTTGCCTTGTCTTTACAACTGATCCATTTTATGAACACAATATTAATGTGTGCCAAATGGTTCATTTAGAACTTTATGCTCAGAAACATGGGTAAGGTAGTGATGTACATGTGTTTAGGTGACTACAGTATCCTACTATCCTGGCGTTGTGTTTGTAGTGAAGATGTTCAGTTAAGTCCATCATCTGATGCTGATGGTGATACTGTATATTTAGAAGAGATCAAATTTTAATTGACTGTAGTGATCACTGCAAGAGCATGGTAAATGCATTATGGAACATTTTCTTTTATCAAAAAACAAAACAAAACAAAACAAAACAAAACCTGTATCTGTTACAGAGTTTCACATGAACAAAGGTATTGTCTATTTTTTACCCTTACGTGTGGAATACCATATGTCTACTAAAAGCCATAGTTAATGAATAGATTTTCTTTGGATTATTGCATGTTGGAGTTTATGAAGAGTTCATCAATTTCATATCAGCATACAAGAGGGACATGAAAGAAAACAAAAATAATGCATTTTTTTTTATCAGTTCTGTTTGAAGGATGGTGTTTCATAAACCCATTTTCTATCATCATGGCTAATACGTCAAGAAACCATGTCATTCATTTAGATTTCTTAAAATGTTAAATAATACTGTATATGGTTTTCAAGCTCTGAAGGTACAGTACATTCATGACAGATGTGTAAAAGCTGAAACTGTCACATTTACAGCCTCCTGCCTGTACTGTTGTCTCAAGTGACAATGTTGATGTTTTGACCCCCTTATGTCACCTTAAGTAGGGGAAACAAGAAGTTTTCATGCGTAACCTCAACCATGGCCTAGCAGCCAAAATCATCCTGCGAAATATTACATACATACAGAGTTTATGAGCACTTCGATAATGTGTGCAGAACTTCATGTATTATCACTAGTTGTGATACAGACTCTCATGCACAAATTGACTGTAAATAGATGGTGAACCTCTACTGTAGGAATGATTTATTTTTTTTGTAAGGGAGATTTGTTAAATATGTAAGGTATGGTGTCATCCTCAGCACATTTTTTTTCTTCTTAATAGATATACGTACCACATTTGACATTGCTTTGTGTTTAAATGTGCCTGGGCAGGATTGTGAGAATAACCATATTATAACATGGAAAAAGAGTATCCTGTACATGTATCTTTTGACAAATCTCGATCCTACTTTATGACATTAGTAAGCCTATGCAGTTGATTTTTTTTTATTTCATTGAAAAAACTTTAATTAGAGCAGATATTTATTTCACATGTTATCATCCTTAGCTTGTCCTTGTATATATAGCCTAATGCTGTACACGTGTATTTGAAGTACAATGTATATTGTTGGAACTCAAGCTGTGAATATGACATGCCGTATACACCTGTTTGCATGTATTTTGTATGCATATAAGCTGTCTGTAGAGAAATATGTAGTTCTATACTCCTTTGACCAAGGTCTACTCAATACTCTGTCCTATAGTATTTACATGTATGATAAATGACAGTGCGACATTTTGCTGTGATAAACAGCCCTCATTAAAGTGTGTGAAAATGAAGCCTCTTGTCAATGTACATGTATGTTATGGTCTCCATGTCAGGCTACAAATGACCGTCATTTGCATTCTTTAAAAAAGTATTATATCATACAAATAATGAATATTTATGAGTGCAATGGACAAAACACGATAAAATATCTGTCCATTGTACGAATGGAAACATTTATTATTTGCTTTATATAACACCTAATCCTTTTCATTTAATGTTTTACATGTACTAATTAAGAAACGAGAAAATCTGAGATCGTGAGAGTGCGCACTGAGTGCTTTACGCTAGATCGCTGTCGTATACACACACTGCAAATGCAAGCGTTTTACATGTGTATGACGTCATAGTGAAATGATCAATGTCAAAAACCAATCAAATGACAAGGATATCTCAAGGCATTATATAAAAGTTTATGTTATATGCTCTTGTGGAAAGGTTAACAAGAACTGAATATAGAAATATTATTTGATTCATTATTTTGGTTTCAGTAATGATGTCACTGGTTTGTGTCACTGGTTTGTGTCTGTGTGTGTGTATATGCATGTCTTTCAAACACGAAGTTGATGGATGAAATTTATGTAGCAAGGAGTGAAAGGATTATAAAGTCCTTTATATTTAGAAATCAGCTCCACGACATGCGTTTCGTGTACCAGTTATGTAAGATTGTTAGATTTTGTTAGATAAGGGCTGTAGAATGGGGATGGAATCCATTTACAGCCCCACATCCATTTCTTTGTCATGATCATGACCATGTACATGAATTTAATATGTAATCCATGTACATGAAGATGAAATAGATACATAATCATACATATGAAGAGTTTATTCGCAAAAACCGATAAGTCCATTATTTTGAAGATTTTGAAGTACGGTCTCTGTCATAAAGTACAAAACAATACCTTTTCAATGATATATTGGTCACTACATATAAAGGTACATTTTTGAAGTTATGGTCAAAGGAAGCAAAAAATTTCTTATTATTCTCTTTATTTTTCTCGACCTTTAATCGCAAATATCTCCAATTGGCAAATACTGTACGGACTTATCGGTTTTTGCAAACAAACTCTTCATATTGTGATGTATGTTATGATATTTAATATGATACTTTAAAAAATTCTGCAATTCAACCATACCCATAGCTGAAATTTTACAAACAAATTTTAGATAAACCATTACCATAAATTTATTTTCAACAGAAACAAATCAACACACAGTTTATTTAAAGAAAGACATGTAACAAGAAAGCATATTTTCCTGTGCTGCTATCCTTTTCTTTTTTTTTGTTCCAGCTCTGCTTTTGAAATGTACATTAATGTTAGATTGAGATCATGTGATTTCATCAAATGAATTCGAGAAAGAAAGAGTAGAGAAAAGATAAAGTTATGAAGTACTGAAGTAAATGAGATCTACCATACATGAAAAGCACATACATCCAGTACACAATGAATACGATGGACGTATTGAACTAGCGATGCTTACATTAGTTATTTTGCAAATCATACATTATGCTAAATGTAATAGAACAAAGATTTTTTTTTCAAATGAAAAACGCAAGTAAACTTTGTAAAACATGATAACAAGGGCAAACCATTCCACGATTCTGAATTTTTTTACAAGTTTGTCAAACCCAGGCTGAATGCGCAAGGTAATCAGAGGGTTCCATCGATCCCCATGCGTCTTAAAGAAAATTGACGACAGCAGTATGTTGACCGAGAGATTTACACTCTCCGATTTCTCTGTGTGTTCCTGACCCGTACATGATATCCGTATCCGGGAAATTACCCCCAGAGGGCAATTACCCCCGGCTAAATACTGGTTAGTGGTAAGCTAAGAGTAAAGATTAGGGTTAGGGTTAGGATTAGGAGTTTAAGGGCCAGGGGAAGGGTGCGGGTAATTGCCCAGGGGGTAAATTGCCCTAGACCCGATTCTGCTAGGATCGAAAGCTCAAGCCCCTTCTGAATTCATCTAATTAAATATATCATGATACAATGTAGCAGAAGATGCACTTAAAAGAAATGAGGACAAGGACAGGAACAGAGACAAAGACTTATATTATATGCTTTTATATATGATGTGACTACATTTTTGCATATGCTAGTATAAATCCTCAGAATAGCTATATTCTGCCAAAATGGTACAGTGTATAGATTTTTAGTCATTTGATATCATAAATCTATACCATTTGTTGCAGAATATAGCTATTCTGAGGATGTATATTACGACATAATAATACTAACATCATATAAAAGTATATTAGAGCCTTTGTCTCTGTTCCTGTCCTTGTCCTTATTTCTCTTAACTACATTTTCAGCTATCATGATGTATATTTAATGCGATGGATTCAGAAGGGGCCTGAGCCTTCGGTCCTAGCAGAATCTTTGTCGGAGGCAAAATTTTACTCCGCTTTACTCCATGTTTACTGAATTTCCCCGGTGGTGTCTTGTGTGTATACTGTGAACAACAGAAATCGAGTTAGATCTACAGTTGTGATGTAGTATAGGACCTTATCATTGCTTTACAACATTATTTCAACACTTGATTACCTGTGTAAAGCACGTGCATACATGTGCGCGACTGCAGACAGCAGGTGGCAAGCGACCGTTGCAGCCATTTACATTATCCCACCTCACAAAGGAAATGTGATCCAAAAAGTAGACGGAAAGTAGAATATAATTTGTGGTTGTTTCTGCTCCCGAACATAACAGTTATCTTGTTCATAGGGCTGCTACGAATCCAAACAATGTCTCACATACAAAAGTATGGGAATATTAGAAGATGGTATATTATTGGTGGAGATGAAAATCGCTGTGCTTTTTGTTTTGTTTTGTTTTGTTTTGTTTTTTGCGAGAATACCGAGAAAGCACTCACGAAAGTATACGGATTGTATACCATTCGAAGAGGAATCCAAAGTTTTTTTTTGTTTTGTTTTTTGTTTTTTTATAGAGAATCAATTTTAAAAAGCGATCCTAATAAAAGGTGGGTCCCACCTTTCTTTACGATTGTTTACCTCAGCCATTTCAAAACCATTTTCATTAAATATATTTCATATTCCATAACAGATTTCTCATTATCTCACCTCACCCCGCCCCAAAATGAGTATAAAAAACTCTGAAGTTGTAATTTCCAACCAAAACTATACAACCCTTTTTAACTTAAAAAAAAATGTATGATAGTTGACGAGATACAAAACCGTGAAGAAGAGTTCTCAATAATTCACAGTGTTGACATCAGTAGTGGCAAACCATGAAGGTTAACGACTCAAATTTCCTAGGGTAGTATAGTCTCTTCACGTTATAGTTATGGAGGTTGTATACGCGTTCCCTTTGGCAGCAACTTAATTGCAAAAGTGCTCAGCCAGGGAAAGTGATTCTTATATCACACAATTGGGCAGAATCTCTGCTCTCTGAAAGTGCACACCCCAAGTTCGTTCAACCTTTCGTCTCCGAGATATCCCGTGTGAAAGGTGAAAGAATAGTATTGCAAGAGGCAACATAATACTCAAATTGGCCTAATTCGGAGTGCTTGCCACAACAAATCGACTCATGATGTACTTTTGGACAATGTGCTTCTCTACTATAAAACAATTCTTTAATGATACATACACATGAATAATCACTGAAAGGTAAACTTTCAGAATCTCGGCAGATTAAAAAATTTGTGGGAAAAATAAATATGCGCCGGGTTTGACCCGTTAAATGTACATAGCGCTCGCGCAGAAACGCAGTTCCGGAGATGACCAAAAGTTTTTAATAATTATGATAAAAGTTTTTGTGGGCGTGTTACAGAGCAATATTGTCTTGTAGGGATGGTATATGATTGAAGATGAGGATTGGGCTTTTGACTTTTTGCGAGATACCAAGAAATGAAATACAGCAAAGGATACCATTCTCAGAGGAATTCAAAGTGTGTTTTTTTTCTAATGAAAATGAGTTTTGCAATGGCTGAGACATCCAAAAACAGGGTAAATCAAAACGATTGTAATGAAAGGTGTGTCCCACATTCTATTAGGATCACTCTGTCTTGGATATAGTTAGCAATTTTCAAAACTAATATTCATTGAATCAACCTTGAATGCATCTTTCATATTTCGTAAGGTGCTTCTTATATCTCGTCAAGAAAGGTTACAAACCTGAAGTTAATTCTCAACCAAAACTATACGATCCCTTTAATCATGTGTTACACAATTCAATTAGTACATTGAATACTACATCCGCAAAGGGTTCACTGTTTACCCCATAAGGCCTAAGCTACTTTGATGCTCCAAGGGGAAATCCAGTTCAAATGTATATTAGGTTGATAAAAAAGAGTAAAATATTACGAGTTCAACGGTACAATTTTTATCGAAGTCGGATGAAAAATAAGGAAGTTATGACATTTTGACGTTACAATGTTTTTGGGCTTAAACAGTTCTTGAACAGAAATTATGAATATGCAAATGACAATGTGAGCATGTCATTCCCTCACATCTTACCATAAAGTTTGTACATAAAATTTTGAAATTTCCAATTTTCCATTCAATTGCAATTTTGCCCTTGGCTTCAATTCTCATATATCTAGCTTATCACTATCCTGAGGTTATTCAACCAAGAATACCATCATGTTTTAGATTTCAATTGAAGAAACATTAATTTTTCTTTTTTTTCTTTTTTTGGACGTTATCAATGGAAAATTGTCAGGGTATGACATGGATAGCTCACTCATTTGCGTATTCATATACACTGTACAAGAACTGTTTTTGAGAAATTATCGAAACTGCAAATTTCACAACTTCCATATTTTCAATCCAATTGAAGTCAAATTTTTACCGTTGTACTCATGAAATATTACTATTTCTTATTAGATTCACTTATACAGGATGGTCCAAAAAGAGCGGAACACCTAAGATCTTTAATTTCAGCAATATTGTTGCAAATATATCAGTATTTTGCCTTCTATTGGAAAGGCCATTCTTTGTCCAATAGAATGACTGTAAGTTCTTTAATATTGGTTGATGCGTTATGATTTTAGGACCATTTTTGTCAACCCTTGCAATTTTCAAAATGTGACCATTTCGCACTCTCAGCGATACCGAAATCAGCGACAATTCGGCTTGTCATAGAACCAGTAGCGTTCACAGTGTGTGGAATGTGAGGCAGACGTGTGATTGTCATTGTCCGCCCCACATTCCACACATTGCGAACGCTACTGGTTCTACGACAAGCCGAATTGTCGCTGGTTTCGGTATCTCTGAGAATGCAAAATGATCACCACCCTGTACATGAACTATCATGTTACGTTTTTATTGCTTGAAACGTATGTCGAGGTAATTGAAACTTGCGGAGAGTGTGGGGAAGGGTGCTCAAGATCCAAAGGAGAGAGAAGTTTATCATGCGTAAAGGGAATTTTTCATCATGACCAGTCACGTGGTAGCTATAGTGGACAGTGGATGAGACCTCGGAAGATATCCCGTGTGAAAGAATTGCAAGACGGCAAATATTATGCTCGAATTGTAATTCGGACTGAAATGTTTTTTGCCTTTAAAATATACAGTGTCAATTATACTGGACGTGGTGTTTACTGTTTGGGATGTACACATCATCCTAAACGAAGAAGGTACAAGGGATCCATATTTCGTGATTATTGCTGCTGATTTGACTTACTAGTATGTCACAGATCAGCTTTTATTCCATTTGACATTCAAACAAGAGTTTTGAATGCTCATGAATATGCTGAAATCGCGCATGTATTAAAATTTTATTGACATAGAAGAATGAAAAGGTTGTTGATGAGGACAGTGTGCTACATGTTGACGGAGATGAGCTGTTGCCAGGACAAAACTGGAAACACAACTTGGAGCCAGCATCGACAAATGAAGAGACAAAGGCCCAAGAGGTAAGAAGAAGAACAGCGAATAAGAACGGAACAAGGAAAGGTGAGGGGAAAATAAAATAAGAGACTCTGCGTGCATGTGATTTTTTCTAAACACACTATTTACAATCCTGTTAAAATTCACCACGCCAAGATGTGCTTTGTGAAAGAGAAAGTATTGAATGAGCTGATTGAGCAGTTAAGTGTGTTGAACATATCAGTATTATTGATACGGTTTAGGCAACACAATATTGATGTAGGACGTGTTTTGTGTGGAGAAAATATGCAGAGTCTTTATAGGGAGATAAACTATTCAGTATTTGAGACATATATTTTGTTCTTAAGGAGACAGCGTGCAAACATGACACCAGAGTAAGTTTGGAAGTGTTTCCTGTATAGAGATATTTAGGGAGACAATATACTCAGTGTGGGGCATATAAACATCAAAACATCATATCAAAGTAACTTTGGAAGTGTTCCCTACATAACAAATACACAGTCTTTAGGGAGACAAAATTAATATTCTGTATTTGAGACATATATTTTGTTCTTATGGAGACAGCGTGCCAACATGACACCAGAGTAAGTTTGGAAGTGTTTCTTGTATAGAGATATCTAAGTGTATTTAGGGAGACAATATACTCAGTGTAAGACATATAGATTGTTTTTAAGAAAAAGTATTATGCAAACATCCCACCAAAGTATCTTTGGAAGTGTTCCCCTATATAAAAAAAATACACAGAGTCTTTAGGGAGACAAAATATTCAGTGTTGAGACATACATTTTGTCCTTAAGGAGACAGCGTGCCAACATCACAACAAAGTGACTTCTCGAAGTGTTCTCTATACAAGAAAATGCACAGAGTCTTTAGGGAGACAAAATAATCAATATTTGAGACATATATTTTGTTTGTAAGGAGACAGCGTGCGACACCAGAGTAAGTTTGGAAGTGTTTCCTGTATAGAGATATATAAGTGTATTCAGGGAGACAATATACTCAGTGTGAGACATATAGATTGTTCTCAAGAAAACATCATACAAACATCACAACAAAGTAACTTTGGAAGTGTTCCCTACATAACAAATACACAGAGTCTTTAAGGAGACAAAATATTCAGTGTTTGAGACATATATTTTGTTCTTAAGGAGACAGTGTGCAAACATGATATCGAAGTATCTTTGGAAGTGTTTCCTGTATAGAAATATATATAAGTGTTTTAAGGAGACAATATACTCAGTGTGATACATACATGTGTATAGATTGTTCTTGAGAAAACATTATGCAAACATCACATCAAAGTGACTTTGGAAGTGTTTCCTATATAGAAAATACACAGTCTTTAGGGAGACAAAATTTTTCAGTGTTTGAGACATATATTTTGTTCTTAAGGAGACAGCGTGCAAACATGACACCAGAGTAAGTTTGGAAATGTTTCCTGTATAGAGATATTTAGGGAGACAATATACTCAGTGTGGGGCATATAAACATCAAAACATCATATCAAAGTAACTTTGGAAGTGTTCCCTACATAACAAATACACAGTCTTTAGGGAGACAAAATTAATATTCTGTATTTGAGACATATATTTTGTTTGTAAGGAGACAGCGTGCAAGACCAGAGTAAGTTTGGAAGTGTTTCCTGTTTAGAGATATATAGGTGTATTTAGGGAGACAATATACTCTATGTAAGACATATAGATTGTTTTTAAGAAAAAGTATTATGCAAACATCCCACCAAAGTATCTTTGGAAGTGTTCCCCTATATAAAAAAAATACACAGAGTCTTTAGGGAGACAAAATATTCAGTGTTGAGACATACATTTTGTCCTTAAGGAGACAGCGTGCCAACATCACAACAAAGTGACTTCTCGAAGTGTTCCCTATATAAGAAAATGCACAGAGTCTTTAGTGAGACAAAATAATCAATATTTGAGACATATATTTTGTTTGTAAGGAGACAGCGTGCGACACCAGAGTAAGTTTGGAAGTGTTTCCTGTATAGAGATATATAAGTGTATTCAGGGAGACAATATACTCAGTGTGAGACATATAGATTGTTCTCAAGAAAACATCATACAAACATCACAACAAAGTAACTTTGGAAGTGTTCCCTACATAACAAATACACAGAGTCTTTAAGGAGACAAAATATTCAGTGTTTGAGACATATATTTTGTTCTTATATAAGGAGACAGTGTGCAAACATGATATCGAAGTATCTTTGGAAGTGTTTCCTGTATAGAAATATATATAAGTGTTTTAAGGAGACAATATACTCAGTGTGATACATACATGTGTATAGATTGTTCTTGAGAAAACATTATGCAAACATCACATCAAAGTGACTTTGGAAGTGTTTCCTATATAGAAAATACACAGTCTTTAGGGAGACAAAATTTTCAGTGTTTGAGACATATATTTTGTTCTTAAGGAGACAGCGTGTAAACATGACACCAGAGTAAGTTTGGAAATGTTTCCTGTATAGAGATATTTAGGGAGACAATATACTCAGTGTGGGGCATATAAACATCAAAACATCATATCAAAGTAACTTTGGAAGTGTTCCCTACATGACAAATACACAGTCTTTAGGGAGACAAAATTAATATTCTGTATTTGAGACATATATTTTGTTCTTATGGAGACAGCGTGCCAACATGACACCAGAGTAAGTTTGGAAGTGTTTCTTGTATAGAGATATCTAAGTGTATTTAGGGAGACAATATACTCAGTGTGGGATATATAAATTGTTCTCAAGAAAACATTATACTAATATCACAACAAAGTGACTTTGGAAGTGTTCCCTATATAAGAAAATGCACAGAGTCTTTAGGGAGACAAAATAATCAATATTTGAGACATATATTAACTGTTTGTAAGGAGACAGCGTGCGACACCAGAGTAAGTTTGGAAGTGTTTCCTGTATAGAGATATATAAGTGTATTCAGGGAGACAATATACTCAGTGTAAGACATATAGATCGTTCTCAAGAAAACATCATACAAACATCACAACAAAGTAACTTTGGAAGTGTTCCCTACAAATACACAGAGTCTTTAGGGAGTCAAAATATTCAGTACTTGAGACATATATTTTGTTTGTAAGGAGACAGCGTGCAAGACCAGAGTAAGTTTGGAAGTGTTTCCTGTTTAGAGATATATAAGTGTATTTAGGGAGACAATATACTCTATGTAAGACATATAGATTGTTTTTAAGAAAAAGTATTATGCAAACATCCCACCAAAGTATCTTTGGAAGTGTTCCCCTATATAAAAAAAATACACAGAGTCTTTAGGGAGACAAAATATTTAGTGTTGAGACATACATTTTGTCCTTAAGGAGACAGCGTGCCAACATCACAACAAAGTGACTTCTCGAAGTGTTCCCTATATAAGAAAATGCACAGAGTCTTTAGGGAGACAAAATAATCAATATTTGAGACATATATTTTGTTTGTAAGGAGACAGCGTGCGACACCAGAGTAAGTTTGGAAGTGTTTCCTGTATAGAGATATATAAGTGTATTCAGGGAGACAATATACTCAGTGTGAGACATATAGATTGTTCTCAAGAAAACATCATACAAACATCACAACAAAGTAACTTTGGAAGTGTTCCCTACATAACAAATACACAGAGTCTTTAAGGAGACAAAATATTCAGTGTTTGAGACATATATTTTGTTCTTAAGGAGACAGTGTGCAAACATGATATCGAAGTATCTTTGGAAGTGTTTCCTGTATAGAAATATATATAAGTGTTTTAAGGAGACAATATACTCAGTGTGATACATACATGTGTATAGATTGTTCTTGAGAAAACATTATGCAAACATCACATCAAAGTGACTTTGGAAGTGTTTCCTATATAGAAAATACACAGTCTTTAGGGAGACAAAATTTTCAGTGTTTGAGACATATATTTTGTTCTTAAGGAGACAGCGTGCAAACATGACACCAGAGTAAGTTTGGAAATGTTTCCTGTATAGAGATATTTAGGGAGACAATATACTCAGTGTGGGGCATATAAACATCAAAACATCATATCAAAGTAACTTTGGAAGTGTTCCCTACATAACAAATACACAGTCTTTAGGGAGACAAAATTAATATTCTGTATTTGAGACATATATTTTGTTTGTAAGGAGACAGCGTGCAAGACCAGAGTAAGTTTGGAAGTGTTTCCTGTTTAGAGATATATAGGTGTATTTAGGGAGACAATATACTCTATGTAAGACATATAGATTGTTTTTAAGAAAAAGTATTATGCAAACATCCCACCAAAGTATCTTTGGAAGTGTTCCCCTATATAAAAAAAATACACAGAGTCTTTAGGGAGACAAAATATTCAGTGTTGAGACATACATTTTGTCCTTAAGGAGACAGCGTGCCAACATCACAACAAAGTGACTTCTCGAAGTGTTCCCTATATAAGAAAATGCACAGAGTCTTTAGTGAGACAAAATAATCAATATTTGAGACATATATTTTGTTTGTAAGGAGACAGCGTGCGACACCAGAGTAAGTTTGGAAGTGTTTCCTGTATAGAGATATATAAGTGTATTCAGGGAGACAATATACTCAGTGTGAGACATATAGATTGTTCTCAAGAAAACATCATACAAACATCACAACAAAGTAACTTTGGAAGTGTTCCCTACATAACAAATACACAGAGTCTTTAAGGAGACAAAATATTCAGTGTTTGAGACATATATTTTGTTCTTAAGGAGACAGTGTGCAAACATGATATCGAAGTATCTTTGGAAGTGTTTCCTGTATAGAAATATATATAAGTGTTTTAAGGAGACAATATACTCAGTGTGATACATACATGTGTATAGATTGTTCTTGAGAAAACATTATGCAAACATCACATCAAAGTGACTTTGGAAGTGTTTCCTATATAGAAAATACACAGTCTTTAGGGAGACAAAATTTTCAGTGTTTGAGACATATATTTTGTTCTTAAGGAGACAGCGTGTAAACATGACACCAGAGTAAGTTTGGAAATGTTTCCTGTATAGAGATATTTAGGGAGACAATATACTCAGTGTGGGGCATATAAACATCAAAACATCATATCAAAGTAACTTTGGAAGTGTTCCCTACATGACAAATACACAGTCTTTAGGGAGACAAAATTAATATTCTGTATTTGAGACATATATTTTGTTCTTATGGAGACAGCGTGCCAACATGACACCAGAGTAAGTTTGGAAGTGTTTCTTGTATAGAGATATCTAAGTGTATTTAGGGAGACAATATACTCAGTGTGGGATATATAAATTGTTCTCAAGAAAACATTATACTAATATCACAACAAAGTGACTTTGGAAGTGTTCCCTATATAAGAAAATGCACAGAGTCTTTAGGGAGACAAAATAATCAATATTTGAGACATATATTAACTGTTTGTAAGGAGACAGCGTGCGACACCAGAGTAAGTTTGGAAGTGTTTCCTGTATAGAGATATATAAGTGTATTCAGGGAGACAATATACTCAGTGTAAGACATATAGATCGTTCTCAAGAAAACATCATACAAACATCACAACAAAGTAACTTTGGAAGTGTTCCCTACAAATACACAGAGTCTTTAAGGAGACAAAATATTCAGTGTTTGAGACATATATTTTGTTCTTATATAAGGAGACAGTGTGCAAACATGACATCGAAGTATCTTTGGAAGTGTTTCCTGTATAGAAATATATAATGTTTTTAAGGAGACAATATACTCAGTGTGAGACATATAGATTGTTCTTGAGAAAACATTATGGAAACATCACATCAAAGTAACTTTGGAAGTGTTTCCTATATAGAAAATACACAGTCTTTGGGGAGACAAAATTTTCAGTGTTTGAGACATATATTTTGTTCTTAAGGAGAGAGTGTGCAAGCACGACACCAGAGTAAGTTTGGAAGTGTTTGCTATATAAAGATATGTATTTAGGGAGACAATATACTCAGTGTGAGACATGTAGATTGTTCTTAAGAAAACATTTTGCAAACATCACACCAAAGTAACTTTGGAAGTGTTATCGCGCGCTCCCGACAGCAGTTCTGAGTTTGGACATCCATATCGATAATAAAACAAACGGATTTCCTGCAACATCTACTAATAAACGGAAATACATTTGTTAGAGAAAATTGTTTGAAGGCAGCTATTTTGATAAATTGGAGTATTTGAAATTATTTGAAAATTTCGTCTCTGGTTCCCATCAGATTTACTATCAACGTAATCCATATCAATGAAAATCAATAAAAATGCATGTATCAAAACAGCAAGCGGGTTGATCCCTCGGCCAGTGGGTGCGACCTGGACCAACTACGTTTTGGAATATTTTTTTTTTGAAAGAAAAAAAGACATGGGCAATTTCAATGCGCTAAATATAAAGTATATACGACATAATTAATGCAGTTATACCAAACTGCCTTGACTATAAGTAGTTTGCATTTTCTTGTATATGTGCTGTCATGATAATTAAAGGGATAGTACAGTATTGGTGGAGATGAGAATTGGGCTTTTAACTTTTTGCGAGATACCAAGAAAACACTTATGAAATAGTTCAGAGCATACCCTTTTAAGAGGAATTCAAAGCTTATTTGATGATAATCGGGTTTGGCATGACTGAAACATCTAAAGACAAAGTAAAACAAAGCAATCATAATAAAGTGTGGGTCCCACACTTATTAGAATAACTCTGTTTTGGATATCTCAGCCATTTCAAAAGCAATTTTCATCAAATAAACGTTGAATTCCTCATGGAATTACATGCTCTTTCATATTTCATGAGAGGTTTCTCATCTCATCAAAGAATGTTAGAAACCTAAAATTAGGTCTCAACCAAAACTGTACGATCCCTTTAAAGTAATTGATGCTATTCATACATGTGAATATAATATGTAAAAACTCGCTGAATTTCACCCTTGTTATGACAGGATACCATCAAAAAATCATCCTGATCATGTGAGCGTATATAGTGTAACCGTGTATGACAAAAATGATAGTAATACGTATACGTATATATATGTATACGTATAGTGATAGTAGCATAGTGGCGGCTATTTCAAATAATGTGGTATCATATTTTACGTAGTTACACGTCTTGCACCGTCAAAACAGGAAGCAACACTTCCATAATAACAAGAAAATGTCAAATACAATGTATCGGTTACGTTATCATCTCATCAATTTTATGGCAATCTGGAATATTTTGTAAAGGTTACTTAAATAGTTGGCCAGCATGTTTATTCAGAGTTGATGCCTCCAAGGCAATAACAAAGCACCGATCTACGTATGAAATGTTACGAAATTGTTACGAAACAAACGAAATCAAAACGAAATCAACGTTGAGAAAAATATCATAAATATTGAGTACGATATATGGGGCATTTATTAAGTTCAACACCACTGAATTGCATCGACTTTGATTATTTTACATATAATATCTTTGCATGTATCATATAACTGATGTTAATAATTAGTGTTGAATTGCGTATGTAAAGATATTATGACTGTATGTCACTATCAAATAAAGTGCATGACAAATATCATAAATTAATGGAATAAAGTTACAAAGCGCCAACCATTTTGAATAGTGTATGTATTTTAGTAGTTTCTTGTCTTGTACCATCCGAATCAGAAACCGTACTTTCATTGTGACAGGAATACATTCAAGTACAAGTTATTGTGTACATTGTGATAATATCAGTTATCACGGAAACGAAACACGTGTGCTGTTCTTTGTTGCAGTCATGAATACTTTGCAAATGTTTATTTACAGTTGATAGCGATATATGTCTGACATGTCAAAAAGCAATGGATCTGTTACAGAAAAATGGTTTGTCAGCAGCCATTGTGAATTTCTTTTAATAAACTTTAAAATTTTCATGTTTCAATTAATAACAAACAAACACGTTAGTAAATCATAGAAACAAACAAGGTTGATCCTTTATCTCATGGTGTAGTTTGGACTCTGTACGTTTACGAATGAAATAGATGAGGCATTTTTTCCTATTACTTATGTTCCCACGTGATTATCTTGAAAGTTTATTTATTGGTAAGTGCAAATTGATTGTAACTGCACTGCGCAGAGTCAAAGAAGATGGTGTTTTTGGCATTAAATCAGTTGGTTGTTCTATCTTACTTTTTTCTTCCTGTGGTATATTATTGACAGAGTACAATTGTATCATGATTTGATGCTCGTGGAGTTTTTGACTTTCTTTGCTGAAATTGTGAATGAGTGGCAGAATCAGGATATTCAAAAAGGGAGTGATCTAACTGAGTGGTCATGGGCTTTGCTTGATAACAGGCACACCGCATGGATAATAAATTGGCTGGAAAGGGGTGCGGTCGCCTCTTTCGCCACTTCAAGTTACTGGATCCATTACTGTGGAAGAACATCAAAGAGTTCAGTGTGTTCATGAAGGGATAATAATAATAATAATAAACTGTGCTTGTATAGCGCATATCACATTCAGGGAGAAGTCTCTATGCACTTTAAGAATGAAACAATACAAGTAAAGGAAGTAAGGTGAAAATGGGACAGGTAAGTAAACAATAGAAAATTAAGATTAAGCTGACACTGAGAAACACTGATGGCCATGAGCCTTATCATTGCAGAAATAAATATGTTTTCAACATTCTTCTAAATGAATCAATTGTTTCAGCATCTTTGATTTTATCCGGTAGAGTATTCCATAATTCTGCTGACACTACAGCAAATGTTCGTGCTCCATAAAATTTGGTGACAGTCTGGGGACAAACTAAGAGAGACTTGGATTTTGAGCGAAGATTTCTAGTCGGATGATACCTTTGGATGAGGTCTTCGAGATATGTGGGACCCAGACCCTGTAAGCATAGGAAAGTCAGCGACAGTATTTTGTATTGCACACGCACCTTTATTGGTAGCCAGTGCAATTCATGTAAAATAGGAGTGATGTGGTCATGCTTTTGAGCATGTGTCACCAATCTCGCAGCAGAGTTTTGTATCCTCTGAAGCTTGTTTATTTGCATGTCAGGAAGACCATACAGAATACTATTACAAAAATCAATACGTGACATCACATGAGCGTGAACAAGTCTCTCTACTGATTTCCGGTTTCCGGGATGGTACAGTATTGGCTGAGAAGATACCTAGGAAGCAGTTTGTGATTATGTGAAAGAGTATACAATTTTAAGAGCAATTCAAAATTTATTTGATGAAAATTATTTTTGAAATTTCTGAAATATCTGAATACAAAGTAAAACAAAGCGATCCTAATAAAAGATGGGTCCCATCAATCATTAGGATCGGTTTTTAGGACATCTCAGCCATTTCAAAAACTATTTTCATCAACATATTAATAAACTTTGAATTCCGTTTGGAATCATATCCGCTGCAGTACTTCATAAGAGGTTTAATTCTCATTATCATACATCAAATGTAGGACACCTGACGCCTCATCTCAACCGATACTTTACTATCCCTACCTAATGAGAATGTGTGAGTGTACCACTTTCAGTGAAACTAGTGAAAAGTTACCCATGTACCGACGAGAGAGACATCTGTGCAGTCATACATGAGCATGTTAACTCCCTCTTGAAATGATTGAAATAATAACTTTCAACATTAATTCCTCGTTTTCATGATTAAAAAAAAACGCGCTCACCAAATGTAGAGCAAAGGTATTGCGTGATATTTGCATAAATATAATCATAAAGGCCCGTGGAGGGTGCTAACATGTGTTACAATCAGTAACATAATTGACAGAGAGATAGAGAGAGAGAGAGAAAGAATGAAGGAAAAAAGAACATGCCGTCAAGGAGAATGGAGCTATGTTCAGCAGCAATATTTGACAATAGGCAAAGAAATACTATAAATACAAATGCCGAGGGTTTTTTTTTTTTTCGTTTGTTTGGTTGGTTTTTTTTTTTACCGATTGACACCCATCACGCTATTGTCTGCGGCAAGATCTGACAGATTGTAGGATTTGTTAGGATTCAGCCCCATTAACCCAAAGCTATTTTGACCCTTCCCAGTCCAAGGAGGGGGGGGGGGGCACATTGTGCCCCCTTACTTTTTTATTATTTAATGTATCACTGTCATATTTGGCGCATTGGTAGAGCATTTCTCGGAATTTTCATGTATAAACTAACAGCTAATGAAGTACCATCTGTTTTTATCCACATGTTCAAAAGGAATCGCTCTTTCCACAGTTATCCCACTCGCCAGAGTGACGCCCGTATTCGCACTATTTTTGCAAAGAAAACAATTATTATATTTACTGGACCCAGATATTGAAATGATCTCCCTCTAGATATCACTTCTTCCTTATCTTTATTCACCTTCAAACGCAAATTAAAACAGTTATTACTCAGTGGATACACACTATGCTCCCAGTATTTTGTCCTTGTCCGCAGCACCAAGTTATTCAAGTTATTTTATGGTACCGATTCATCTTTAAATAACATAGCATTTTTGTTTTTCAAACACTGCGAGATTTGTATACAGTATGGTTTGTGCGATATCTATGTGGTTCATTACAGTAGTCTATTACTTATCGATTTTTTTTCTTTTTTTTTTTGTACTGGTGTAATTTTAGTTGGTCAAGACAAACATATCCGTTCTCCCTGTAAAATTATATGCCTATGAACTCGGGAACCTACAGTTTTACAAGCTTTAAAGCTTTTATGTAGGCCCCATCATTCTTACAAGTGACATTTTCACACGATATGACCATGTACACTTGTGTCAAGTATGTATTTTTTTTCTTTTTCTTCTACAATCAAAAGACATGATTTTTTTTATATTTTGTATTCTTGTTTTGTTGTCAATAATTTTGTAATCTCATCATCGAGAAAATGGAAATATGAAAATAAATTTGAACTTGAACTTGAACTTTGAACTTGAACTTGATCCTACATGTGAAATTTCTCAAGGTCACGCATGGAGGGCGCTATTTACGAGAAACAATAAAGACATACATACATGTAGAAATAATATTATTATGCTTAAAACATGATTTTTCTGTGAAATATTTTCATCCCCGGTAGGTATGTCTGATTATAGAGCAATCATTTTCCATAAGTATTTGCCACAAATGAATAAGAAGAATCTTATCATTTGCTATGGTTGAAATCTCTTAAGATCACCCATATTTGGCTCTATTTATAACAACATAAAAAATACATTATGAGACCTGTGACCTGACATAGGTGTTCGTACATATATAGTTATCACATTTCACATTTGTATAATATTGGAATTTCGAGTCTGAAAATATATAGATTATACGATTATGTAATGATATTACAGGTATAACTTGGGTGAAGGAATCAAAACGATCCAAAATAGAAGGGCTTTTGTCACATACAAACAATGGACATAATAAGAAAAAAAAATTAGGACCATAATTACTTCACATGTTGCTTCTTCAGCAAATTTCAGCCCAGAAACGCCCATTTCATATGTTGTAATATTGTTAATTGAAAGTGGAACAGAAAAAAGAAAAAGAATCTGACTGACATGGTTATCAGTTTATGATTGCCATGCAACCAGCAATATCAAATATATAATTAAATTATATATAAAAATGTTTGCAATAAGATGTTCGAATAAGTCACTAAATCGTGTTGGAATTGGATAGAGGGCAAAGGAAAGGCAAATGAAAATCTGGGGAGGGCACAATGCCCCCTCCCCTCAATAAGCTTTAAAGGTAGCTTATGGGAAGGGTATGAAATTTTAAGTTACGAGTACTTAATTATAAAAAAAAAAATAAGAATTGAATATTTCCTCTTGAACAATAGCAACAGAAATGATCGGGAATAAGAAAGAAAAATAAGAAAAATAAGCATATATGTTTTACTGTTAATATATGGATACGTGTGTACTCTATTCTGTCTCCCTAATGTACGATGCATATTTATGAAATTTGATATTGGCACATTAAGGAGACACGTCTCCCAAAGGTACTTTTTATTCATAGTGTCTCCCTAAGGTGGACTTATGGGTTAGAAAACCCAAAGGAGACAAAAATATCACTTACAGAATATATATCTGAAATGAATTTTCTAAGCTCCAATTTTTATTTCAGATTAAAAAGATATCTTCATTTTCAATGTTTTAACGTAAAATTCAAAAATAGAAACTATGACAAAATCACTTTTTTCACAGTTTACCATATTGTCTCCGTAAGGTATGTATTTCACGAACGTCTCCTTAAGGTTCCACCCAGGAGTATATATATATATATATATACATTCCACCGTGGTATCTACAATACTAGTATTCCATCTCAGATGCTGATTCATTCATCAGTGTAAAATCTCTCAAAACCAGCATCAATGTCATCAAAGTTGTATAGAGACAGGCTGCCAGCGGTAAATAACAGCTAGGTTTAAGTAGACAGAAAAAAAATCCGTTTGTCCGGAGGAGTATATAGAAAAAAAAACCAACAACAAAACAATACAAGACATTATTTGACGTTACGGCTGTCCTCGGTGACACCAGACGTAGTCTCCGCGAAACATATTATTCCCGACGACCAGAGAGACCGATCTTTCGGTCAAGGGTTTAAGCTAACCACTTCTGCTCTGCTCTGTTGAATCATTACAGTCATGGCAAGTGACTGTGGGCTGGGGAAGGTGCTGCAAGAGATAAGCCATCGAAGCCGGGATGGCACCAAGCTGACAGCAGACCTTCACTCAAAGCTGATCCAGGCCCTCTCTCCGTCTTCATTGTCCTCTGATTTCCGTGTCAGTAACTCCAGCAGCAGCTCTTGGTGAGTATTCCCTTGGCTTTAGTCTGTTGATAATGGGAGGTGCTGTTGTGCTTCAATAGGCGATTAAAATATTCATAAGTCAAAGACACTGTGATTATTTTTATGGGGGGGGGGGGGACAGATCCAGAGTGTATTTTCTCATATGACTTGCAACATGACCTCAAATGAATATGATTATGTTTTTTTGTGTTTGGTTTGCTTTTTTTTTTTTACATTTTCAACAAAGAATATAACTTCACTTGAGAACCAGAAGAACGCTATCGCATTCTAAGATTTGAGCGTAAATAAGCACGAAATATTCAATTTTCATGAAGTCTAAAAAAGCATTTAATCGAAAGTGCTTAGATTTATGGCATTGTTCCTAATTTAGGGTGAAGTAGCGCCCTTGTGGTTTAAATTTTTAAATTTTGCTGAAATGAAAGTTGTTTAAAATTGACACCATAATGAGGAGATCGAAACAAGATGATACCAATAGCTCAATACCTCCTCCCACAATTGCGATAAAGCTCTTCTCAGTCGACGAAAAGTGCAGAAAAGATATCATGCAAAAAAAAAAAAGTTGAAAAAGTAAACATTCTGTCGTCAGAATAGTTCTGGCACATAAGTAGATAAAGATGAAAAAAGTGATTATAATATTGAGCAGTATCGCAGTTTACGTGTACGCTGTAACCACCCACTTGAATCAAAATACAAAATAATGCTGTACCTAGCAAACCCCAAAATCGCTACAGTAAGGTAATGCAAATGTTGTTGTTGTTTTTTCATGTATATAATCCCTAGAGCAGGAGTGATGTAAAAAGAATTGAACCTATAGCGCCCAGCACATATCACATATTAATTGCGGATTAAAAGGATGGTATAGTATTGGTTGAGTGGATGATTCAGCTCTTAATTATTTTGCGAGATACTTAGAAACCACTTTATGAAATATTGAAGAGCACACAATTCTAAGGAGAATTCAAAGTCTAGTCCTATGAAAATCGTTTATGAAATGGTTTAGCTTGCTGTTTTTGTGAAAGCTCAGCTTTTCCGAAACCAATTTTCATCAAAGAAACTTTGAATTCCTCTTAGAATTATACGCTCTTTCATATTTTATAAGCGGTTTCTCATTACCTCGCAAGAAATAAAGCTGGAAAAATGAAGCACCATCTCAACCAAAACTATGTCGTCCCTTTAAGTGCGGTAGCCTTTAAAGACCTAATAAAATGCTTGCAAAATTTTTTAATATGCAAAAGAAATGTGAAATATATGTCATGATTATCAATGTAAATATGTTGTCAGTGTCGTTCCGGTTTTTATCGCTTCTAGAAACTCCCCCAAATATCACATTTTTGGAGGACCCCGTTGCAGCTTTTGCGAAAAAGATAGTCACGTGACCAACACCCCTGAACCGATTGATGACGTATAAGCACGGAGTTGTGCTCAGTTAGCAGACGCCGCTCAGCACAAGCACTAGCTTGGTACACGCGCGTACACGATAGCTAGCCCGGCCAGGCCCGGGCCCGCGGGATGTGCGCTCCCGGTCGACACACTGACTGTCGACATGTACGCATTACCACGTACATTATCACTAAGTTAGCTTGCACAGATACCTGGTACCTCGAGCATAATATCTTCCCCTATATGGGTAAACTTCGACATTGATGATGATGAAGAAGACTGCAGCTCTGACGATAGCGGAGAGGAAGAGGAGGCACATGAAGTTGAAGGGGAAGATGGGGAGGGAGAGGCAGCCAATGAACCAGAACGTTATCGTAGGGCTGCACCTTACCGATATGAACCAGCTGCATCTCCCCCGCTGCCAGTGCAAGAGCGTATGAACATGGCACCAAGCCCGAGAATAGACCTCACGGAAACGATCGCCTGGGAAATACAGAGTGGTATGTCTGGTATGCCCCCATATAGTTTAACGTTAGAAAGGATACACTGTATTCTACATGACTGACATTGTAAGTTGTAACTGTCTAGTAAGTAGATTAGAAGAACAGGCCCAGCTCGCTCACAAAGTGAGCGGCTACTCCGGCCGCAGCAAGCAAGCGGGAGCGTCCCGGCCGTGGCCTGGCCCGTCGGCCGGCGCTTACAAGTTAAACTACCAGTAGTAGTCTAGTAGTAGATCTAGTAGCAGTCTACTAGTAGTTATAATAGTCAACTAGTAGTAGTAGTCTACTAGTAAAGCAAGTGGTCCATGATTCGGCAGGGTTCCATGAATCAACCACTCTTACAAATAAAAATTCACTGAAATTCATGAATAAAAAATGGCGCATATCAAATGCGAAATTCAAACTATGCAATTATCTCCACACGTGTTCCGAAGAGCACAACAGTGGGCCACGTCGCCGGACCCCCGAAATCGTTGTTGAACCCTCCGGGTCAACTCGCACAAGCAGTTCAACGGGTAAGTATTACAGGTAAGTAAAGTTGCATAGCAACACATATAGACTCGTTTCATTCCAAGTTTTAAAGTTACTAGTCCGTTTATCTGCATTGAATCTATCCAGCAAGTACACTTACAGCCATGATTGCAACCGTTTCTGAGATAACTTGAGCGTTTACGCGATATTTATATTTTGCATGCCACCCGTGCCAGAATTTCCTGCATCACCAAGGTTCGGACGCAACGTGTTGTGAATGCATTGAATCACTCGCACAGCGTGCGAGTATAAGGATAGTATCGCGCTCTCGTAGTGCGATGTACTACAGTATGTACACGGTTTCGCCCGTGAGTAGCACGCGCGCTGATAGGCAGGGCGAGCGCACGGCGCGGTACGTCGCGCATGTTGATGCACGGAGCCGAACAAGGAGTACAGGGGGCCGAACCATGGTTGCAGCGCAAGCGTTCGGATTATGCACGCTATTTTGCTTCCGCTGCTTATGATGACGAACATTGGGCCACTTGCTTTACTACTACTAGTAGTGTACTATTACCACTACGGCACTAGGTCTAGTAGACTAGTAAGTAGTAATTGCAGAATCTTTGGTAGTAGTACAGAGGCTACACTCTAACGCCTAACGGTTAGGGGGATATGTTGTTACAGGGTGGGTCGTGGCTATAAAAAAAAAAAGAAAAAAAAAGCCTAACCAGTTTCCCATAGTCAGTTTCTGCAATTTGATCAGTAATTTAGATGCGTCATTTTCTAAGAAAAACGATACCAAGAATGATCGTCAATTTTGGTCGAGTAGTTTTTGTTTTATGCTAAAAATCATACTGTGGAAGGAAGCCCAAACGCCGTGCTTATCTACCGATGAATGCCACGGTGGGGCTGGATTCACGAGTAGGTCTAGGCCTATAAAGCAGGCGAGTCGCCGTAGTATACAGACACGCAGTGGTGGTGAGGCTATCGTGAAATAGGCCCCACTGCAGTCACGCGTGCACCGTACCCGTGCGTTAGAATATAGCAAGCAAGGGTAGGTCCTCCTAGGGTTTAGGGTTAGGTAGGGTTGTATTTATGGTTAAATTGGCCGTTAAATTAGTCGAGCCGAGGGCCATATTATGAAGTCATTTCGCCGCATTCACGAGTATTCACTGTGGAAGGCAGCCCCACCGCCGTGCTTACCTACCGAGATGAACGCCACACGGTGGGGCTGAATCAGGCGAGTCGCCGTAGTTAGTACAGACACGCAGTGGTGGGGCCTATTTCACGAGTTCGCCGAAAATAATAGATATCCAAGCGTACCACAGTTGTAATCTGTATTATTGGCAGTATTAAATCCGATACAGTTCATTAAATATTCTTTTGTCTAAAGGCTTAGCCAATGACAATAGTGCAGCGCAGCACCTGCTATGCGCTCGCTAGCTCGCTCCCCCGCCGCGCCGCCAGCGCTAGCCAGTACCGTGCCGCCGGCCGCGCCCCGGCTGTCGCTGCGCTGCGCTAGCATAGCCTTGCCAGCTCGCTGGCTATGGCTAGACTGGTCGTGAACGACTCCGTTCTTAGACGTCATCACAATTTAAAAGTGATAGTGCGCCGCATGCGGTGAAAGTATAGCAAGTTTTCCAAAACCGAGGAAATTGTATCCATTATGATAACAAATATAGAACAAAATTCAGAACAGTAAAAAACCCCGCACAACCATAGAATTACTTAGAATTTAACATTTAACATTATTACATCATTGAGAAAAAAATGCCAAAACCATTTTATTAGGTCTTTAAAAGGGCATTGTACCGGTTTTTTTTTTTATTTTTTTATATGTGACCGTGCACCTCAAAACGAACATAAAGTCGCACACACTGATTTTGCGTGAGGACTGAAAATAAGTGAAATGGGTAAACCTAGCCGAACTTGACTTTTTCATATTTTCTGAAAGAGCGGGTTACATTATGCTAACATTTGGGATCATAAAACGGGCAGGAAAGTGTGTTTTTTTTAGCAGTTTATCTCGAACATTTTTTGTAGAATAGTGTGATTAGGTGTGTCTTTGGAATCCCTTATTCATTTCTGAAAAGCCTTGTCCACACTCTTCACCTTCAACTCTAATAACTTTTGAAAGGATAGTGCTACTGCTTTGAAAGTTGGAATTAATTATGGACAGAATGTGTTAATGAGGCATGCTTAATTTCAGTTTAATCTGATAATTCCTTCATTGTTGTTACTCTGGTGGTTTATTTCCTGTTTTTTGTCCCATTCATTGCACAGCCAGCACGGTTTGGTAAAGATTAAGCGCTTGAATAGACATTGTATTTCAGAGCCTCTTTTCTCGGTTCACACTTTTCCTGAGTTTGTGCTTTCTTTCCAATATTTAGATAGGTTAGGAGAGTCCATTTGATTTGAGTTATACATAATTTTAAAGCTTAAAGTCTGCTCTTTCAGAATATGGTCTTAACCTAAAATTCATGTCTCTCGACTTTTTGTTTGTTTTGAGGTGCAGTGTCACATATGTTGTTCTTTTAATTCTAAAAGACCCAGCGGTGCAAACAGAATCAAAGTTTCATAACGATTAAGTCCGTAATTTCATGTTAAAAATGGAACTTTTTAGGTGAGAATTATGCTAATGAGCTGACGAGCCCGGATGTTATGATGTCACAGGTGCTCTCACTATTACTGATTACAAGTGCTCGCATACGCGTGCGTTAATTCGTATCGAGTAGCAGACGACGCTTAGGCCTAATTTAGCTAGCAGGCGGCGCTTGTGTACTGTTCTATCCATGTAGATATCTCAAATTTCACTAGACCAAATCGCACCAAAATTAAAAGATATACTTCATAGCATATTTCAAAGTATTCTCTTATATTTGAAAGAAATCAGTAATCGAGAAGTATCAGTATTGACGTCGACTTTCAAGTCGTCACTCAAAAAAAAAACCTCACTCTTCGCGAGAGATCTTGGTGAACGCAAGATGCACAATCTAGAACTGAAGTTAGCCGACTAGTACTGTGCGAACGGGGAATTTACGCGAGAACTAAACTTAAAAGTGTAATGATTTTTGCGACTTGTGCGATACAGGAACTACATTTTTCATTCACCTTACCACAAATGATTTGTAAATTTATTTATTGCCCCCGATTACTTGAAAGATTTGTCTCATGATATTAAATGGCTAACTTCAGTCTGTGCGTGCGCAGCAGGTAGGTAGGGCCTGGCCGCAATCACTCGTGTTAGTCGTAGAGCAGATTATTTTTAGCGACGCCGACAGGAAAGTCGACATCTACACTTACGCTTCCCGACATGTGATTTGTTTCCAATTAACGTGAGCTGCTGGATATGAATCATAAAGTATTTCCTGTGAGTTTGGTGCCATTTGGCAAGGTGAATTTTGAGATAGCTACATGGATACGGAAGTACGCTAGCACTATACCTACACCAGCGCTGGGATCGCGAAGCGGCGACACTGTGTTAGAATCTACGTGGTCAGGCCACTCTTCCGAGATATGGGTCCTAGTACCATAGTAGGCCTACTCAAACAAACTGTTAGATCTAACATTAGTCCTTCGCCAGTAAATAAGGAGAAACATCAGACGATCTTGGTATATGATGTTCAAGAGTTTAATGGCCGTGACCGAGTCAACTGCACACACGTAACACATAGCGTGCACAACACGTGGAAACCGATCAGAGTATGGAAAGCCACTTGATACAACATAACTATAATTATAATCATAATGGCGTGATCCCTTTCTTCTTTCCTCTCATTACTTAAATGATGATACAATGTACTACCTTGTACCAAATCTACTCGAAACTACTGTTTCTGAAACAGCCTTGATCAACAATACGGTGTCAGGCTATGCATGAGTAAAACAACAATCACAAGCACTATCCTTCACACCACATAGGGCCTAACTTTGAACAATGTAACATATACAATGTATAAACAAAACAACTATCAATATCCTTCTCACTGAAGAACTTATAGCTGTTACACAACTATTATCTATAGCGGCCAACTCTAAAAATAGATGTTGGTCACATATCCAGAACAAAACAATCGACAACATAACATTAAACCAATTAAGATTGATTATGCAACTAGCACATACATACACTATCACAAACACATTACATACTCAAGCCTACCTTACTCACATATTATTTAGCTTGTATAACATCACTCAAAACACGATTAACATACATGTACTAAAATTATTCTGATTAAAACACCTCCATTAATCAATAATCACTCTTTACCAAACATCAAAATAATTGACACATTTATAACTGCTTTAGCACACAGCGTAACGCATAAATAGGTTACACTAAACCCCAAACTTTGACAGAGTAAAATCAATGAACGAAATGTTGAGAACAGGTTGGCACTTTGCACAACAAGCAATGGAAGTACATGTACCTACCTACCTCAATACGTACCCCTATAAAGAATACTCAAGGAACACTTCCATCACGCCTAATGGAAGTACATACATGTGTAACTACAACTGTACCTATCTTACTACATACACTGTACATCTATCATAAACACTCAACACTTACGTCACGCCTCACTCCTATTTTCCTACTTAAGCCAAACGCATACTTACAATGAATCAGCTTATGCAATAAGAGGAATAGCATGTAACAAAAACAGCAAAAATTAATAATATCGTTGTTACAACAATTAATGGGTATAAGATACTGGAAAAAGGGCCATAAACATACACTGTATGTGTATACATGGGAGAAGTGTGAAAAAAACCCAAACCTATAGTCCAAGACTATAATGAACAATAAACATAGCCACATGCAGTACAGAAGTCCATAAAACAAAACATTATCCGATACACACCAAGGCCGAGTGTGAAATCTATAAAGAATAAAAATTGTCCTGAAGTGTGGCTGTACAAGCAAACTACATTGTACTGTGATATACAAAAAAAAAAAAAACATTAACATTCATGAAACAGTGCGTTACGGATATCCGCATAGGATACTACGAAAGGTGGACAGAGGGTCAGGCCGAGAGAATGGGTACATGTACCTGCCCCTCAGAAAAGCTGCGTTTGTAAGCAAAATTTTCATATATCAGGTACACATATTATGAAAATGAGTGGCAGGTATAAGAAGCAATGATCCGGTATACAATATGAAAACTGTGTCTAAAGATGACACCTCTTACAAATTACACTGTACATAAAAAAAAAAATGCAACAAGATGTAATGAAAATTCAAGGCATACAGGCACCACCATGGGAGAAGCTAATATACAAGTTAAAGTCATTGTGAGAATCCAGAAATAAAATACAACCTACTAGTACATCACAATGTGAATTTACCAGCAGCGAGTACCAACAGGTATGAAACCTAGTACATATTGAAAACCAGCACATACACTGTAAAAGACTTCATCACACAGTAGAAAGAGGAGAATGTGCGGTCCCTTCCGGAAAGCAAAATACGCGTACAGCTGTATGTCACATCTGGGGGAAAATACTCCCTTGGACTTGATACTAAGGTAAGTATGGAAATAATGGGAGGTATTTGACTCTTCAATACATGTATAAAACATGCAGACACAAGATATGCTGCAAGGAGCTGGCAAATGAAAAAAATGTAACAAAGTTTTATGTTCATAACTTACTATTGACACTGAGCTGCAATAAGACAATGATAAAACACTTGAAACATATAACTTGACATAGTCCCCTCATCTGTTAAAAAGAAACGAATCATGAATTTTAAGAAAAAATGGCACATTTGTGACAATAGTGAACACAATTAACATAACCTTAATGCCACTTTGAGAAACAAAATATCCTGCAATGCAGAAAATATGAAGTAATAGTCCACCAACATGGACCTGTCAGAATTATGTCTACAATTATACTAACCATGGTTTAAGGAAAAGTAAAAAACAAAACAACATATAGAGTAATACACTGCTTAAAGCAGTAGAAGATGACAAGGGGGTAAAATACCCTAATTAAGTCCTTCAACCTGGAGTGACTGGGGACAAGGGAGGGTGGGACGGCACTGCGAGGCCAGTAAAGGCTGGGGGTGCTGGGGGGTGCGCGATCCAAGGCACAGGAGAGCAGTTGACGTCCGCGATCAACCAGTCGGTGATTTCACTGGAAGGAGCTTAGTGAACAGGATCGCTCTTGGTGGTCATCATCCAGCTGGCAAGATGCAGAGCACCATCAATGGGGTGAAGGGAAGGACCTCCTTCAACAGGGATTGAAGGCAGGCGGTGGCCAAAGGTCCAGGGGAACGAACTCCAGGTTGGGCTAGCGTCAAAGCAGGCAGGGCCAGCACTATCCAAGGACAGGTGGAGGCCCAGGGTGTCATCATCGGCATTGGGGGTTCGTGACTGGTCAGCAGCGAGGATAGAAACCGCAGTCTGACTGGTTGATGGACAGACGTATGGTGATGGAGTATGGCAATCCAGCTGATGGACAGGATCACGAGGCTCTCCAGCAACAACCAGGGCTGACAGCTGGTCACTCCGGTCAAGGGCAGACCGACACTGGTAGCTAAATGCTGCAATGTCACGATTGGCGTTGTGATGTAGCGGAGGCGAGACAGCCACACCATCACTGTTGTGGGGAACTCCTGGCGTCTCTCCATCAGAGCTGATGATGGGCCACTTCTGATGATCATCAGGAGGGGTGATGTACTCGGGATACAAGATGGGAAATGTCTCACCAGCACTGGGAAGACCAACACTCTCAGGAGATGGGTGGAGTCCCATTAGTGTATGACCTATGGGATTCCCAGAGCGAGGCTCAGTGATGAACACAAGCATATCAGGACTAACCTCAGAAGTACATGCAGGGGGATCAGAGCTAGGCTCAGTGATGGAAGTATCACACGTGATATCAACGACTGGAGATTTAGTGTGTGTACATTCATTTAGGGAGGACCTAGAACTATCCACTAAGGAACTAAGGAACTAAGGAACATATGCTATGTTCACTAGAAGAGGGAGCAGCACCAGTCCCACGAGAGTCACACTCAGAGCTACGCTCAGTAACCATGGTAACACTACTGGCCTCCGTACAGGAAAAAGCAGAGCATGGCTCAGTGACAGGAGTAGCAGTGGGACGGTCAACCTCAGATCCACTACATGGAATGGTCAAAATACCAGAGGACTTACTCCTATGTGTAGCAGGAAAATCGTCCAACCCATCACCCTTATCAACAAGGTCAAAGCCAGGATTGTCACCCTCAGACTGGGTACTAATGCCACATTCATCTTCCCTCTCATTCTCAGGAAAGCATTCACATGTAACAGACTGACATACTTCAGACTGACCACCAGTGTCACTTTCTTTCTCCATACTTTCGAGAAACCACTCACAACTACCATCGGGCTGATCCCCAACACATTGCTCATGTGCCTCACTCTCTTTGCACTTCCGGGCAGACATAGTAATCTGAGCATTGTCATGTTCAGACTCGATCGACTCAGGCTCATGTGACCGCTCATACCCACATGCACTAGTACTTGTTGCAGTCTTATTCATCTGCACAGGGATATCACACTCCCCATAGCCTGTATGTTCAGATGTAGCCTCACATACACACTCACACTCTGCCTCCATCTTCACTACATGGACAGTATCACTCATCACTGTGTGCACAGGCATATCAACACAACCTACGGTTACCGTCGAATTAGCCCGACCAGACGCTGTTATACGCTACGCGAATACAGCGTCTGACCAACGAGCGGGCACCTTCAAAGTGGGGAACCACAACACAACTACAAAACTTATGAAAATGTATACGTTCTTTATAAACAATGTACACGTTACCAAACGTTACTCACCTTAAGTGCATGCTTGTATTACAGAAGGTTCGTAAGTCCATTGAGAGCCCTCGTGATAAGTCCGTGGAACCAAGAAATGATACTTTCTGGCGGATTCCCTAACACCGTTGTGGTTCATCGTTGCAGAATTCAAAATGGCGCCTTGATCTCTGCGGAAATCTTTTGCGTGCGTGCGATGCGCTGCTTGAGTGTTGGTGTAGCAGCACGGTCGACAGCGCGACCTTTTGAAAGGGCATTCAGATCATGTGACCTCCCGGATATTGGAAATGGCCTTGCGTGAAAGACGATGTACCGTTCGTGAACCGTTCACACATGCTGCATATAACCATCATTTTAGGTAAGTTATTAAATCTAAATTTCAATATTCATAGCATAGATATGAAGTCTCATTATCATTTTGTTCGTCAGATGAGTTTGAAGTGACAAAAAAATTATCTAAAGTATCAAAATTCAATCCGACCGCATGCGGTCGTTGGACCCTCTTCGTGTTTGGAGCTTCGTTGGTACAGCCCTGTCGCGCTACGTATGTACAGCGGCGACTGGGCTGTGTATAGTTACCGTCGAATCAGTGTATGTGAACACAATCTCGTCACCAAACATGATCTTGTGTTTCAATGGCCTAATAGACAAATCGTTGTGTTCCATGAATGGAGCACCTGCTGCGACCGCAGCATTCATATACCCATCCTCAACCACAAAGCCGTCAAACCATATCTCATAACCACTGTGGACCAGTCGGAAAGAAGTGAAACCAACAAGGCATGGTGGGAGGGTAAACGATTCAGTAAAATCAACGTAGTCGTCATAGCCAAAATTGTCAACAACGATATCCAAACCACACGCTTCAGCAGTTGACTCACTCACCAAATTAATGGGAGAACCAGAATGCATTTCTACCTGTAAAATCTCGTCATAACCTCCCCGAAGGGTAGCAGGGAAATGAGGGACCTTATCGTCAGACTTGCGTGTCACTTCGAAGTCCGAAGAGGCATTGTCAACCGGGCGCCAGGGCTTGGCTTTCTCCACCTCCGGCTTCGCGGAGGCGGCAGCGCAACGCCGATCGCGCTCGGATGCCGTGCCGTTACGAGTGGGCTCGGCCACAGCCGCGCATCGCTGCGTCGATGCTGCGGGCATTGCAGTGCGTAAAGCTGCGGCAACTCAAAAAACTCGAACTGTAGTGTCTTTAACCTCGATTGTCACACCAAATTATCTGGTGAGCGTCTGACCCCTATTGATTGGGCTGGATTCACCTTAAACTAGGATCCTGGTAGCGTCTATTGATGATTCATGGATTCGAATCAGCGCTGTCACCACGCCAGTAAATAAGGAGAAACATCACACGATCTTGGTATATGATGTTCAAGAGTTTAATGGCCGTGACCGAGTCAACTGCACACACGTAACACATAGCGTGCACAACACGTGGAAACCGATCAGAGTATGGAAAGCCACTTGATACAACATAACTATAATTATAATCATAATGGCGCTTGGTGTAAATAACACCACTATGAGATTTATCACGACTACAAAACATCGGAAATCCATAAAGCAGATACCTTACCTGAAAAATCCAGCACAGGAACAACAGTGCCTGCAGGACAAGAGTCCAGATCTTGATCTAGAGTCTGGACTTTCGTCTGGACTTTCTTCAAGTTCTGGCAGCAGGGGTATAAAGTAACGTTACGCTAGCGCTGTGCACATAGGGCCTAACACCTGTTACAGCTGCAATGTCGACGGTGAGTGAGTGTAGGGCTGGCCTACTCATCAAAACTTGGACTGCCACGTAGAACCTACTCCTTGACTGCCGAGTAGTCCTAGTCCTAGTTCTAGTATTTCAGAGTCTATGTGTACTGGGTGCCGTTTTCATCTTACTATTAAGCGTAAATCGTGCGTGCCGTTGAAGAGAGTCTATCTACATTTGGATTTAGATTCACTCGGCCCTCATATACGTTAGATAGTTTGAACTGGCGAACCATCGCTCGATCATGATCATCAATGCGTAACGTTACTTACACACAGTCTTCTATGGGCAGCACGTTCGGATAACGATGCCAATTTCATTTTGCATATCTGGAATTTCCCCACAAGTTTTATCTAAATAAAAAGCTGTTGAAGAGATTGTTTTTAAAGATTAATAGATATTGTTTAACATGTTTATTATAGCTCCATATTGCAATTATACTAAATAACAGCTTTTGCAGTACTTCGTGTGAGATTTCATCAGTAAATTGGCATTATGTAGTTCGTCTTGCTAATGTCGGAGTTGTGCACCAAGAGCACCTGTGACGTAGGCCAAATTGTGTGGATCGTTCCATGGCTTGCTCGTTTTCATTTTTTTCAAAAAATCATTACAGGCTTATCCTGGGTTTTACAATCCTCTCTTTCCAGTAGTAGCCATCAAAAAAATGTAGATTAGAATTATCAGACAATTAGAAAATGTCAGTACAGTTTTCTTTTAAGTGCGGAAGCCTAACAGGTGACTGCATGGCGTTCACAAGCAAGATATTTCACATAATAATGTTATGACGAGGATGATAGTTTTTAGGTCATCGTAGTGACACTGTACTGAAGTATGTTCATGGTCAGCTTTGAAAGGTGGTTGTGCATACTCACCCTCTTACCCCACAGGAGCCACAGGTTCTTATTGCTCCCATTCCAATGTATTCCGTGCAGCTTTTGCCTTCTTTTATTTGTCAGTATCATTTAATAATCATCGGATCAGTCAACTTTATTTCAAGCATCACTTGACACTAGATGTTTGACACTATACTTAGATGAAGATTATTTTGTGCTTTATCATGTTTATATCTTACATATATGCACATCGTATTAAAATTGTTTATTTTTTTTTGTGTGTTGTTGATGGAGCAGGACCGTATGAGGAGGACTATACACTACTAGCATTTTATATTTCTCAGCTGGTTATTCTGGCCTTGCCCTCTATAGCTTTGCAGACACTGAGGATGATGACCAGTACTTTGATGTAGATCTGGATGCTTTGCGTGAGGCATATCACCACATCGCTGACAAGGAGCATATCCTGAAGAAGGTTTGTTTCTTTATGCCCTTAATGCATATAGGCATTTATTCCAAAAGTATCTGCATGATAATATTATATAAATAAATCTGTATATATACCCTATATATAATCATATATATATATATATATATATATACACACACACACACATGTATGACCTATAAACAATATAGACACGCGTATATACATACACTGCAAAAAGTCCGGTGTTAAATAGTGAACACCGAGCTGGTGTTAAATTTTCGGTGCTCATTTATGGTGTTAAATTAACACCTCCGGGTGTCATTTTTCAAATTTTAAACTGTTTTTTGAAGAGTTTCTTAGTAACTGTACTTCTTGTTGATTTTTAATTTAAACAAGACGATCAAGAATTTTACATTAAAATACTAGATTTTTGAAAAAATGTGAAAATAAATTTACACCAAAGTAACACCAGATGGTGTGGTCTCTTATTGAAGCTGGACGGGTGTTAAACCATTGATATTATCACCAACAAATATCAAATCAACACCATGTGGTGTCATTTTTGAATTAACACCAGTACAGTGTCAAAATAACACCAGGTACAGTGTCAAATTAACACCACGAAGTGTCAGGTGAACACTTTTCAACACCATCACAGTGCATTTTTAACACCTGTGGGTGTGGTCCTCTATTGAAGTTTGATCGATGTTTTTACAGTGTACAATATGTGACCCTGCACCTCAAAACAAACAAAAGGTCGCCAAATGTGAATTTTTAGTTAAGACCATATTCTGAAAGAGCAGACTTTAAGCTTTAAAATGATGTATAACTCAAATCAAATGGACTCTCCTAACCTATCTAAATATTGGAAAGAAAGTACAAACTCAGGAAAAGTGTGAACTGAGAAAAGAGGCTCTGAAGTGCAGTGTCTATTCAAGCGCTTAATCTTTACCAAACCGTGCTGGCTGTGCGATGAATGGGACAAAAAAACAACAACAGTAAACCACCAGAGTAACAACAATAAAGGGATTATCAGATTAAACTGAAATTGAGTATGCCTCATTAACACATACTCTGTCGATAATCAATGCCAACTTTCAAAGCAGTAGCATTATCCTTTTAATAGTTATTAAAGTTGAAAGTGAAGAGTGTGTACAATTTTTTTTTTTCAGAAATGAATAGGGGACTCTAAAGCCACACCTAATCACACTATTCTACCAAAAAATGTTCGAGATAAACTGCTAAAAAAACACACTTTCCTGCCCGTTTGATGATACCAAATTTTAGCATAATGTAAAAGAAGACCCGCTCTTTCAGAAAATACGAAAAAGTCAAGTTCGGCTAGGTTGACCCATTTCACTTATTTTCAGTCCTCACGCAAAATCAGTGTGTGCGACTTTATGTTCGTTTTGAGGTGCACGGTCACATATAGAGAAATAGGGTATACATAGAAATGTGATATTTGTTAACCTTTTATTCTTTTTTTTTCTGTCTCATGACTGATGCTAACACAATACTACTGTAAGACATCACAATACCTGCAATTGAGGACTCTTGCCCCTCAGAGTGTGTGAACATATTATTTCACAGCTTTTTTTTTTGGTAAAATGGTCAGGAACTGGAGCAATTTGACAGCACAACATTTTTCTATAGGATGCTAATCACTGTCTTCACGGCTAACGGTATTTCATATTCTTTCTACCACATTTCATTTCAGCTGGAACTTCCTAGCTGTAGTTATGACTGGAAAATGACCTTTGTCCTTGGCCTGTGATCATTAGCTTCTATCGTTTCATGCAAAATAATGGGCTATTGGATATATATATATATCTAAAATGGAATCAATGCTTTGACCTACAGTTTACAGCTCATATAGCTTGATTTTGACTTCAAGATATCAGTCACTTCGAGACTGTAATAGTGTTCCTCCCACATTTGATCTCCCGTTGACACTTGCTATATTCCTTATCCCTCTCTTCCTATCAAATTGTGTAAACTCATGCTACCTGGACGTAGTATAACGCAACCCACGGTATTTCCATCTTGCTCAGATGGCCAAGGAAATCCACAGAGTGTACCAGGATCTGGGAACGTTTCTGTGCGAATCTACCAACAGGAAGGACGTACGTCTGATCCCCATTCTCTTGGAGTGTCCCACTTTTGATAGGGTGGAAGAGGAATGGAGCAGAGAGATCGTCTTAGACCTGGCCAAGACGCTTCTCAAATTGAACAAGGAAGACAAGTGCAAATTCAAGTTTCTCGGTGAGAGTTTTCTTCATAGAAATGTTCTTGTATTATTGTATTTCTACGACTTTCTTCCAACTCAAATTAAGATTATGAGTGAGTTAGTATATCCTATTCGCTAGACCTGTTTTGTAAAAGATATTTTTGCTCAGTAGAATGAGTGAGCCTGGTGTTTCTCTTGTGTTCATCTATTCATGTAGATCGTATGTATTTTTGTAAAGAATTATTCTGCAATTGTAAATGACATGGACGGAGTTACCGATCTTTCAATCCTGTTCCACAGTGTAAGCTAGTAGTCGTGATAGTAACTAAGTTAATACAAAGCAAAATATCTATGCCTACAAGCAACCAAGTATAATACCGTTACATTGCACTACTAACAGGTCTAATTTCTTTAGGAGAATGCTGCTTCAACATATATAGGTGTTGATGTCAATAAGATGTCAAAATGCTGGAGTTGATATTGCTTCCTTTTACATGTTTTCTGTTCTTTTTTTTATCTGACTGCCTTTGCTCTGGTTTCACGTCAGAGAAAAAAACTACAGACTTGATAGATGCTATGTTTTGATATTTTGATATTTTGATATTTTGATATTTTGAATTTCAAAATTGTCACTTTCAATGTGTCAGGGAAAAAAAAAACTACAGACTTGATAGATACCATATTTTGCTATGCATCAACAGAAAGAGAAATAAGTGCGTCGCAAGACAGAGAAAAAGTTAGGCTTGGACTTTGTCCATCTGGACAAGGTATTTGACCATGTCCCGAGGAAAATGGTAAGATAGGTGATCAAGAAAGTTGGTGTTGAGAAGTGGTTGTTGCGAGCAATTAATGGTTTGTTCAGGATGTTAGTCTAGGCAGGACTAAGTGACGGCAGGATGTCTCTTCAAGACAGAAAAGGGAATGAATGCCTCCAAGACTCTCTAAGTTTGTTGGGGGTACAGTGGACTTCCCTTATAACGAAGACTTCGGGACCGGCAGTTTTCTTTGTTTTGTTTTTCGTTATATCGAAATTTCGTTACAACCAAACAAATAAACAATGAAAAAAAAACATAGAGCGGATAACGTTGCAGCCTGAATTTTTACTTCGTTGTGACCGGAATTTCGTTAGATTATTGTTTTTGTTATAATGGGAGTGCCCTTATAGCAGCAAAGATAGGAGCTGTTGGGTATTAGCTTCAGAAGGCTACAAAGTATCCACAGTATCCGATTCAGGACCAGAGAAGCAGTCCCTCCATGAACCGGATAGAACGATGACAGCTAGCGGACATTAGAATATCTCGATTTCACAGCCTGTGAAGGAAAGGCAATATCTAACCACAAAATAGAGCGGGACAAATCTGATAGACGTCGAGCGATGTTGATGAATTGTTGATATAGGTGTGAAGATGACATAAGGAAAAGCGCCGGAGGTAGAAATGTCAGAGGTCACATATAACAGGTTAAAATGCCAAAGTGGAAAAAAGGGTAAAAGTACCATAAATGGGACATCCAAGGTGGTAACGTGAAATGCCACAGGTAAAAATATCAGATATTAACATGTAAGAGAAAACAATGTCTCGGGGGGAAATGTCAGAGGTTGGCCTAAAACTGTCAGAGCTAATGATGCTAGATATTAAAACAAAAATGTCAAAAGAAACATTTTCTGAAGTTATTATAATGACTGTGTAGGTAAAACGCTAGAAATCAAACAAATAGAAAAGTTAGTCTGACATTTGTATTTTATGATTTTTCCCTTTTTTGACACTTTTGCCTCTGATATTTTCACCTGCCCTGATTTTTGTCAAGGGTATAATATCATATGTGCATCAGTTAAATTGTGTTGCTTTATTATCATTTTTTGTTTGAAAATCGTTCTTGAGCTTATCATTAATTAGTCGATCTTATATTGTTATGTCCTGGTACTCGCAGGCGAGTGGTGGTACCAGGAGCCAGAACTCTTGGCAAGGACTGTCAGGGTGCTTCTCAAGACTCTCCAATGCGAGCATGGGCCAAAGGAGTACCTGCAACTGGACAGAGAAGATTTATATTTGGAAACACTGAATCTTCTTCATGCGGTAGGTTTATAGGAAACAACGTTTACTGTTGCAAATGAATACTGATGTTTTAAGGTAATTAAGTCGTGGAAACCCAGTGTCAGGAGTGAGTTTTGGAGTAAAGGAGAGTTTTGAATTAGATAACATCATCACTCTAATTAATCATTTATACCTCTACATATTTGGCACGAACATATTAGATTTTGAAAATCACTGTCACTATATACCTCAGCAATTATAACCCCCTCTGCATCACATATGTTTTCTTCCTTAGTTCGTGACTTAAAGAGAAAATCATTGATAGTTTCTTTCTAAGCTATGGGGAAATACCAGAGCCTACGACATTATTCAAAATGCCATTAAAGAATGATTTCTTATAGCTTTCCTACTTTTTTCCTCCGATTTAAATGCAACTGTCTCCGTTAGTTCAGGTGATATAACTCTATACATGAAAATCACTTTGACTCTGGAGGTGATTCTCACTTTAAAGGTTTAAAAAAGAGCAGCTCTCAGAAGGGTTCAAAATTCATCGTCCACCATTTGGAATTTTGTTTCGTCACGCAATGCAATTATTATATCGAAAGGGTCTACCATAAAACTTGTCTGACTTACGCGATGTGAACTTTGATCAACATACCCAAGCTCTAAAATTCCGACATTGGTATGTTAAATAGTCCAAGGCGGACAAGATAAAGTGATAGAAAGAGAATATTGGTGCCGATGGTCGATAAAGTTCAACGTGCCACTGCCGAAAGCAAGGGATATAGCCTGATGGTATAGTGTCAGGTATCCTGCCCAGCAGCAGTAATAGGTGGCACGTTCGAATCGCAAGGGTTTCATTTTATCCGACATGCTTGTTTAAAAATGTAGATCAGCAGGAGGTGACAAGTTAAATCGTGTTATCACATACATTTGTTAAGCATATCTATGTCCGATTTGAGAATAAAACTTAAAGGGATGGTACAGTTTTGGTGGAGATGAGAATTTGTCTTTTTACTTTTTGCGAGATACCAAGAAAACACTTATTATATAGTACAGAGCATACCATTTTAAGAGGAATAAAAAGTTTATTTGATGAAAATCGAGTTTGGAATGACTGAAACATCCAAAAGCAAAGTAAAACAATGCGATCGTTAGAAAGTGTGGGTCCCACACTTTATCAGAATCGCTCTTTTTTGGATATCTCAGCCATTTCAAAACCAATTTTCATCAAATAAACGTTGAAATTCCTCATAGAATTACAAGCTCTTTCATATTTCATAAGAGGTTTCTCATTATCTCACCAAAAAATGTTAGAAACCTGAAATTAGGTCTCAACCAAAACTATACGATCCCTTGTACAGTTTCTGAGGTCATTTGTGAACTATGATTATATTTTGCCTTTAAGGATGTTTTTACCATCAAATCTTATCCTTCCTACAGTGTACTAAGCTAACTAGCATCTTGTCAATGACGTCCTTTTTCTCCAGGTGAATGGCGCCCAATCGGGCGGCAAAATCATTCCTGACGAAAGTTTCTACCTTCAGGGTTTGGAGTCTGATGATGTGCTGGATAAGCATCTTGACAACTACTTCCAGAACAAGCAAACCACGCTGACATATCAACGGCAACCATGGGTATACGAACTGGTATGACAGCATTGTGTTTTGTTTCGTTTTTCCCCTTCTCCATGAGTTGAATGCATAGGAAGAGGGGCGTTTAGAATGTGGAATCATTTTGATTATGGTGATATATTATGATAAGAAGATACGAATAATTGTACAACTGTAGCAGTGCATCAAATTCAAGTACCTGTCTATCGCAAAGGAACTCCGTCAGATAAATCTCTTAAGTAGCTGCTTTAGGTCCATTACAAATGTCGGAAAGATAGCTTGCGTGGCGTTGACTGTGAACTACCATGCCATTTTTATGCCTCCGCCACGAAATGTCGCCGGAGACATTAAATGTCTTCGGGTTGTCCGTCCGTCCGTCCGTCCGTCCGTCCTTCTGTCCTTCTGTTCGTAATCAATTTTGTAGACAGCGTATCTAAAAAAAAAACGTTAGAGGTATCCTAATGAAACTTGGCATGTATATGCATGAGTGGGCGCAGTTGTGCCTATCAACTTTTGGACACACATGCTCAAGGTAAAAGCTCAAACGGTCAAGGTCAAATGCTCAAGATTTCACTATTCCCCTATATCTATGCAGTGACTAGAGGTATTTTCTTCAAACTTGGTGTATACATGAACTACCAAATAAAGATTCCCCAGAGAGAGTTTTGGGTCATGAGGTCAAAGTTCAAGGGTCAAAGATCAAGTGAAAATTTTAAAATTTTGTTTTTTTTTCCATATCTCACAAATATTTCAAGGTGTCTTCATGGAACTTAGTATATATGCATGTACTGACTGGCAGTGATCATGTAGGGAATTTAGGGGTCATGGATCAAAGGTCAGGGGTCAAAGGTCAAGGTCAACTTATTAAAATGTCATTATTTCCCTCTTATCTATGCAATGCCTGCCGGATATTTTCTTGAAACTTAGTGTATGCATGTATTACCATATACAGATTCTCTTGGAAGTTTCTTGCCAAAAGTTCAAAGGTCGAAAGATCATAGTTCAAGTGAAAGTGCTAAATTTCACTTCCTCTTTAAACTTATAAAAGGAACAAAAAGTGGGTACAAATCCTCAAACCCTCAAATACATGCACTCTTTGACAGTATAGCCATTCATCCAAATTAACCTAGTTCAAGGAAAGTGAACATTCAATGCATTTGTGACAAACCTGTCATTCCAATATTTTGCCAGTTATGTGAAACCGTCATTACACATTGTCAAGACATTGTGCTATAGACCTATTCGGAGAACCACGCATTATGACTGCGCTGCTCGCTGACTTTTTACTTTCTAGTCTCGCACATCTTATGATGCCATTTTCGCGAAAATCAGCCATACCGATACGATGCTGCACGACCTTTTATACATGCTTGTCAGACCGCAATTGGCTCAAAACGTGATTTGGTATAAAGGCTATGCAAATGCAGTTTTCTTACCTTATTCAAAATAATATGATTATTTTCACATTCATTGGCTGAAATCTATTACTTTTAGCACAATTATGCTTGAAATATGTGCTGTCATAAATTTTGAGAAAAAAAGATAAAACAGAAAGTCGAAAAACAAAGAAAGACATAAATTCATAGAAAAATATAATACAAAAGAAATAAGTTTTTATACCATATTTTTTGTTACAAGTACCTTCCTATAGGAATGCTTCAAAAATGTTATCACCAAAAATTAGTATTCTATGAGTTTTGTTTTCTGATTTATAACAAAATGTATGATTTTATGCATTGGCCTCAATTAGCATAATTAGTGTAATGAAAATTTCAATTTCTTCTGTTATAATTTGGTAGACTGCACCGCAGGTAATGTATTTGCCACTTTTCATGGCGATCGACGGCCGAGATAGAATTGATTTATGCATGGGGAAGAAAATTCCTATGCCAATTCAAGGGAGAAATTATGTGCAACAGTATAATGTTCATTGTGGTTATGCACCGATGTACCGTGATGCTACAAAGTCATCTAGGAATTCTTTGGTGTTCTTTGAGACGATTTGAAATGATATCCACATTGTGATGGCAGAGTTCTCTTTAATACTGCTGATGTTTCCAATTACTCCATTAGTTTGAGTGGCCATTTACCTTGGTGGACTTTCCTTTCCTGCTTCCTGTGTCCATAAAGTGGAGGATAGCTTGTATGGAATTCACCACTGAACAGGTGGTAAGTATTGAATAACTTTTTTTTTTTTTTAATTTAGAGCAGTAGCGGCAAAACGGTAAAAAGCGGTGAAGCAGAATTATAAATACTGTCAGTAGCACGTTACTGGGGATGGTGGTCGGATGACCTCCAATCAAGATTTTACCGGGTAGAAAAAAAAATAACAGTATCGAAAATAAATGTATTCGGTGCACGCGCACACACACCTACTATGTACATTTATATTATATATATGTATATATATATATATATGTATATTATTCATATATATATATATATATATGTATATATATATATGTATATATATATATATATATGTATATATATAGATATATCTTTTTGTAACTCACCAAAGGTTCAGATGAGCTTTTGCATCGTATATCCTGTGTAAACATTTTGCATTGATTCATCTTTTTCTTGAAAACCCTATTAAGTGTTTTCACCATATTGGCAGGTAGCATCCATATGGGGATAGGGATCTCAATTTGCTCAAATGGGCACAATGTCCCTCTCCCTTGCTACTGAATCTTTTTTTAAAATCTTGTCTAGATCTAGGAAAAATAGAGCTAAGTAAATGGGGGAGCGGGCGGAGTCTCAAAATTAAGTAATCTTTACAAATCTTCTCTCGAACCTGAAGTAAGTAGATTGGTGGCTGTAGCTTCAGGTTTGCTCATGGCAGATCCAGCAAGTCAAAAGGTGGGTCCTGTGTTGTGTGTGTGTGTGTGTAGAGGGGGGGGGGGGTAAAATGAGAGCCCAATTCTCACATGTTCACCTCCGTGAAAAAGGCATCTTCAGATTTTCATCAAACTTGGTAGGTAATATCGCTATATGATATAAGAATATACACGTACCTGTATAAATGGTCATCGTTCCTTTTGGAAGGACAGGACGTAATGCCCCTGTGGCCCCCTTGAGGTCGTGTGAAGGGAATTCTAAGCTCCTAGATTAATAAATCTAACTAAATCGTTTTCTTTAGAGCCAGAAGTGATAAGGTAAATTATGGTTATTATGTAAGTTATAATTCAATTCAATTCAATTCAAATTCAATTGTTGTTGTTGTTTTAAAGAACGAAAGAAGAGAGAGAGAGAAATGGGGCCCTATACAAATAATTTGCCCCAGAAATTCAATTCAAAGGTTTTATTTTCACTTCTTTCAACAGAATGTACAAAAAAAAATATAGATTCGACATGCGTTTGAAGGATAATACATAGATTGTCATACATTTGTCAATTATATTATGTTATGTTATGTAAGTTTGTTTTATGGCGGATCTAGGGGTGGGCTCTGTGGTGTGGGGACCAAATTGGGGCCCAATTTTCACATTTTTATTGCCAGAACAAATCATTGTCAAATTTGTCACCAGACTTAGCAGTTATTGTAGCTAGGGTGATAGGATATATATCTGTATAAATATGATAAATTGGCACTATGCCGCCACCCACTTGTGACCCCAGAACCCCCAAATTAGAGAATATTAAAAAGAAAGAACAGTGTCTATAATGCCAGGAATACTCTGAGTAAATACAAAAAAATTGATGTACTTTCAAGCTTGTTTATGGCAGATTTAGGCCCCATCGGGACCTCAATCAAATTGGGGGCCAGTTATTACGTTTTCTTTCTTTTTATTGTTGTTAAAAATGCAAAAGTTTGTTTACTTCAAAAAATGATCAAATTTTGTTCAAATTGGCAGGTATCATATGCCAGTGTGATAGAATATACACACCAAGCCTCCCTTGAAGCCCTCACTATTTAGCGGTAATGGGGCTCTTAGTGGAAGATACAATAGTTATTGTCTTCCTTTTGTTATAATGATAAAATCATTTTTAATTGAATTGAATTGAATAAAATGTGCGGCTACAAATTCAACTTTCCAATGAATTCTCTGAGTTTTATACCCTCTTTTATACAGCTGGATGTTGGATGTATTTTTTTTTTTTTTTTTTTTTGGGGGGGGGGGGGTCTGGCTTTGCAGGTGTATGTGTTCTCTTCTCAATACTTCCCCGTCTCTTTTGAAGACACGAAATGTATGATTTTCTAAAACTGTCTAAACCGTATAATACCATTGTCATTATACATTGATTCATATCTGTTACTACTAAGTGCCAAAATGATAACGATTCATCCACTGACAGCATGTGGCTTATCCGACCCCCAGACCTGCATGAGAGAAGAATTTGAAATATCCCTTTATATTTGTATTTTTTTGTGTATTTTTTCTCTATATTTTGGTCATTTATTGTACCCGTGCTCCTCATCTCCATCTATAGCTCGAATTTAATTGGGACCTACGCTCCATAAGTTTGCTTGTTAGTAGGTTCCTTCATATTTCTTTAGCATTCATTCCCATATTCCAACTTTTGTAGATCGGCCACTGTGTTTTGTATGTTTGCAGTATTTTATGTATGTCTCTTAGCTTGATATTATGTATTGGCCCTATTTCATCTTGTAATATGCCTCCTAGCTGGATATCATATATTATTTAATTTTGCTACAGTTGATGTATTTCTTTTTATCAATTGAGAAATATGAAATAAATTGGAATTTAAAATTCAAATTTTTGACGAACGAGCAGGTAGGCCTGAACGTGTGCAATATATTTCCCGGATGACCCTTGCCCTTTACCCTTCCCTAGCACTGCAAACGATCAGGATGTCCCAAAGAGATTTTTCTACTCCCCACCACTGGGAAAAATCTCTTTGGGAAGACCTAGCCCTTCATGGTCACGTTGTTGAAAGATATTTTCATTCCTATGCAAGGATTTGTATGTGTTAACAGTTTAAAAGGCAGGTGCTTTCTGACCATATTATATTTAGAAAATTTTGTTACAGAGTTCCCAGTCAATTTTGTAAAATTATGATACATTTTGATTTCATGTGCATTCAGATTTAGGTTTTCAAGCAGTGGAGTGATTTTGGTTCGATGATTTCATGTTTAGTGCTTTCAGATTCGTTTGTAGGCACTCAAATTAACAGTACAAAATTCGTATTTGGTCATAAATTTCCAAATTGGGGAAATTCAGATTAATGCGATCCACTGTGTAAACACTTCAAATCACTTGCAATTTCGTTTTTTGAGCTATCGATTTTTACATCTTAGCAATCAATTTTGTAAACACATGCATGATTATCATTAGTAAGAGTGATTTTATCCACACCGTCTCAATGTTTTGAAGACAAGCGTATTCGGAGTGATGAGACCATTTTTGACTGAATTTTTACTAAATTTCTGTCAAACAATGAAAAGAATGTAATCAACAATGCCGTAGTGGCCACCGCTTCATAATAGTCACTTGTCAACAGAGGCCTCGCCTGAATATGAGATTCTCGTGGAGATACTGCACTACAACACCTCTCTGTAGGCACTCCTCGCATTTGGGTGACCCAAAGGCAGTTGACAAACTTGGCGATCCATGATTAACATTTAGCTCGATACAGGCAATATGTGTATACATGAAATTAAATGTCTACTTGTTATCTATAACAGAACAGGCCCCAAAGACTATATTATGATATATGAGTTTACCTTCTTACACAACTCAGCTTTTGGCATATCCAGCGTGCTTTCTCGATATCGTTGAAGAGATGATGAAAACAGGCAACCCCTTCGCCCCGTTCTTCCCATGGACTAGGATGTTTGTCCCCGAGCAAATTCACTTTGAGGTCAACAGGGAAAAGGTTGTGGAATCAGCACTTGAAAATGTTCGATCAAGGGCCACAGGAGAAAGCGGAAAGCCACTGGAAGTTCACTTTGTAAATGATGTGGCCTTGGGCGTCAATGGCGGAGGACCAATGAAGGTAAAAGTCATAATTTATGTTTCATCTTTTGTCGCTTGAGTGATCATTCCTTTGTATAGAATAGAGAATGCTGCAACGATAAGAATGTTCCGTCATCAATAACCACACCCTTGTAGGGTGCATGTTACGAGTTCGACTCCCTCGAATCATACAACCCACGAGTTATACAGTCCATGATTTCCATACTAAGCAAACAAGGCCCACGAGACCGACAACATTACAAGCCCCGTGTTATATTGTCGAACTCATGGGCGTTATTTGTGCAGTGTCGAACTCGGGGGATGTGTGACTCGTGGGCTATATGACTCTTTGGTGTCGTCGATCTCTTGTAGGGGAATGTATTGTTCAAGTTGGAGGCTCTAATGAATGAATGAATTGATGAAACTAATCACGTGGCCACTGCTCTCATTTTGCGGGCTCAGCTTTTCTAACAAGACATACCAATATTAACGTAGTTCTGGATTAAGGAGACCCTAGAAGAAACACGAGACCTTCTAATATGCTCAAGGCAGAAAAATTTGTTCTAGAAGCTTAATTCTTTGTGAAGAATCATTATGTACGTTTACTCTAACTAATATATAGATATAATTATGCATACATATATATGAATATAATCTACACACATACCCCTGTGACAGACGTATACACAAAGTAGAACAGGGAATGTAATCACCTCTTCAATCTTTTCTTGTCTTACACATGAATCATCTTTGCGTTTTCTTGCTATCATAATGTAAATAAGAACTGCTGCATCCTTTGTGTTCTATTATCGTAATCTTAACTGAAATTAAGCTACGTCATTGACCAAAACATTTTAACTTATTACTTCCTACCAGGAGTTCTTTCAGCTGTTCTTTGACGAGCTTCTCGAGCCAGGAAAGTACCCTGTCTTCAAGAGAATAAATGATTGTGCCATGTCTACAACACGCTGGTTCAACAAGGTGTGTAGATAATATCATTCGACTTTATTTAAGGACGTTCCTCAGCTAAGTAAAGTCCATGTCATTTTCTTCAAACTTTCCATGTCGTAACTTTGACCCATCCGAAGCCCAAATATGTAAATAAAACCATAGGTTCATGTGCTTGTTTTTCTTCTACGGGACTTTGAAGAATATGACTAATCTGCCGTCCTGTACCAAAATGATAGCGTTACAGTATCAAGACCATGATTGGCAACAAAATCTGCAATGACAAACTTAAAGCTACATAATTCTTTCAAAATCCACGTTATTTTCTCCAAATTTGCAAGAATTGCAGAAAAAGGTACCCAAAACGAGGAAAAGGTTTTAAAGTTAGGGTTTACACTCTCATTCTTGACCAAGCAGCGCCCTCACGCGGCAGAAAACACCGAAATCTCTAAAATCCTTCTCATCGACGTTTTCTGTTAGGGGTGAGCTAAAGGGCAAGGTTCATAAAACTTATGCTGTACATTCAAAACCCATGTCATTTTCACGGAACTTGACAAAATTGTAGAAAAAGGCTTACTATTTCCAGAAAAATAATAAAAAGTGGGGGTTCATGTGCTCGTTTTTGTGCTAGCAGCGCCCCCATGCGACATATATCATCGTAAGTCTCCAAAATCTGGTCAGGAACCCATGGAGGGATGCCCTGACAAGTTGGGTTCATCAAACGTATGCTGTACATTTAAAACCCATGTCATTTTCACGAAACTTGACCAAATTGTAGACAAAGACTTGCTTATTCCAGAAAAACGATAAAAAGTGGGGATTCATGTGCTAGTTTTTGTGATGGCAGCACCCCCATATGATAGAAGTCATCCTAGGACCCCAAAATCTGGTTATAAACTTATCGTGGGTGCCCTGATTAGGTGGGGTTCATTAATGTCATGCTGTACATTCAAAACCCATGTCATTTATTCGAAAATTTATCAAATTGTAGAAGAAGGGTTACTTAATGCAGAACATTTGAAAAAAAAAATGGGGGGGGGGGAGGTTCATGTGCTCGTTTTAGTGCTAGCAGAGCCTCCTTGCGACAGAAATCATCGTAAGACCCCCCAAATCTGGCCAGGAACCAATGCAGGGATATACCCTGCTACCTAGGATGCATGAATCTCATGCGGTCACTTAAAACCCCATTAAAAAAAAAAAACAACTAGCCAAATACGTATCACAATTGCAGTGATATGGAGGAAAAATATTCAGAAAGGAAGGTCCACGTGCGTTTTTGTTATTATTTCCCTTATGCAGCCATATTAGCATAATAATATTATGTGGACGCAAGCGTGGAAAACTCCACATTGACATGCTTGTTTGTTTGTTTGTTTTACCCACTTGCTGTAACCATGTGCAGAAAGTGATACTGGAGGAAGAAGAATACATACAAGGAAATGGGAGTTTTGGCATTAGTCTGACGGTCCTCCAAAAGATAAAACAGATCTTAATATAATGACTTGATTGTAGATTGCATGTGTTGGTTGTTGCAGTGGTTGGTAAAGTGCGTGTTGTAAACTATGGAGATGTACCTTGAGTACCCCCCCCCCCGAAAAAACATTCTTTAATTCTCCTTTTGTTACACCAGATTTGGTAATCAAAAATTAATATCTGAATGGTGAAAGTGATAAATACTTGCTTGATAATACTTTCGTGACTTTGCATTTTGTAAAAAAAAAAAAATATGTTGAGTTGAGTTGAGTTGAGTTTATTAACAACATACATATGAATATGATAACATGATAACATGAAATTCCACAGTGTAAGATACAATAACATGAAATTTTTATGAGAATACAATGATTTTGTACAAGGTTCTTACAGCTTTGCAAGCATATATTTTACATACTTATATCTACCTTACATAAGAATACATGTGTTATAATACATTTAGTTTCGTTGTGATACATTTATCACTGAAAAGGCAAAGAGAATGAATAAGTATGTAATGTAGACATATATGCATAGACAGAGGTTCTGAAAAAAATAATCGAAAAAAAAACAAAAAAACAGAAGATAATGTTGTTAAAGGGGGAACCAAAAGTTAGCACAAGTGCTAGTCGAGAATGGTTCTCCCATCATAGCTACATGTATATTTAAGCTGCTTATTGCAAGGTCTACTCTTTTAAAGTAACTGTACTATAGAAGTACATTAAACTGAACACTGAAATTTCTTTTCATCACTAAACTTCTTTTAACAGGTGATTTTTTAGGTTTCTTCTAAATGAAGATCTTGTTCTTTCCTCTTGAACATTTTACTAGTAAAGACAAGTTTAGATCTAATTTAGATTTTAACAGAGATACTCAGATTGAATTAGTTGTTGGACCTAAAGATGAAATGTGTGTCATATGTTTGTTTTGGTGTTATTGTTGTTGTTGTTGTTTTTAACACCTAGACTAGTAGACTAGTAGCCCCGAGTAGGGCCTATCCCCTTCAGGCCCAGGTACCTTAGTACTCCACTTGACCATGTTGATGAACAGATAATGAACTGCATGTCACAAAACAGATCCATGGATTGAAAATGGAAACAGCTGAGTTCCACGTCCAAGCTTCCCGATTCCGTCGATCAGTGTTGTGCTACCATGACCATGTATAGGGCCTATGCGGCTCGGACCGCTGAACTTTGCGTAGTATGTACAGATTGTAACGCGTACAGTCGTCACGCGAGCCGAGCGAGGCCGCTCAGCGCGGCCGCGGTCGGGAGCTGTCGGGTATCCGAACGTACCACACTCTAGCGGTAAGCACTGAAGATTTGGGTACCCGTCCCGCTTCATCATGAATATTCACCACGCAGTAAGATACTGTACAAGTAAGTGCCCAGAACGCAGGATAGGTGTCATAGAATGTAAAAACGTATCGCCGGGAAATGTAAAAATCTCGAAAAATTGCATCAACGGGGAATGTAAAAACGTCGATCTACTAGCAGCTGCTCAGCTCAGCGAGCTCAGCTCATCACTCATGCGTACGCTTCTACGCTCTTTGTTACGTCACTGCCAACCTGCGCAGCTAGGATGCGCACAAACTCAACTGAGGAACGTGATGTGACTATTAGATGATTACACGATATTTGCACTCGTTTCAGTAAGGTGTAGATTTTTACTTTTTATCACATTTAAGCTTAGCTATGCACTTTTGATAAAATTTTGGTAGCGGATGCCTACAATACTAGATCAATCATGGATTTTAATAGGTCTACACTAACTCACTACTGTTAAAAGACATGAAATGGTTAGATTCCACGCCTCCTCCCCTATCCTTCTATACCCTTTTTATTAGCTTAAAGGGTTGTGATACGTCACTAATGGAGGATATAAGATACATGTATGTAAAACGGGTTTGTTTGTTTTTTTCACTCAACTCTGTTTTTGTTCCAATATACCTGTAATTTATATACTGAGTGTACTTCCACTACTGATGTATCGATGATTTGTTTTGTTGTTGTCGTAATGGTTGTATTTTGTTCGTGTGATGTATACAAATGTATGTAAGTTATTTTGTCTCACTGTATTTTTATCGATGTAAATCAGACACAATTCAGCCGTTCGGCTGCGAAGTTTGATCAATAAACCATTCCATACCATTCCATAGATTTTACAAAAAAAATATCCAGTCTAAGATATCTATTCTACAGGGGGTATGGATATCACAACTTGCTTGAACTCGACAGCAAATATAATAATTTCTAGAAGTTTTATGTGTGGGGTTCAAAAAGGTGTAATGATACTGTAGTATTGTTTTCTCATTCATTCTAAGGTAAATCTCACCCATTTATGATCCTTATGTTTTTCACCCACATACGCAACATGCAGTTACCGAGGCTTAAAAGAGGTGAACTTACCAGTGTCGATTTTCCGTGCGTGTTCAATGATGACAAATCGCCACGCTTAAAGCGAGTTCGATTTAACAAGATCCCGGCTACAACGAGGTCGATTTGATTAATTGATTACAGAAGAAAAGTAAAACAATCTTATGTTTTTCACCCACATACGCAACATGCAGTCCGAAAGTATGAATGGTATACAGGGAAACCCCATTATTACGAGCTCGCTTACAACAGGTACCGAGGCTTAAAAGAGGTGAATTTATACCAGTCTCGATTTTCCGTGCGTGTTCAATGATGACAAATCGCCACGCTTAAAGCGAGTTCGATTTAGCAAGGTCCCGGCTACGAGGTCGATTACAAAAGAAAAGTAAAACAATCCTTTTGGTCGGATATAACGAGGTGATGATTGCCATGTCTGGAGCTAAATGAATGTTTGGGTGCTATTCGTTATTCCGAAGGTTCGCTATTCCGAAGGTACGTTATTCCGAAGGTTCGTTAATCCGAAACACACAAATTCCCTATACCTAGATGTTCGTTAATCCGAAAATGAAAAAGGGTTCGTTAATCCGAACATTTGTGGCGTTATTCCGAAGGTTCGTTATTCCGAAGATTCGTTGATCTGCTAATGAAATTCGGAATAATGAACCTTTGGAATAATGAACCTTCGGAATAACGAATCTTCGGAATAACGAGCTGTGACTGAATCTGTTACTCAGCAGGAAACAAAAAGAAACAAAACGTAATCGCAAGGCCACCTGTATATGGTCAAATGAAACCACGCTACGTTATCTCTTATCCATTGATACAGGATTTCCATGACCTGGACATGCTGAAGGCCATCGGGAAACTCTTTGGTCTGATGATCTACAACAAAGTCATCATCACTCTTCCTTTCCCGGATCTCTTCTACAAGAAGATCGTGGTGGACATGTCAGTACCGATTTTCGCACTAATGCATTAATTTTGTATGTTGACTGTGCTACATTTGCTCTTGGGTCAGGGAAATTGATAATTATGCAGGTTTACCGCCCTATTTTTATGAGATTTGCATTCGAATTCAAGAATAGGCGCTCGAGGTCATATGATTTTCGACAACACTATACTCTCCTGGTTCGTTTACATTCTTTAAGCATTCGTTTCATAGCAATCCTTTTCAATTCTATCTCATTCAACTTAGAGAGCAACTCATTTGATATTAACGACGCGAAATTGTCATTCAATTTCGCGCCGGCACGACTGGCGTTCAATTTTCTCTCAAATACACTGTCTTGATTCAATAACATATAGTACAGCGTGTCCCAGAAAAAACGGAACCGGGTTTCCATGCAACTTTTTACTATCGAAATCATACATTTTCTTTATGAGATAAGCATCAATGGAAAGATAAACTTTTCTGCCTTCATTTGATGTACAACTTAATGTTCATCATTCATGCATGACTAAGTTAGAACAACGAACAATGGTGCTTCCAAATTTTCATTTGCACGCACAAATGGTGACTTTAAGTGAGTTTTCAGACTGTTAACGTTACGTTTTCGAAAAACAATGTTCATAAACCAAATATTCATATTTTCTTCTCTCATTATCATGAGACCTTAAGCATTAAATGTGAATATCGCATGCTTGAGAAAAATTTGCATGAAAACATGCTTCATTTCTATCGATTCTACGGATAGTCGAAAAGCAAGCATTCAGCTCTCCCGACTTAGCATTAGACAATGGGCTCATCTGCACCATTGAATTTACACAAAACAACCGCAGTGCTATAGAGTGTTGTTCGGGGTAGTGGGGTATTTACAGAGAATTTGCATCACTTTATTTATCATTGAACTTGCGCTTCTAACATTTTGTAGCGGTTTTCTATATCTATGTATCATATTGTCTGGCACTCTGGCTGTTGTAAATTACGCTGTCTGGCGGCCACAGTATTCTGTCAACATCCACGCGAGCTTTCTTTGTGCGCCGACACATGACAGGTGCGCACTACATTCTTCGCTTTTGTCATCGTGCCGAGGTACGCGTATTTCACATTCCAACAGTAGTCGGATTTTCATAAACACACCTCTTGTTTTGCTGTCACGGAAACAAGCTACCAACTAGTGGCGAGCTGTGCATTCTCATCAGCCAATTACCACTCTCAAAGCTCCTGTCCGTGACATCTTTTCTCCGACCACGCTGTTTCATTTTCCACGCTTCCTCACTTCACGATTAGCTTTCATTCCGAGAGCGCGTCCTAATCGTAGGAGTCACTCACGTCCGCATACTACGTCCGTATGTACTTCCCACGTCTTTTCGCGCTGACGATACCTCGCGCCGTGGACGGTCATTTCATACGGATTATACTCCATACGGAATATTACACTTCCTCGGATTTTACACTCCGCGACATTCGCTGCCTTTTCACATCGCGACTCGCCCTAACTTCAGGCTACACTCCAACCTGGGGATCTTAACATCGCTACATTCAACGCGACCGGCGCCTCGTTACATCGCTGCATCATTCAACGTGATCTGAACGCGATCGGCGCCTCGTTACATCGTTGCATTCAACGCGATCTGCGTCCCATCACATAGCTGCTTCTGTCCTGCTAGCGCGTGGTCTGTGGTGTGCAGGCTCTACCACAACCAGCTAGGGACCGTGCAGTTCTTCTATCCAGCGCTCCAGCTGTGGATCGACTCTACCCTCGCTTGTGCTAGCCGCGGCACTCGGAGGATACTCCACGCTGCTGCTGGGTCTTTTGTACATACTTCTATGGGACACTGTCGTCTTCGGACACCCTAAGTGCATTCGGAGTTAGTCCATATTATTTCGTATTATTTCGGGAAGTGCAATACCCATTTCAAGGACACTGTTCACCTTTTCTGGTGCCCTAGTGCATTCCACTACTGATACGGTCGCCTACCATTCCTGCTGGTGGTGCCTTCAGCTCCAAGTCCCGTTAGCCACTCGGTGAGTAATAATTTAGTTAGGTATTACATCGTAGGCCCGCACCATAATAACTACATTGGTGACCCCCAACGTGATCGTATAGGGCCAACTTCACGTCCCATTCTACATCCTCACCCTTCACTTCGACGAATACAATGGCTACCACCAGCCCTCCGGCGGACGTCATAGCGAACCTCACGGCACAGGTCCTGCTGCTAACAGAGCAGCTGTTCATACTGGTAGCACGCATGGACGAACGACGGTCTCAGCGAACATCACGCCGTTCGCAACGGAAATACCGTCCTCGTTCTCGTCAGCGGTCCAGAGGCGGCAACCGCGGCCATGGAGGCGGGCCGCGCAGCTCGCCGCGGAAGCGAACCCCTTCCCAAATCCGACATGCTGGCAGTGAGTGCTACTTCCATTGGAAGTTTGGTGACGCCGCCCGGCAGTGCTGCTCACCCTGCTCGCGGCGAAAGAGACCAATCACTTCCAACGCACCAGGGAAACAGCCCAGCCAGACTTTAGCGGCGACGAGCCCCTCTGGCAGCGACACAACTGGTCGCCGATCTCCCACTTCGGATCGACAACACCGGGCTGTCGACTACGGCACACACTCCTCGACCGTCACCGGAGCTGAAGTCAGCGCCCTCCCTCCTTTACCCCCCAACAAGACGAAGCCCCCGCCTGCACTGCACTCTCAGGCGGTGCAGCCCCCCATCACCACTCTCGGAGAGCGTTCACCCACCCCCGACTTTGGCCCGCGTCGCAATCTTCGACGCAAACGCAAGCGGAACACCACATCCCACGCTCCCGCTCGTCCACACAATTCCACGCGTGATCCCAAGCATCTCACTCTGGAGATCAACGCTAGGAACGAGACAGCCACGACGAGCATTCCGCTCACCACACCGCGGCAACAGCCTACGCCTGTCCCTGCCAGGAGCACAGCGAGCACACCGAGCGTCCCTCTCACCATACCGCGGCAGCAACCTACACAACCGCAGCAGACGACACTGCAGCAGCCTACACAACCGCAGCAGACGACACTGCGGCAGTCAACACCACTCCAGCAGCCAACACGAACGGCACGCACTGGCGGTAAGCACGTACACTGGCCAGCCCATTACGTTCAATACATGTATTTTGATACCTGATATTTTCAGCCTCTACTTGGTTTACCTTTTCGTATCAGTCGCTTGTTTTTAGTCTTCACTTCATTGACTCCTACACTAGCGATCTGGAAAGGGGCTAAATGTAGCGGTTTTCTATATCTATGTATCATATTGTCTGGCACTCTGGCTGTTGTAAATTACGCTGTCTGGCGGCCACAGTATTCTGTCAACATCCACGCGAGCTTTCTTTGTGCGCCGACACATGACAGGTGCGCACTACATTCTTCGCTTTTGTCATCGTGCCGAGGTACGCGTACTTCACATTCCAACAGTAGTCGGATTTTCATAAACACACCTCTTGTTTTGCTGTCACGGAAACAAGCTACCAATTAGTGGCGAGCTGTGCATTCTCATCAGCCAATTACCACTCTCAAAGCTCCTGTCCGTGACATCTTTTCTCCGACCACGCTGTTTCATTTTCCACGCTTCCTCACTTCACGATTAGCTTTCATTCCGAGAGCGCGTCCTAATCGTTGGAGTCACTCACGTCCGCATACTACGTCCGTATGTACTTCCCATATGTCTTTTCGCGCTGACGATACCTCGCGCCGTGGACGGTCATTTCATACGGATTATACTCCATACGGAATATTACACTTCCTCGGATTTTACACTCCGCGACATTCGCTGCCTTTTCACATCGCGACTCGCCCTAACTTCAGGCTACACTCCAACCTGGGGATCTTAACATCGCTACATTCAACGCGACCGGCGCCTCGTTACATCGCTGCATCATTCAACGTGATCTGAACGCGATCGGCGCCTCGTTACATCGTTGCATTCAACGCGATCTGCGTCCCATCACATAGCTGCTTCTGTCCTGCTAGCGCGTGGTCTGTGGTGTGCAGGCTCTACCACAACCAGCTAGGGACCGTGCAGTTCTTCTATCCAGCGCTCCAGCTGTGGATTGACTCTACCCTCGCTTGTGCCAGCCGCGGCACTCGGAGGATACTCCACGCTGCTGCTGGGTCTTTTGTACATACTTCTATGGGACACTGTCGTCTTCGGACACCCTAAGTGCATTCGGAGTTAGTCCATATTATTTCGTATTATTTCGGGAAGTGCAATACCCATTTCAAGGACACTGTTCACCTTTTCTGGTGACCTAGTGCATTCCACTACTGATACGGTCGCCTACCATTCCTGCTGGTGGTGCCTTCAGCTCCAAGTCCCGTTAGCCACTCGGTGAGTAATAATTTAGTTAGGTATTACATCGTAGGCCCGCACCATAATACCTACAATTTCAAAGGTGCAAGTGCAAGGCAGAATGTCGTGGTTTTTTTTTTTTTTTTGGGGGGGGGGAGAGGGCTCGGAACGTTTTTTTTCGGTCCGTTACTTCCACCCCACCTTCCCAAACATTTCGCTGATGGACACCCTTTTGCTCTGTAGTTAGCTGCATGGTCAGGCAAGCTCATGATCATGTGCTAATCTACGACCCTTTTCACAACCGAACCGTCTCTAACAACCCCTTTAACCCCCTCCCTTCATGTTTGTGTAAATTCATTGAAGCATGAAGGTCATTGTTATCTGCCAAGTTGGGAAGGTGTCGGGAAAGCTAGTTGGCTCCTTTCAATATAACAAACATACATGTCTGTCCAACATTATACCTAATATATTTTTGCTTCTTTAAGTCGGTCCATCAGTCTTGAAATGTGTCTCGCTGCTTCTCTGTGTCCGAGGCGAGTTGTTTCAATCTGGATGCTTGTTAACTGTTAACTCTTACAGTTCAACACCATATCAAATAATTTACCATGGAAGCAAAATACTAAAAAACTAAACTAAACTAACAAAAAGCACTCTTGGACCAGTAGAGCAAGGGTACTGGCACACAGCTAAGAGTCTCGGGATTCTGCCCGATGTCATGACTCTTGCTGACTAACAACTAACGTGCAGCTACAAAATATCAATCTACTAGCAAAAAAAAAAAAAATAACAAAAAGCACCTTGGACCAGTAGAGCGAGGGTACTGGCCCACAGATAAGAGTCTCAGGATTAAATTGCCCGATGTCATGACTCTTGCTGACTAATCACTATCCCTTTGCTGCTCTTGGGTTCCCACAAATCACTTAGTAAGGACAAAATCATTAAGCTTTGCTGGGATTTTTCTCTGCCGCTGTGGTCTGCCTGCAGTAGATGATGGGAGCGGAGCTTGCTGGGCTGTTTCGCTGGGCCTTCTTTGTCCCGTTCTCTGGTCGGTCCCATGTGGTAGTTGGTCCAGCTGCTTATGTGTGACGTTCATAGCAGTATCTCCGAGATGATTTGGCTGCTGTTGACTGCCTTCTGGCTGTTTTGGATGTTCTGCTACCTTTACGGTGGTTAAAGACTCTGGCTTGGTGTTAGCCGTTTCTCTCAGGAACCTCCGGTTGCGCCGATACTGATAGTCAAGGCGCTAATTCCTGTAAGAGGCTTAATTAAGGAGTTCGTTCAACCCACCCCGCAGAAAAGGTTTGACCAGACAAGGTGGTAGATGGGACCTCTATGAACATCCCCAGGTAGTATGTGGTTCCAAAATGTGGTGTCAGTAGAATTTTACTGGCCACTTTTCATCGTGATTTGTTGGAACAAACGTAAAAGAGTCTGCGCACGCCAAGACTATTACACGCACCACTAGCACTGCTACAGGCGCCAGTGCCAGTGCTGCGTGTAGTAGTCTTAGCGCGCATATACTTTTTCTTCGATAAACAAGGTTTTTGCCTGCAAACTAACTTTTCAAGCCAAGCTGGGTTCGGTGTAGTGTAGTTTCTAGCCGTTTTTATTTCGTCTTTATTTCAAGAGTTCAAGCAAGCCGAGTGAGAGCGCATACCCGGTGATTGTGACGACCGAATCGCAATCACTGGGTGTGTGCTCTCACTCCACTTCGCGCAATATATACAGCCGGCTTCTGCATAATACACAAGCTGCAACTCAGAGAAATAAAGACGAAAAAACGGCTAGAAATTAAGACTAGGGTCGGTAAACGCTTGTCGCTATTTGGGGCACTGAAAACGACAAGCTCACACAGTTTTTGCATTTATTTCATGAAGAATTCATCAAAACTGCATAAAACTATATATGTATATGTTGCTAGAGATGTCATCAATACAGTGGGATTCATCGTAAGTTATAATATTGTGCATGGTTACCATGCTAACCGGCTGCCTAAAGGTGACTGGTAACCCCCGAAATGCCTCCTGCTGCTGCAAACATTCAATTCAATTCAATTCAAACTTTATTTTCACTCTTTTTCCAACATAACATAACATTTCCTACATAAATAAAAGTTTGTTGAGCAAGCACGGTTCTTAATAAAGGTAAATGAAATTCATTTGACTCTCTGGTTGGATATCCATGATAATGTCCGGTTGCGCATGAACATGGAGTTAAAAATAGACGGAAGACAGTTATTATTATAAGTATACATAAATTGCCCGAGTTGAAACAAAAACAAATCTTTAATTTTTAGAATCTTATTATGAAAAAACAAAGGATCTGTATGAGAATATGGAACGGTGTTACAAATAATGAGAAGAGCCTTCTTTTGTAGCAGTAAAACCCTATCCAATAATATGTGATGAGTGTTTCCCCATACTAAAATTCCATAATTCAAATAGGGTAATATCAAGGATGAATACAATGTAAACAACGAATGTTGAGGAATAGAAAATTTTACTCTATTAATAACACCTATGTTACGTGAAATTTTCTTACAGACATTATCAATATGAAATTTCCAGGAGAGTTTATTATCGACTGTAACTCCGAGAAACTTAATATGGGAAACACTTTCTAAAACAGCATCACCAAAACAAATATCCATATTCAAATTATCTAAAGTATTAGTGAAAAGCATATATTTAGTTTTTTTGATATTTAAACACAACTTATTTGCTCGTATCCACTCAAATACTTTTTTTAACTCAGAATTAACTGTCTGCACAAGGGTGTTTGGGTCTCCATGCGAATAAAATACATTTGAATCGTCGGCAAAAAGTATGAAAGATAGAACATCGGAAGAAACACAAAAATCATTAATGTTAACAATATACAACAGCGGGCCCAACAAACTACCTTGTGGGACGCCACACTTAAATTCTCTCATATCAGAGTTATGATTATAAAAAAAAAAAACACATATTGTTTGCGATCAGTTAAAGAACTCCTGAACCACTCCAAGGCCTTCCCACGTATACCATAATGAGACAACTTGTATAGTAAAATATCATGATTTATAGTGTCGAAGGCCTTGGAGAAGTCCAAGAAGATACCAATCATATGAGAGTGATTATCTAAAGCATGTGCTACTTTATCAACAAAATTTAACAAAGCGTGACAGGTGCTATGCTTTTCTCGGAACCCAAACTGCGAATTTGTACAAACACCATACATTTTCAAAAAATTCAACGTTCTTTTATATATAATTTTCTCTAAGATCTTGGACAAACAAGATAATAAAGAAATAGGCCTGTAATTACTTAATATATCTAACTTATCTCCATTCTTATATATAGGAATAACTTTAGCTACTTTGTTCTGGAAACACACCCGTTGACATTGACATTTTTTTTTTAATCTATAGATGCAATAAAAAAAATCACAATTTTTTATTGATTTTCGTTTAAAAAGTTTTCCCTGTTGCCATGGCAACCAGTATTATCCAATCAGAATTTAGTTGTCAATAACTCGAAAACTAAAGCCCATAATTTCAAAAAGCTCAATAAGCATGTCCTTCCTTCTGCATAAAGTGTATCAGGTATATGTGAAGAATATTTTGAAGCATTCTCAAGTTGCATCCGTCGTACTTTCAACACAAATTTGACTTCAAAGCATAAGCAAATGTATATAGTTTTTAATAATGTATGGACACAAATTTCCCTTAAAAATAAGATGAATACAGAAAGCAAAGCCAATATTCTATAGTAGCTCTTTCGAGTATTTACAGAGCGATGGTTATTCAAAACAATCCTGGAAAAGAGCAGAGGAAAGCAATTGATTGTTTATGTTCTTAAAGGAAGTTTATTCAAGAATACCGATAAATTCCTTTCTAAAGAAGGAATATACACGTGCGCTGGATTATCCATCAAAGAATTAAGCGTACTTTTGTGTTCGTTAACTATTGTAAAAAATATATATGCATATATATATATATATATATATAGAATAAAATGAAATATCATGATATGTAAATTTTATTCAAAACGTGCAGTAATGAATTAATGCTGAGGAGAGAATGAGGGAAAAATCTTGGGCGTCTTTTCCCTTTTTATCCAGACTAATTTTGTAGAGCTGATCTACAATGAGTGATGTGCACGAAAGGCAAAAGAAACAAGCCTGTCTAAATTCCAGATATTTTTGGAAGTTACCAATCACCTGTAGGCATCCGGTTACCATGGTAACCATGCACAATATTATACCTTACACTGTATCCCATTGTATTGCTGACATCTCTAGCAACATGCACATAATATAGTTTTAAGGCGTTTCGATGAATCCTTCGTGAAATAAATGCAAAAACTGTGATAATTTTGTCATTTTCAGTGCCCCAATAGCGACAAGCGTTACCGACCCTAGTCTTAATTTCTAGCTGTTTTTATTTCGCCTTTATTTCTCTGAGTTACAGCTTGTGTATTGTGCAGAAGCCCGCTGTATTGCGCTAAGCCGAGTGAGGGTGCATGCTCAATGATTGCCACAAAAAACAGTTCGGGCGTCACAATCGCTGGGTATGCGCTCTCACTTGGCTTGCTTCAACTCGGAGAAATAAAGACGAAATAAAAACGTCTGGAAACTACACTACACCGACCCCAGCTTAGCGTGAAAGTTAGTTTGCAGGCAAAAACCGATGTTTGTCGCTGAAAAAGTCTCTGTACGCTAAGACTATAACACGCACCACTGGCATTGGCGCCTGTAGCAGTGCTAGTGGTACGTGTAGTAGTCTTAGTGTGCGCAGACGCTTCCTCGAAGAATATGGTCATGTCGCAACTAAAATGGCCTGTAAAATTTCATTGATACCACAATTTGATATCACATATTACCTAGGGGTGTTCCAGAGGGTCCAACCGACCACCCCATGCAGCCAAACCTTTTCTGCGGGGTGGGTTGAACGAAGTCATTTTTTCTGAGTCGCTGCGCCTGGACTATGACGTCCGTCTTTCGTTTCCACCACATAAAACTTGACCGGTCACCAAGGATTTGTCTGCAAATTGCGGGTCTCCATGGCAGGTGAGCCATGTCTGGTTGTAGAAGTACCCCTTGGCCTATGTGCAGCTCTGGTAGATCTTTGGCCCCTCTATCATACTGGAGTTTGGCCTTCTGCTTTCTCATTCTGATCTGTTCTGGTACATCCAGCACTACGTTTAGCATGAGTAGTACCTCTGGCGTTGGAAGCCTTGTTCGAGTACGCCTGGACATTAGTTTCTGCACTGCACTTGCTCTGTCATGGTCAGGCGTGTTTCTTCACTCAAGCATGGCAAGGTGAATATCACTTCCATCGTTGATAGCCTTTTTTTTTTACAAGTGTTTTGGCTATCTTCTCTGCCGACTCAGATTTACCATTACTTTGACTGTACCGGGGGGAGCTGGTAACGTGGTCAAAGTCCCATTCTGCTGCAAATCTGGCATACTCCTGGGCCACAAATTGAGGTCCATTGTCTGTTATGACCCGCTCAGGTATGCCATGTCGTGCAAAGTGGCGTTTTGAGCACTCTACTATATCCTGGGCCGTGGTGCTCTCTAGATGGTCCAACTCCCAGTAGTCAGAGTAGAAATCCACTGTCACCAGATTTTCTCTGTTGTTCATATGAAACAAGTCTTGACCCACAAACTGCCATAGTCTTGCAGGGATTTCAGCAGTCATCATTGTCTCTTTCTGTTGCTTTGGTTTCATGGCGTTGCAGACTGAGCATTGCTCCATCTTATCTCTAATTTGGCTTGCCATGCCTGGCCAAAAGAGTGTGTCACGAGCCCTTCTCACACATGCATCGACTCCTAGGTGGCTGCTATGTACCTTCTCCACCATTCTGCTTCGGAGTATTTGGGGGACAATCACCTTCTGGCCTTTGAACAGGATTCCATTCTGTGCTGTGATCTCATCCCTGAAGTTGAAGTACTCTCTTATACTGCCAGGTACTGCTTCCTTTGTATCAGGCCATCCTTGCTGGATCATCAACATGAGGTCCTGCAGTTGCTGGTCAGCAGTTGTCCCATTTCTGATCTGGTGCTCTGTGGACTCGCTAACTTTCATGAGGTCCATTTGCTGACTTCTTCTATCTCGTGATTTTTGAGAGAAGGTGTTTGCATGGTGTGGTATATTAGATACACTTGGTTTGCGAATCACGGTGAACCGCTGACCAAGTGTATCTTCTTCTATCTCCTTGTATATCTTATCAGACCCCCATGTGCCCGATAGGTATGCTCGACTCAGCCAATCAGCAAGGAGCACATCTTTTCTTTTCCAGGTTTGTACTGGACATCCAGGTGATACATCTGGAGCCGAAGAAGCATTCGCTGTAGTCTCTTGGGGGTACCATGGATTGCCTTCGTGAAAATCGGCACTAAAGGCTTGTGGTCTGTTTCTACCGTCACAGGTTTGCCTTGAATGTAATGATCAAACCTCTCACAAGCAAACAATAGCTAGACATTCCTTCTCTATCTGTGCGTAGCACTGCTCTGTTCGGGATAGAGCCCTCGAAGCAAATGTCACCGGCTGGCCATTCTGCAGGAGTGTAGCTTCTAACCCCTTCTCAGATGTGTCATTCACACTGTATGGTCGTTTCAGCAGCCTCATCAAAGTACTTTAAGACTGGAGCTTGTGTGAGCATTAGCTTGATTTCATTCAGGACTTCTGTGTGATGTTCCAGCCATTCGAAGTGTGTTCCTGCGTCCGTCAACCTCCTCAGCGGTTTTGCTACTTCAGAAAGCCTTGGCAAGAACTTCGCTAGATATGTCACACTGCCTAGTAGACGCTGCACTGCTTTCTTGTCTTCAGGTGGGACCATGTCAACTACAGCCTTGACTTTCGCCGGATCTGGTCGAAGTCCATCCGCTGTCAGTTTATGTCCCATGTATGACACGGTGGTCTGTCTCAACTTCAGCTTGGCCTTGTTTAGCTTCAAGTTGACCTTCCTGGCCCTACGTAGGAATTGTTCCAGGTTTCGATCATGGTCAGCTACTGCCTCGTCCATGGTATCTCCACTTCCAAAGACCCAGAAGTCACCAGCTATGACTTCAACACCATGGAGCCCTTCGATGATCTCATGTTGCCTTCTTTGGAACTCCTCTGGTGCCGGTGAGATCCCAAATGGCATTCTCTTCCACCTGTAGCGTCCAAATGGTGTAGCAAAAGTGGTAAGATAGCTGCTTGCGTCCTGTAGTTTGATTGGAACTTTTTGTGCAACATGCTTGACAGGCATGACATTGTTGTCCAAGGTCAGGCTGTAGTCTCCAGGCAAGCAGCCAAGACCTTCGAAAACGTCATTGTATTCTGCAATCAGGTCTCTTGATTGTGTCAGATGCACAGTCTCCACTTCGCCGCTGATTCGTATCATGCCCATCTGGATGGAGGATTGTCCACTAAGTAGGGGCATCTCGCTCGATGTCTCCACAATCTTACAGTTGATGTTGTACGAGCTCCCCTCATAGCTACATATCAGATCTGTCTCACCCTTGACCGGTATGTAATTTCCATCGTATAATTTTATCCTTGTGGTTGATGGGTGCATGCATGGTTTGTCACTTTTTTCAAGTTTGCATAGTTCTCTGTAGGACATTACATTACAGGTGGCCCCTGTATCAACTTGACACATGACTTTCTGAACATGCTTTTGAGTTTTCATCATGATAGGGACTACAATCTTAGGCCCTTTCTTTTCATTTAGGGATCCAACATGTTCCAGGCTGAAATTCGACTCATCTGTATCGTCTGTGTCACTTTCCTGGTCACCGGCATGTACAGTTTCAATTCTGGATTTGCAGGCCTTTGCAAAATGGTTCATTTTCTTACATCGGCTGCATTCTTTGCCATATGCTGGGCAATTCCTCATTCCTCTTTTATGCCTGCCTCCACAGTACAGGCATGCACTTCCTTCCAACGGGAGCTGTTGTTCTCGCTGTTGTTTCTTTTTCCAGTCATCTTTTCCCTTTTTTGGATTCTTTGACTGACGTCCTTGCTTGTTCTTAGCAAAGTTTAGTTCTCGCTGCTGCTCATGTTCACCACTATTGATAACTTTCAACTGCTGTGTGGTTGCTTCACTGATCTTCAGGGTATCAAGTGCTCTCTGTAATGTGCATTCATCTTCCCGAAACAGTCTTGCTCTTGCCCCTTGATCCCTACAGCCCATGACCAGTCTGTCTCGTATCATCTCATTTTCCAAGCGTTGCTCTCCAAACTTGCAGGTAGCTGCCAGCTTTCGCAGCCTGTCAACAAATTGAGTAACAGTCTCTTGTGGTTGTTGCTCTGCTGTGTGAAATATGTACCTCTCATATAGTACATTTCGTTTCATAACAAATGCCTTTTGAGGCTACTCAGAATCTTGGTGATGTCTTTCATTTCCTCCGTGGATAATTTGAGACCGGTAAGCACTGTGCGGCAATCTTGGCCCATCACCGTCTTCAGTGTAGCAACTTGGATTTTGACATCCTTTTTATCAAGTTCAGTGGCAATGCAATAATCATTCCATGCTTCCTCAAATTCAGCCAATTCGTCTCTGTATTCCCTTTGCATTGCATTTGGGGAGGAGGGGGAATCTGATATGATGCCATTCTAGCAGTTGAGGCTTGGAAAGTCACTTTAATAACGAATTCAAACAGCATTTCAGTGCGCGAACTGCCGTGACTGGGTACACCCGCCGATTTCATCACCATACAAGCTGCAGTACAGTCACAAGATTGCATGCACAATGCAATGTTGAATTGTTCATGTCGGGCAAATCGAACTTACATCCAAATTCTCTCTGATCCCACCTTGAAAATTCCTTTTGGAGGCAGATATTGCATTCTGCTACGGAGATCTCCACTCCAAGACACCATGTTAGCTCTTTCTATGCTAGAAGTACTCCACATTGCAGGCCTACATTCAAGTGCTGGGTACTGCTTACTATACTGTGTACCTTGCATATGATGCTAGTCTATGCACCAGACCTCATAACAACATCAAGAAAATGCCTTAGAAAAATCAGCACGTCTTTGTTTATAACAATGCATTGCTGCAAAAGAACCGTGAGGTGAGGAGCCTCTTCGAGGTCCACAGTATATTTCTTCGGTTCTGCATGCTAATAAGTTGACTGACTGCAGATCAACAGTCGAATCGGGATACATCGGAGCACATCGGGCACTTTTCAGCTCTCTGAACGGGGTGACAGCGTGATAATGGTAATGGTGGAGAACAGGTATATCTTGCCATTAGGCAAGGTCTTATGCGTGTGCGAAAATGTGCGAATCAACAATTGCCCATCTTTTGACACAATATTTGTCATGATCTCAGGTTTTGCCGCTCCTCATCATCTGTATTTATTCAAAGACATTTGAAAAAGGCACATCAGAGAAACAAGACTGAAATGAGGGAAACGATTCTTTGGTGACGATACATGATTACACAATCGTTATTGTCAAGACACCTGAATGTACTCATTAAGATGTACATAATCATGTGTCGGAGATGATCATTACATCAAAGAAAGACTGCCGTGAATAGTCCATGTTATTAGGTCCATGACTGAAGTGGCGTTCTATGTACAAGCTATAGCTTAAAGGAATGAAACATTTCACTATAGGCCTAATGCAAAGGTTTTATCACAAGGTCTGTTAATACAACTGTATATTCAAACGTTAAATGAAGAGCTACAAATAGCACATATAAGCAGGAACAAAAACGTTGCCCAAATGCTATAAATTGCTTGACTAGAATTCGTGAATTCGAATTCCTTAACGTTCATCAGGGCGGTGATGGTGCGAATTTGATGCGTCTCACGAGCATTTTTATTTTGAACGCGCTTGATACGCGTTTATGTGAGAAAATCATGAGATTTCACGCTGATGAAATTGAATTGAAAGAACTAGTTATCTTTTTTTGAATGTTGATCTCAGTGATCATTCGAATTCGTTCGCAATTGCACGAATCATTATGTATCAAAAATGCAAATGTGACGAAATTGTGCGGGAAAATTTATACTAGAATGGCATTATTATGAAGAGATGGTTCCCTCTCATCTCACGCGTGTCCACTTCTTACAAAGTCTTGTGTTTCTGAGAGATCTACTTATGAGAGGCAGAATATTTGGATATATGCGATAGAACATAAAAATTTACAAAAAACAACAACAAAACTTAGGAGTTTTCTGCAGTTTAACTCACCCCAATAAGTGAAATAATTGTTCTAGAAAGAACAGATGTCATACAAAGCATCAGTGTGTACGAGGTTAAGAAGCAAAATAAATTTCTATACTCCGTAGTCAGTTGCTTTCAAAGTTTGTATAATGGAAATATCGAAATATTCATGAAACCCTTATGGAAATAACGTGTGAATCAAGATGAAATGTGTCGTCTATATCCGTAACCTGTAAGTTGTTATCTGTATGTTTTTAGCTGAATGGATGAAGTTCTAGGTTTTGTAGCTGTAATAATAAAACAAAATCAATTAATGTCTCACAGAGTATCCAGCACGAAGGACCTGCAGCTTCTAGAACCAGATATGGCCAAAAGCATTCAGTCCTTATCACAGCTGTCTGAAGAAGACCTTAAAGCCATGGAGATGACGTTTCTTGTAGACGACTCCAGTGGAAAGACCAAGGAGCTAAAAGAAGGTGGTGAAGCAGTGATGGTGACAAAAGACAACGTGTAGGTTTGCAAAGTAATATTCTGTTTCTTTAACCTTGGGTTCAATTTTCAGACAGCCGACGTAATTTCAGGCGCAACCTTTTGATACAGGTAACTTCAATCCTACAAACAAATAGCAACAGACATTTCAGACTGTTCATGAAATTGTTGTTAAGAATTCGACGTATTGAAAGTGACTTGAATTTATACTGTTTCATGTGGACGTACATACGAAACATAAAATTAGTGTCCTATTGTGACATCTCAAATTACTTACGGTTGTATAATCCTAGAGAAAACTTCAAAAATAGATATTTTTTGAACGGATCGTCAAGTTTTCTCGGATTTTCACTACATCTGCCAGCAAAATTCACTGAATCCGCAGATTATGTTTGGAGAAACTTCCCCATTCATGTTAAGACATATTAAATCTCCGATGTAATGTTCTTGTGACTAGTGATTCTAAAGTTGTCCACGATCTTAACCCCACCAACAGCAAAGAGTACATCGAGCTGTACTCCAGATACCACACGGCTGAAAAGCAGGTGCAGGCATTCAAAAGTGGGTTTCTGCAAGTAACTCTGATGAACCGCTTCCAGGAGCTCTTTAAGTGGGAGGAGATGAGAGCGCTCTTCCTCGGTGGAGAATACGACTGGAGGGTGTTTGAGGAGGTACGTTCTGTTTCGTCTTGTTCTCTCGTCATTTGCCCCGACACGTTTGCCCCCTCTGAAGGGGTCTTTTCCCCTATGGTTTTGTATGTTTTCGGTTCAGTTATCATTTTTAAGTCATAAATGGGTCAACCATGACTTCAAACAGGTCTTTGTCGAGAATAGTGGTGTAGTGAGGTTCACGGAGTTTAAGAAACTTGCAAATAAAGTTCCCAAATTTAAGAAATTTAAAACTTTTTGGATACATAATGCAGTATCCTTAAAGAATGAAATACACTGTCAAAGTGCCTGCAATATGCTCATAGAGCAAATTTATGTTAGATTTTACGTACTCACGTAAACATAGAGCGCAATTATGAAGAGAAATACTGGATCGTATACTTCGATCGTATAAACGATCCGATAAACTTGCGGATATTGCACCACTCATTCTCAACAGTACAAACGAGGTAGCGATGTCGAGACTGGGTCTTGGATCGGTCTGTTTGAAGATAGACGAGATCACCAACCTGAATGTCAGTGTCTGGCAAGGGGGGGTGGACGTGTGGAAGCCTTCGACTTGACGCTAGGACCATGATTAGCAAGACGTCTGTTGTCCTGAGCTATGATGACGTCTCTGTCATTCACAGGAATTTGCTCACTAGTGAATTGATCACGTTGAGTCCACAATTCCCTAGCAGAGAGGCCGTTACCACGGAGTCGACTGTTGAGGCGGTTCGTAGCTAAGGCTAGTGCAAGGGGGGTAACCGGGCCACCATTGGGGTCGTCACGAAGGAGTTCATCCTCTAGCTCACGAACAGCTTTTTCGGAGACGGGATTCTTGTTAACATTTTTTGTATGACCTAGCTCTATCGTAATCCCCTGCCGATGGAGGACCTGATCATCTCGGAGGGCTGCAAAACCTGGGGCTGAATCTGTGCGCACTACAGCAAGAGGACCCTCTAGTGGCCGGAGAGGTGGGCATAAGTGGAGGAGAGCATCACGCAGGGTCTCAGTGCGTTCATCATGGATAAGGAGACTTGATGTATATGATGTGACGGTCTCTCTGAGGACAAAGATGAGCTGTCGAGCGCGTTTTATGACATCTGCCCCGAAGGATACACCCACTACGCTTGGCGGATCACATGTGGTCTGGGGTGTTGCAGCATGAGGGACATTCCGAAGAGAAAGACAGCCATGGCAACCCTGGGTGACTTGTTGAATAGCTGCATCTAGGTCCAAGGCAAAGAAATAGCGAGAAACCACCTGTCTGAGCTGGTGTGGGGTAGGGTGGCTCAGTTGGAGATGGAGAGCAGTAAGGATGCCAGGAAGCACCTTGCGGGGAATGACAATACGCTCTTGCCGTGGCTGAAATGCACGTTCCTGCCGGACGACAAGAAGGCCATCCCCAGCTATAGTAGCAACTTGGAGATAGCGCTTCACATCACGAATATCCGTCAGCTTCTTCGACGGGCGGGTACCTTGCTTGAGGTGAGCATGCATACGGCGGAGGTCTGGACACTCTGACTGAATCCGCCCCCATGCGTTGCGGGATGTAAATGGAATGCGTGTACGGCCAGAAAGAACATCTTCAATGGTACTGTGATGAACAGCAGCACCCTCCAACTGGGTGATAAACGAGCACACTTGACACTTGGACTCATGGCAGGAAGGAGCGTTTCTACTGGCAAAGTCTGCAGGGACATTTGCAGAGCCAGCCAGATGGCGAATAGACACCTGGTATCGACTCACAGTTGTTAGGAATGTGGAAACCCTTGGACTAGCTGAAAACTCTCCACGACACAGCTTTTCATATGCTTGAACACATGGTTTGCTTTCAGAGAGGATACACACAGGGTGATGTGATTGAATGATATACGGGCTGAAATGTTTGGTGGCGGTGGCAATAGACAGCGCCTCAACCTCACAGGGGAGCCAGGTAACCTGGCGACCATGCAGCTTAGCACTAAAGAAGCCAGCAACAAGATGCTTCTGATCTCGTGTCACGTACATTGTTGCACCAAGGCCATGTTTTTTGACAGCCCCATCTGTGACAATCCACAACTGGTCAGAGGGGCGTGGGAGTGTGATGGTTCGTGAGGACTGAATGTCTGAGTCTGAGCCTTGGTGACGGCATCATGCAACTCATCTGTCCAGTGGATACGGTCTTGTGATTTGAAGCCAGCAATGGAGTCATCAAGGGGGCTCAAGTATGCAGCACAACTGGGGAGCACACGAGCAAGCATCTTGTACGCACCAATGAAAGATCTCATACCTTTCACTGTAGTGGGAGGAGAGCAGGTTGACAATGTTGACATCCTGTGTGGACTTGCGCGAAGGGTTCCTTCCGACCATATCCACCCTAGGATAGTGGTAGTCTTGGGACATACTGTAGTCTTGGTCGGGGATAGGTGGAGGCCATTGGCAGCAAGGGCCTGTAGCACCCGAGACCAATTCTGTAACAGGGCTTGCGCTGTGTCAGCACCACAGTACAAGTCATCTGCCAACTTGACAATGATACCTTCAACCAACAAGTCCCCAAGTACTCGACACATCAATTCCTCCAAGGCAGTCTCAGAACCTGGCATTCCCATTGCACAACGGGTATAGACACGAATACCTCGGAAGGGTGTAGCCACACCACAGTATTTCATTGACTCCTGGGAGAGAGGTATTTGATAGAAAGCGCTGGCAAGGTCGGATGCCACAAGATATTTCCACTGACCAATCTTACGTAATGTGGAATCAACATCTGGTAAGACTGAAGGCTGGGGCTTGGAATAGCGACCCACATCAGCGAAAGCTGTGACCAACCAGTGACCTCCACTGGGTTTCTTGACCAGGAAAGACGGGTTGACGTACTCGACAGTGACGCCAATATCCTCAGGCCGTGCAAAAATGCCAAGTTTCTCGAGGTCATCAAACTTTTCCTGCAACTCAACAAGCTTGTCACGGGAATACAACGGGAGTCTGCCCTTACGCTGAGGTGGTTGCACTGGGCCCATGTTCACAACAGCCTGGAATGGTGCGGACGCACCATTATAGCCCTGGAATGATGAAGTGAACACTCCATATCATATCTGGAGTGAAGTGCCTGGAAGGCACGCCTTGTCTGAGAGGGGAGAACCCCATCTAGATCAACAGCCACTGACTCAAAAGATCGGCGTGTGGCTCGATTCCCAGGAGGCTGGGCAGATTTTGCCTGCTGATCAGACATAGGTGATTGCAACTGCTCTGTATCTTCCATGCCCATGGGGTTGACCTGGCACAGATGGGAATGGCGGCGAATAACGCAGGGAGCATCAGATAGATTGGGAATGCGGATCATACCGGCTATGCTGGGGACCACTTGGGGAACCAAGAAGCAATCCTGCAAGGGGGAGGTAGGAGGGGAGTCTGTGCGTGGCTCTACAGCAAGGATCTCATCAGACTCAAACTGGGAAGGCAACTCAAGCTCAAGGAACTCCCCTGGCCAGAGAGTTGTGGTTGTTGCAGGAGCACGTGTGCACGTCGCACAGCATGACCAACTTTGGACTTTCCAGTGGAACCATACACATACACTGTGCCATCATCCAGTGTAATCTGGCGCTTAGCGGGTCGAAGAGCTACATCATTGCGCTCCATAAATGGAGTCCCAGCGAGGACCTCAACATCGAGATTCTCCACAACTAAGCCCTCAAAATGGAAGACATGTCGATCACGAGAAAAGGTGAGACGAGTTTCACCAACAACCTCCAAGGGGGACAAGCCATCAGCTTGGCGAGCTGACTGGGATGTGGGAGTCACAGTACAACCGAGGGCATATGCTGTGGAGGCACGCAGCATGTTTCCTGTAGCACCACTATCAACAGTGATACGGACAACATGATGCTTGTAAAAGGCATCAAAGTAAGGGGACTGACGCACTTGCACACGGAGTGTAGTGGAGGGTTCCTCACCATCTACACCAGAGTGGGTACCTGGATCAACCTGAAAATCCTGGGGGTCAATGCTATCGGCAAGTATCTCATCGTCAAAAATCTTTGCGACTTGGCGGGTTTTTAGCCATGTACTGCCTATCAGAGTCAGGGAGATAGGGACACACACTGAGAAAGTGACTGCTAGGGCGACCAGCCTGAAGGCAGAGGGGGCTGGACTTAGCAGGCTTGACGCGGGATCGACTTTGAAATTGCGGTTGGGGACGCCTAGGAGTAGACCGACTACAACTGCGCGGGGGAAAGGCAGCAGCACGCATGGCTCTAGAACATTCAACTGACTCGAGGAGACTGGTAAGGGCTTGAGAAATCTCAGGCTTGAGAGAAGCAAGGGTACGTGACCGGAGATCTGTACCATATCTTTGCTTGACTATTTGTGGGAGATCAGGATGTAACAACTGGAGCCAATGCAGCACTATGAAGTTTTCGATAGTTGGCGTAAGCTCCTCGTCTTCCTTGATGGGCTCACCGTGGTGAGTGATTCCCCCACCTGAGGTCAGAAGGTTATCCTCTACGAAGGCAAGTATCCTTTGATACAGGTCTTCAGGTCTTTCATCGGTTTCTAACTTGATGTCAGAAAAATCAATGAAATGAGCTCCTGTTGACTTAAATCCATAGTGAAGGCGAATTGTTGACCAAATGTCATTGAGTGAGGTAGAATTGCGCACTATGCAGTTCCTGGCAATCACAGGACAGAATTTTGCAATCTGGCCAAGCATGAGATCAAGCATGACAGCCTTTTGTTGAGCCGTCTTGCGAGATTCTGAGGGGACAGAGCTATTGTCATCAAGGAAACCTCTATTTGGATTTGCCTTTGTCTTTTTTGACCATGTCACTGACTCACCGAAAAACGGTGCAAAGTGGGGATCTAGGTTTAGAGTGTACAGGAGATTCTCTCTCCAACTTTCGAATGAGGTGATAGTCTCTATCTTGCCCAGGCACCATTGTTTGGGCACCTTGGGCATAGCGCACGCCATTTTAGATGTGTGGGACTGTACACTACTGGCCAACTACAAAGGTACGTGATAACTATAAGTCCTTGTAAAAACTTACGTTTACAGTGGACCTGGCTGTTTATTTCCAGCAAAACTCCTCTCAGAGGCGGGCAAGATTTCACTTAGGCTGTGGGTAGTGATCCAGCGCTGCCACCACGCAATTATGAAGAGAAATACTGGATGATCTTCGATCGTATAAACAGTGGTTTTATTCGTGATTGTCATCAGTAGTGCCAGTCACAGATCTGTATTGCAATGAACACTAGTTGGTGCTATTGCGCTTTAACCATCAGTAGTATACATGTACATGTCTACATAACAATATACTGGCGGAGGACATCAATGGTAAAATATGTAAAATCATAAAATGATCTCATCATCCTCTGTACGTAATCATGTCGACTGTTTTTCTTGCAGTGTTAATGTAAATGTGGAATACCCACATGAATGATGACAGATTTTGTAGTGGCTCAAAACTGATGTTCATAGTTTCACGAGCGAATCACGTTTCAATCTCCATACGAAATGCACCCACCTGTTAAAGCCATCATTATGGACAATAATCATTCACATTTTGTGTGTGTGTGTGTGTGTGTGTGTGTGTGTGATTCTGATGTTGCAGTAAAGTGAATATTGATTTTACGCCCAGTATTTCTTTTTCTCACGAATTGTCGTCGTCAGAGTCTGTTTGTTTTATTGCTAAAAGTGACCTGTCGAAATGTACAAAATACATCGACTTTAAGTAAAAAAATAAATACAAACATGAAAACCTTTGTTTCAGAGCTTTCGGTACGAGCAAGGATACACCAGAGAACATCGAGTCATCAAGATGTTCTGGGAAGTCTTTCACAGTCTTCTAGAGGAAGAGAAGAGAGAATTCTTGAGTAAGTTGGTTTTACTAAGGAGCTTCAAACAATCCTTAGTTTTTCCTTGCATATCACAACAGTCAATAGCATTGCTAAGGTTAAGACTTCCACGTATGTATTCTGAAAAAAAAAAACCCGAAAAAAAAAACACCAAACACCCCTGCACAAGTCTTTCAATATTCTGTTGTGAAATACCATGTCATACTACTTTGGAACTGACAGTGTCAAGTTGGGAATCCAATAAAAATGTTCTGCAGAGTTTTATTCCTCAACCTTTAAGCAGGTGCTGCAATAAATAGAGTACAAAGATTCAGTTTGTCGTTTGCAGTCGTACACAGATTAAGAAAGTAAAACCATGGTTAGCAACACAGTGTTCTTTTAAATCAAAAGGCAGCATCTGCTTGGTTGAAGCAATTTTCCCTGTGGTCCTCATTTAGACCCTTGAGGGTTAATATCTTTACATCAGACGATTGTTTATGGTCTGCCTTTCTCTTCCTGGCTATTGCTGTGGGTTATCATTCAACTGAGTCTTTGTAAAACTGTACGAATAATTGAATTTATCATTTTCATCGTCGTTGTATATTCGGCACTGAGCAACACCATAAGCACCCGATATGTAATCTTGCATCGACGTATCTTCTAAACCTAGTCTCTCTTCGCTCAAACTCTTCTGCCAGACCCCTCCGTTCATCTTCTTCTCTCCAATTACTTCATGGCCCACGTACAAAAACCCATTATGGTGACCGAGCCTTCTCCTCCATTGCCTCCACCCTTTGGAATAAACTCCCTCTTCATATTCAAAATGCCTCATTCATTGTACGCTTGTATTACTGATATGTTTCTGCTGTACATTGTGTAAAGGCAATGAAGAAAAACTATTTTGTTAACAACTGATGATTATGTATATATGTATGGCTCCAACGATGTATGTACATTTGTATATGTACATGTACATGTATGTTCATGTACAATGATAATCCAGGAATCAATAAATCAAATCAAATCAAATCAAATCAAATCATCTATTGAATCATTTTAAATCCTTCTCAAAACTCATCTGTTTAATTAGTTGTACATATATATATATTTTTTTATTTTATTATCTTTCTTTTTCTTTTTTGCTGAAGGTGCACACAGTTATTATTTCTTGTACCACTGAATCACACGTATCGTTTTTCTTGTTCATCGTCTTTTGACTGTAATTAATGTTATTGTGTTTTCTATAGTCTTTGTATGAATAGCACGTTTGCGCTTAGAAACACAAGTATAAAGCGTCATATAAAGGCACTATCATTATTATTATCATCATAAATCACCATGACAAAACGTTACAGTCAAAGCGTTGAAATAAAATGGTTTGTAAAATGATGGCATGAATGAAGGAGAATCTTTTATGGCTTCTATAGTTCCTTTCCTTCATTCTCTTTGCGGAAATGCATACAGAGTGATGAGGTAAATGGATAGAAATTTCATTAAAAGCAACAATTGTTACATCTGTGAAAAAAAAAAGTTTCACCTTGGTGAAATAAAGCTGCTCTTATACACCTCTTCAAGAGAATATTCCAGGTGATTATCAGGCATTCTCTTTTATATAAAATGATGTGTATATAGGCCTAATTTTGGATTTTTTTTATAGAAAAAAGGTGTCAAATAAATTGAATCTTTTAGCATGATAAATATTTCTTTTAATGTATATATAATTATGTTAATATGTTTATATGTATCTGTATATGAGCATAATTTATGCGTATGGGTACTATTATATCCCTGTAGGATTCTTCACTGGAGCCACACATGTACCTGTTGGTGGATTCGGAGTGATTGGTCCTCGAATGTGGCCCATGGGCGGGGAAAAAGACTGTCGCGGGGAAGCACCGGAGGAAATGTGCCCTGAAGTAAACACCTGCCAAGGATTCGTTGTGCTACATCTCCCAATGTACAGACGCAAGGAACACCTGGAATTTCGGCTGAAGAAAGCCCTCAATATCACCACAGGTTTCCACAAGTTACACATTCCTTGAAGGAAAGAATAGAGGAAAAACCAGTCATTTGCTTCAAAGCCAAGATACAATGCCATGTTTCTGATTTCATGGTCAAGATTTGATGTACCATGGCGAGATGCTGGAAGAAAGAAAAAAAAAAGACCGTTGTCTATGAAAGACAGAGACCGTATCTTACAGAGACATTAAGTTTTATGGATGCAATCATATTACACTGATGTAATATCCCACTTTCAATGTGTGAGGAAAAGGGGAACCAAATGAACTATACAGAAGTTATTAATTAAAACAGCAAGATGTTGGCAAAATTTCAACTTGCTACTTGTGTCTGCATAAGAGGGCACGCAGACAAAAGAATAAGTCATGAAAACTGATGCGTGCCTATAACTACGGTTTCAAGCATGGTCTTTTCAAAATCCTAAAGAAATTCACGGTACATTTTTTCATTCTTGTGCTACCGGGATGTAATGTGTGATAGTATAACACACATTCTGATGTACAACAAAGACCCATGAAACTCACAAGAAACCCTTACGATACTTACACAGCTACTTACACATTGTTTTCTTCAGATTGTGCAAAGTGTAAGAAGATGGTTATACTGTATTTAGATTAATTGTATAGATATTATGTTAGTACTTTGTTATGTATTATATCGTTTAAACTTAGCAAATTTTGCAGAGTAACACAAAATATGTTATTGTCATCTTTTGGTGTTAGTATGGCTGTATACAGTTTGGTATATGCCACCCTCGGCAGCACTTGGTGTGATGGTCGCAATTTGGGGGGGGGGGGGGGGTTAATAAATACTTTCCTTCATCAACTAAAATATTGACCTTAAAAGGAGACAGCAATCAAATTTGAGTGTGGCAATAGTGTTAAAATCATGCAGGTGAATATCTTACATTTGCAGAAAGGAAGATTTTCAATGATAAATCAATATTTGTACAGCATCTAATTCAAAGACAAGTTTTTGTCGACAAAATCAAATCATTTTTTTTTTTAGACGAACTTTCTTTCATGGATTTATGTTTTACTGTCTGTCAGCATATTCAAAATTGGAATGATTCTCCGTGTGTCATGTTTTATTCTAATGCTTAGCATGATCTGGCTTCCACATCATTTTTTTTTTTTGTCACTTAACACCATTTACAGTTGCTAGCTTGTAGCAGAACATTATCGCCGTACTGGATGTCGAATTCAGCCAAATGATAATGAAGATAATGATTGTAAATTAGTATTGTGCAATTTCTGTGGGAATGTACTTACCTGCGCATTACAGCATAATCAAAATACGGAAGAGACAAGATAATTTATAAAGTAAATAACAAAGATATCAACTGAAAAGAATTTCAATTTCAATTTCAATTTATTTTCATATTTCTCGATGAAAAATTACATCAAATATAACAAAATTAAATGAAATACATGACATACATAGAATATTGCAAATATATAAAACATAATAGTGGTCGATCTGTTAAATTTGGAATCTGCGAATGAATGCTAAAGAAATATGAAGGAACCTACTTAAAAGCGAGCTTGTTGAGCGTAGGTCCCAGTTAAAATCGAGTTTAAGATTGAGAAGGGGAGCACGGGTACAACAATGACCGGAACATAAGAGACAAACAAAATAAAAGAATACAATTTTGCAGTTATATAGCAAATTCTTCTGGACAGCACAAAACAGAATTTCAATGAGCTGAATTAACGTAATTATTCAATAAATACTGTCTTAATTTGCATTTGAAGGGTGATAGTGATAAACAACCTTTGAAAAGAATGCATACACTGAAATACCAAGGCAAATAAACGCAACTATGCATTTTATATTCGGTTTAATTCAATATTGGTTCTATTGCATTCATAGATTCAATTGGAATAAAAGAGATTTAAAAAATCCCTCTCATCCTAATTGGTATGGTAATTTGCTTAGTGCGATAGACTGTAGATCGCACTGCATATGAGTAAAAAACGAACAAACAAAACAGACCATATACTGATAAACATGTTTCGTCTTCTAAAGAACTGTGAAATGTAAACATATAAATACAAGCACTTGAGCAGATCCATTTCAGTCTACGTGTAGACGTAACTGGGCACAGAAAAGGAATGAATTCATCCGGTTGATGCTGTTTATTTATGATGTTTTCAAAATGTGTGCTATTATTCATTATAATCATGAACTTATTTAGTCAGTATCACCTGGTTAAATGTTAAACAGAAACAAAATATAACTGTTTCTGCAAAGGAAAGAATGTACATTAATTAAATGAATCTATTCGTTGTGTGCTTTGAGCTCATTCTGCTTGGGTTTAACAATGGCTAATGCAGGTTCTTTTTAACGGGTGCTTTTTTTGAATTATCATTATCACCTTTACCAGTACCGTTGCTGCAATGTATAAGTTTTTACAGACATTTCGCCGTTCGTTTGTCATTGAATTTGATAGTCGGGTCATTCATTGAGTCGCCGAAAAAAAAATAGCATTGGAAGACAATATAAATGACATAAATCATTATAGCTATTAAGGTATGCTGCACAAAAACTTGGTGTAGGTGAAGACTTTCAGAAGTTGGAGCTAGTCTTTTTGTTTGTACCATAATGGATAGGTCTTTTGACGTAGGAGGTCTTTTGAATTCGCCCTTTCAAAGGGCAGGGTAATTCAAAGACGAGGAAAAAAATAGCGATATGCAGCTGGACATTAAAAAATTCGTGTTCTAATGATTCATTTTTCCCATTTCGGTTAAAGAATTTATCATTTTCATCATTGAATAAGGATGCCGGTCGAGAGCATTCAGATTAGTCGCAATGAAAAGAATTGTCTTCTCGGTCATACAAATTTGCATGTGAACATTCGCGTTCTGAATAACTTGCTGCAAGTTATCACTATTGGACGTTAGTTTTTACTCCTATGGTAACAAGTAAATGTTAAAAATGAAAATTTTGAAATACATTTTTTTTTCATACGACTTTAATTGTGTTGCTATAGCTACAAGGAAGAAATAAATTACGTGATTCTTCTATTCGCATATATATCATAAAAGCCATTTTTATTTTACTTTAGTTCACAGTATTTTTTACGTATTACCATGTTGCATTGGTTTTTGTGCGATTGCGCCACTTATGTACATTTAAATGATTGTTTTGCAGGAGTTGTATTTTTGTTTGTCGGAAATAAAATAAATTCTCATATAGAATGAAATAAAATGAAAGCCTTTTTCATTGTAACATTCTTAACCGGTCGGTATCAGCTACATTGAATATCCCTTTTTCTTACGCTAACTTGTCACATTGGATCCATGCGCAATGTGCAGCGTACATCGGACGAAGATAGAGCATGGATAGAGTAAGGTTGATGGCGCCGTCGAGGGGCATCAAACCGATTACCTGCATGCTACTGGCAGACACACCCGACATTAAAAGAAAGCAAAGCCCAAATATAGATGTGGATTGATGGGATGAAGCAATATTTGTAGAAAACATCAGTGAAAGTTTTAGGAGAAGTATATAATCGAATCAAAAGTTATGGATTTTTAAAGTTTCGGTGCCATCATCCCTGGATAAGGAGACTACTGCAATTCATGCCTTCATGAGGAGACTACCGCACTTCATATAGAAAATTCAAAATATTTTCACTTTTCTAACCTCATGAAAAAGCACACTTGCTTACTTCTTTCAGAAAGCAGTAGAATATTACCCTTGATATAGCAGTATACACAAATCGACGGAATGTGTACTTTTCATTAAAAATGAATTTTTGTGGAATTTTCCTTATACAAACCCATACTTTCTTTATATTGTTGTCAATATGGACATCATGAAGTGTAGTAGTCTCCTTATCCAGCAATACTTTGAAAATTTAAAACTTTTGAACGGATCGTCTGATTTTCCCCCAAACTTTCACGGATGTGTTCTACTAACATTACTTCTTTAACTCAATCGACATTAAAGATTTGGGCTTTGGTTTCCTTTTCATCCTGTCAAATGAACTTTTCTGATCAATAAATCATTAATTTCCAAGTGTTCCGAGCACCTTTTTCCCAATGAAAAAAATAAGAAGAAGCAAAATCAAATTATACACTTTTTCCAACAAGACGTACTATGCAAAGGAAGAACCCAGATCACTACATAATGTTTTCAATAAGATTTCTTGTTAACCCGTAAATACTTATACATGTACCTATATGCAAAAGTTAAAGAATAAGTAGAAAAGACATAGGCACGAAAAGAGTGCATAAAAATAAAAGAATAGATGAAACACATGACTGTGATAACAATGATTATGACATATAACTGAAGCAACTATCGTGCTAATTTGATTGCTCGAAATGTTGGAGTAGTAGCACTGCGCAATCACATCACCGTCTCTTGCTTAATCAAATGACCACTTCGCGAAGTTGAAGTATGCTACCAATATGAATGAAGAAATTTTCGATATGAGCTATAACGTACATGTACAAATTTTACTGCTCGAGAATGACTTTGAACAACAAATCGGCTGTGTATGATTAAAACCTGCTAAACTGAATGAACGCAAAAAATCAATTTGACTGGTGTATTCACCAAATGAACAGCAAAAAACTATGTCAAACTTCATGAATGTTTTCTTTTCCACAGCCTTGTACCGATCTCCTTCACCTGTTCCCTCCAATTATTTTTTTGTTGTTGTTGTAGCGGCAATTTACTTGGCATTCAATGTAGCTGTTGCTAGGTAAGACATTGCAGAGCATGTCTTCGTCAAGCTTTGTTTTTGTTAAGGCAATATTATATGAATAAAGATGCATAGAATTCGAGTACATTAACATCAGACAGGGTCCATTGGTCATTGAGAGAATATCTCGCATTTTATGTACTACACCTTCCTTTGTGTTTTCCCTTGACTCCTGTTTGGCCGTGACGTGTGTTTTAACCCGTTTAGGACGGTTTGCTTTGGCGAGCGAACACCCCCACAGACGGACAGGTTTTCCAAAATCGAGCCCGAACCGAGGGTTACTAAGGGGGTGTTACTTACGGTCCCGCTTTACCCAATCATCAAATTGCCGTGTATGCGGTGTAGGAATCCGCTTTCTGATTGGATGAATAACGACCGCTCATGAATAATAATGTCGCTTCCCTTCGCTATCTGGGTTCGCGCGCGCGGTTTGAACTTCACGTACTGTACGATCGTCAATTTAAGTTCCCTCGTCAACTCAAATGAATAGCGTCTTTTATTATTGGGCACCAGGCTATGTCGAGGGTGTCGCAAATTTCTACTACATAATTGTCTGATTCATGGAGGCAATCTTTTATGGAAACTGTAATCCGTTGATCACAAGCCTTCAAAGTCTTTCAATGAAAAGCGATCGATCGGAGGATTGTGTACAGGCTTGCGTATTTCCATTTACACGACTGTAAGACACGCCAAGTAAATCTCGTATTGTGGCGATATCAAAGGCACACGAACCCACTCTTGACTTCCTGTTGTTCACAAAATTCCTTACCATAGCTAGTCAATGAATTTTGGAAACAGAAGGAAGTTTATTCATTGTATACAACATTTGAAAATCTGTTACACCTTGTTTGTCCCCGCTACTTGTATCCAAATACAAAGCTCGCGTGTCTGTAACAGAAGCACGTGGCTTTTTTTTTTCAACACTAGGCAAACCATCAACGATGTAATATTACAAGTAGAATTGGTGATACTGATTTATCAAAGTCGAATTTCGTAATAGAATAACGTCCACTTGAGTTTATTTCTTGGTTCTGTTTCAGTAATTCCCATAAAATTGACAAGAGCCTGGAATATGTTCAATATTCAAACAAATCTTTGCATCTTTCTAACTTTCTTTGAGACGAATAAAAATGCATAATCCACGCTTGCGCGATACCTGCCATCCCCTGAAGAAGTCTGTACAAAGAAGTTTGCTTCCTGAAATTATCAATCGTGACTACCTACAAATTTCGATCATGCGACTTATGATAGGTTTTCATTGGATGCATACAAGATATCACCGGGTGGATTTGTGAGTTTATTATCGGGGTTTGATGCTGCTATTTTTCTGTGCGATCTTACAATTCCTTTACCAACCTAAATGAGTATCGTTATTTCTTACATAGAAAAAAAACCCCAAAAACTAGGAATAAAACACCGGTCCTGTTTAAGCCAGTTGGCAGAACATGTATGAGCTCTTCAGATGAAACAGGGGAGTCTATACGATGAGAAGAGAAAAAGGAGAGAAAAATAGGCTGGTCATCTAAATTTTGTTTGATTGACGGTAGATAATCTGAAAAGATTTTTCAAACGTAATGTAAAATTATACAAGATGAGGTTTGCCTACAACCTGTGTTTTGGTAATATCTTTCTACGTTTTATATGATACATATGTAATGTATATATATATATATATATATATATATATATATACATAAATTTTATGGGCAGAGTATCTTGGAGAAGCAATCATCACCATCAATGATAATATTCAATCTAAACGTTTGTATATATGGGAATGAAGAAGGGGATAGCTGGAAAGGAAAGTGATGAGATGTAATGAGATAAAATGAAGGAACACTAATTGAGACAAATGTATTGCAAAGGAAGAGCAAAACGGCAAAAAAGGGCAAAAGGGTACAAGATTATGCAAAGATTTTGCAGTCATTTTTTGTGTACGTTTGCCTTCCAATTTCGTAGTTACGTAATTCAAAATAGACAACAAAAAAAAAGAAAAAAAGATAGCGCCATGAAGATGTTCATTCAACCTCGTTTGCCTTTCACTATGTCCTATCACTTCAAAAAATGTAGCATTAGCACAATTCAAATTAGAATTCCCATCGAGAATTCAGATTCGCATCAATGTAAGAGAGCAGGTGAGCATTTCCGAGTTCGTCGGAGAAGTTCATTCATATTAGAAACAAAAAGGTTGACCACCCGCCAGCTGATAGAAGAAGACGACATGACCATGGGAGAACGGCGAGCACATGTCACACAAGCTTGAAGGTCTAGAATCATTACATCACTTCAGAAAATAACGAAAAGATGATATGTTTGTTGAAAAAAACGACATTTCTCCCGACATTCTTCGATCTCTCATAACAGACGGTTAATTTTGCTGAAATGATCTTCTCTTATGTCATGAGTGTAAATCAATATTATTTTGTTTTATTGTGTATACCAGTCATCGCCCGGTAAAAGACAGAAAATGAAGTACTATTCTCATTCAATAAGCATAATGTATAATGCTATTTCACGAAGTCTAAAGAAATGAATGCAAGTAGGTCTACGTAAATACAGAGATGTATAATGCATTTATTATAAAAAATACGCAGCCACGATAAGTGCATAAACCACTTCAATAGCAGCATGAAAACATTTGATCACATCAATATATGAGATGGACAAGAACATTTCATGCTTTTATTGCTCGAAATTCCTTGCTCCTAAACAAAGTAGAGTGTTCAATTGAAGCGACGGGTTATCACATCTCCGTCTCTCGCAAAACTGAATCATCACTTCGCAAATTTGGAGTGCTTTCTACAAATTTACATAAAATTTTTTTGGTTTTTTTTTTAGGCATGAGTTACCATATTCTACTGATTATAAATCGATTGAGCTACAAAACGGTAGTGTGTTGCTAAAACCATTATAACTCAATGATCGCGAAATCATTTGACTTGTGAACTTCCGAAAGAGATGGACTGAAAAACCCAGACTTCTAAACGTATAAATAATTGACAGAGCGACTATAGCCGAAAATTAGCATATTATGAAGAATTCATACACCATGATTGTAAGACCCCATAGTGGCAATATCGGCTCTTGCATTGTATGAAAATGATGACTATTATACAGTATATCCTCTATTTGGTTCATTGGCCGAGTAGATTTTTTGCACGATCTTATAACATAATCACGCTGTCATTCATAAGTCTGAGAGAGCGAAAAAAAAAGCTTCAAGCAACATCGAAGTTGAGTTTCTCAAACCAATCTTCCATTTGAGTTTGTTTCTTGGTTTTGTTTCAACAATTTTCATAATGTTGACAAGAGCCTGATGGGATGTTCAATATTCAGATAAATCGTTGCATCTTTCTTGCAATCTTTGACAGCTAATGGTGACTAAACCTGCGAACTCCATGCATTTTTGTATAAAGACGTTTGCTTTGTGAAATTATCCATCATGACTGCCTCCAGATTTCGACCATATGACTTAGGTTTCCATGAGATGAATAGAGGAGATCAACGAGCACATTTGTAAGTTTACTGTCGGGTTGTATGTTGCAAATTTTATGTGCAATCATGATTCCCTTACAACTCTACCGTAATGGCGGGAAGGTATTGTTCACTGCACATCACTTGAAATTAAATGTCACACAGTGATATGATAATCATCAGCAAACGGGATAGATTATTGTATATATATATATATATATATATATATATATATATATATATATATATATATATAACACCTATTCAAGTCAGTTGATGGAACATTTATGAGCTCTTCCGGTCTGCAAACGAAACATCGGAGTCTATGCGATAAGAAGAAAGATTGAGAGATAAAGAGATAAAAAATAGGCTGGTCTTCTAAATTTAAGTTCCATGGACGGTAATCTGAACACACTTTTGCAAACGAAATGAAATATTACACACGCCTAGGTTTGCCTATGATCTGTGTTATGGTGATATCTTATGAGATTATTATAATAATACGGGCAAAGTATCTTGGAAAGGTGATCGCCACCATCAATGGGGATATTCAATCTAAACGATTAATTGTAGATGATGGGAATGAAGAAGTGGATAGCTGGAAAGGAAAGTAATGAGATGCAATGAGATAAATCGAAGCAGCACTAATCGAGGCAAATGTATTACAAAGGAAGAGCAAAACGGCATATTCGAGTGTTCAAAATGGTTCAACATTATGCAAAGATTTTGCAGTCATTTGTGTGTGTGTGTGTGTGTACGTTTCTCTTCTAATTTCACAGTTAGGTAATTCAAAATCGCCTAAAAAAAAAAGATCGCGCAATGAAGATGTTCATTCAATCTCAGTTTCCTTTCACTATATCCTATCACTTCAAATTACGTAGCCTTAACACAATTCAAATTAGAATGTCCATTGAGAATTCAAATTCGTCTCAATATGAGAGAGCGTCTTTTCAAACAGGGTCGCAGGTGAGCATTCCCGAGTTCGACGGAGAAATTCAGTCAATTTAGCAACAAAAAAGGTTGGCCATCCGGCAGCTGTAGAAGAAGCCGACATGATCATGGAAGTATGGCAAGTACAAGCCACACAGGCTTGAAGACCTACAATTATTACATCACTTCAGAAAATAAGGAAAAGACGATATTTTTGTTGAAATAAACGACATTTCTCCCGGCATTCTTTGATATCTCATAACAGACGGCTAATTTTGCTGAAATGATCTTCTCTTATGTCATGAGTGTAAATCAATATCTTTTTATTGTGTATACCAGTCATCCCCCGATAAAAGACAAAAACAAAAATGAAGTACTAACAATCTCATTCAATAAGCATAATGTATAAAGGAAACGAGCATTTGCTGCAATCGTTTATGAATATGAAAATGCTTCAATGCGATTTCACGAAGTCTAATGGAATGAATGAATGTAGGCATACCTAAATGCAGAGATATACGTAGACATAAAAAAATACACAGGCACGATAAGTGCATAAATTACTTCAATAGCAACATGAAAAAAAAATTGATTACATCGATAAACATGAGATAAGACAAGAACATTAATTTCATGTTTTTATTGCCCGAAATACCTCGCTCCTAAACAAAGTGTTCAATTGAAGCGATGTGGTTATCACATCTCCGTCTCTCCCAAAATTGAATCACCACTTCGCAAATTTGGAGCGCTTTCTACAAAGAAAAGACAAAGAAAAGTCGTTTTTTTCGGTATACGTTGTCATATTTGACTGATTATAAATGGATTGAACTCAATGATCGAAAAAAAAAATGACTCGTGAACTTACGAAAGAAGTGGACTGAAAACACCTCAGACTTCTAAATGTATAAGTAATTGACAGAGCGACTATAGCCGAATATTAGCATATTATGAGGAATTCATACAGAACTAGAACAAAAAAGACTAAACAGTCGACATCACCATCGTCGGTATCATCGAAATATGGGATATTATTTTATTTTGACTACTTCTTTGAAATGCTGCAAACATCAAATACCGAACATCATAATTATAATCTACAATTTTTTGGCGAATGCTAAGCGTATGAGAGAAAAAAAATGCCATATGTCTTGTTTACTCGCTTTATTGCAGCGTATTTCGTTGTCGAAGTTTAAATTCTATACATATATGTTGGTTACAACCACATGAGAACTTGCACATTCGCTTCCCAACAACCATAAAATCATTGGGGTCCGTAAAAGTGGTTACGTAATACATACGAAGCACATCACTATAATGCATTCTATTGACCGGTGCAGAAAAAAGAGACTGTCTGTATCGGCCTTTGAACTTCTCTATTATGCTCATAATCCCCGACTTTTCAGATGGCGTCTACGAGTGCGTCTTAGGAATGTTTTTGTATCAACATCCTGTCTATTCAAGGAGGTACAATGTAACCTGATACTCTGGCCACCTGGTCTATTCAATTTAGACTATATGAATTTACGACTTCGATGAAGTAGCACAATCGACTGCGTTGTTTGTATGCAGTACATCCCCTACTCGGTTTGTTCTTGGCCAAGTGGTTTCTTTTTTTTTTACGATTTTATAACATAATCAGAATATTATTCATGACGGTAAAACTCTTCAAACAACTACAAGTAGCATCGCTGTCATGATAACAAACAGACACAAAAACATTCACACACATCACATGCATGCAGGGACACGCAAAAGATTTACTTTTGAATTTATTCAATTCGCCGAGTTTTGGCAAATCCCAGGAATCGGCAGCGGAAGAAGAAGGCCAACATTTCATGCCAATAATGGTAAGCAGGTTGTCATGCCGAGGTGGCTTTCATAGAAGATCCATAAGTATGACATTGCATTCCTGATATAACACGAAGTAGTATGCTACAATACTTTATCATGTAAAATGCTAATAAGGTAGGTGCGTGCACGCAACGGTCTTGACCGCCGCACGCACGCTTTTCACTTGAGTGTGACAATTTGCATACCGATGCAAATGAGACCGCCAGAGCGTGCGGCTGGTCTCTCGTCATTGGTCAGTTTCCCGACCGTTGCGAAGGTCTGAATGTCGTGAAAATTGCACTCATGTTTGTCAATATTTTGCTTGTTTATAGACATAAGATATGACCAATCATCACAAAATGTTCACAGATGGCAACTTTGATGTCTGTAGTCCCACAAAATATAAATCATTTTCAACATAGGCATCGTATTGTTGGTGAAATTCTAAGTTTAAAAATGCGTGTTCATTTCACTCTCTCAGCCCGAGTATACTCGGGACCAGTCCACAGCCTGGAAAACGTCAGCCCGAGTATACTCGGGACACGTCCTAAACGGGTTAATATTCTATGCTTGTTTGTCTTTCATTTCATAGTGTACAATGCAGTAACTAACGTAATGTGCATTGAAAATTAAATATGCTCGAAATAAACTTAAACACATGACATGTTTGCTGCTTCTTAGATACACCTATAGGGCTCACACCTGTAAATAAACAGGAATGTCCCAGATCCCTTCACAAATTCGTACCAAAGATACCAAAATAAACGAAGAAAAAAAATTAATTAAACACCAATGATGCAGTTTGGCAAAAAAAAACAAAAAAAAAAACTGAATAGCTGTAGATATTGAGTATATGAATTCCTCTACAAACTGCATTTTGGTTGGAAGATGAAAGCTTTTCTGATGGAATTTGAGGGGACTATATTTCAGTGGCTTCATGTACAGAAAATAGGTGATTTTTTTAGTTAAAAGAATTCGTAGTCTGGCTTTGGTGACCCTTGGACAAACGGACAGAGTTTGAGCCGAAGAACCCGCCTTGGAAATTTGGATGGATGACAGGGTATATCTCACTTATCCAGGTTAGTGAAGATGAAACACCTAATTTCTCCCAGCTATTTTACAGAATTTTTTGAATTTTGAATTTTAACACACGTCTCCCATGGGGAATTATTAACCCGTGTGAGCCCTATACAGAATGCATATAATGCACACCAGTCAATGGGAAGTATTCATCCCATACAATCTCTGCTGGTTTATGTTGATCTATTGTGTCAGATCCCTTCCTCCCTCCCCTTCTCCTCCCCACCCCCTCCTTTACCCTCTCCCTCCTCTACCCTCCCCCGCCTCTACCCCGAACTCTGCTTGACTACAATTTGTTTTCTTATTATGTTCTTGTGGTACTAGATCTTGGTACATACATGTAGCAGTCATCAGTATCACACAACTTTGAATGACTGTGGTATTTTATTGTATTTCTTTGTTTTGGCTACCACTTAAACAGCTCAAAATACATAAAGTTAATCTGTTTGACAAAACAAAGTCTTTTAAAGTACTTTGTAGGCAATAAGGTGATGATGACACCCCCTTATCAAGAATAACTGCCTGCATCTATGTATTCATCTTATGAAGAACTGATCAACACTGCAAGATTTGTTTTTGAAAAACCCCCAAAAGTGTCCCTTTGAGAAGCTTTACAACCCTTCAATGTGCACTTTCTCATACGTAGGGGCAAATATCATCAAAAACACATTTATGATGTTAAAAAGTCAATTTAGAAATATGACCTCTATTATTCATGCACAACTGCTTCCAATACGTTCTTCGTTTACCCCGTGTTCACGGGGATTCCCCGTTCCTTAACGCCGTGCTATATTGCGCAATGCACTGAGGCAGAGATAGCAGGCTGCGTGGCGGGTCGCATAGTAATATAAACAAAGATTGTACACTCCATATGATCTTTGGTATAAGCCCCGACACCCGAGGCGCTCCATTGTACGGTTATAACCCGTTCGGGCTCGTCGCAGTTAGGCGACGCCATACCTTGGTTCTACCCTGTGTCCAATCAGTCTACTCGCAGTTTGCAGAGTGTATCCGACGTCTCCGTCTACTCTGAGAGTAAGTTAAGTGAAACGCCATTCCTGGCAGGCTGGCTCAATAAGTTCAAACTCCTTTGCTTTACACTGTAGATCCGCGCTAACACACCGACGAATATTGGTAAGGCAAAGGAGTTAAGTGACTGCAATTCTGTTAATTTCATATCCACGTAATTCATTAGAATGGAGGTTAGAAGACAATACAAATGACATGAATAATTATAGCTGAGGCATGTTGCACAAAACGCTGGTGCAATTATGTCGGTGAAGATCGAGGTTAGAAGACAATACAAATGACAATACAAATGACATGAATAATTATAGCTGAGGCATGTTGCACAAAACGCTGGTGCAATTATGTCGGTGAAGATCGACTTCAAAAAATGGGGATAGTCTTTTTTTTTTGGGGGGGGGGGGGGGGGGAGTAGGTCCTACCATGATAGGTGAGTCTTTTGACGTAGGGGTATTCTGAGTTACCCTTTTCAAGCGGAAATAATGTTACTTTTTTCATATCATGTCAGTGTTCATAATTACTTTACTAAAGAGACACATCTTATGGGGAGACTATAGTGTCCCCTATTACTGTATCCATCATTCATGTCATATCCCATTCATTCAATCTCATACTTTACTGTAGCCCGACCAGACGCTGTAAGTACGCTGGCGTCGCTACGTACCTACGTACAGCGACTGAGCTGTGTATAGTTAACTTTACTGCTGACATTGCTTATCTACACAATGTCTTCCTAAAGTTGGATCAAGATATATATATATATATATATATATATATATATATATATATATATATATATATTTGTGTGTGTGTGTGTGTGTGTGTGTGTGTGTGTGTGTCCTGCCATGATTCTCTATAGATAGACGAGAGTAATGACAACGGTACATCCTTCTCTTCATTCTTTATACCTTCTAAACGAAAGGAATGGATATTCCTCATTATTTTTCATCTTATATCTCGAAGCACGTCATTTCAAAGATGTAAAATGTATTCATTTGCAATTAAAGGTACAATCATTGTCAGCTGCACCCATTCTGGTCAAGTTGTATCATTTCACGTGTTTTTTCGCATCATCATTGTGCACAAAAAGAGTTATAACAGCTGCGATTGCATGATGTACTCTATAGTGTCTGTATGCGCGATTGTGAAACATAATTAATTGATTAATAAAGCAACCAACCTACAAACACAAAAACACTACAAGTCAGTCATTTCTCTTTTGAAGCAGTATACTAGCAGTCATGGCAAGTGACTCCAGGCTGGGGAAGGTGCTGCAAGAGATAAGCCAGCGAAGCCGGGATGACACCGAGCTGACAGCAGACCTTCAATCAAAGCTGGTACAGGCCCTCTCTCCGTCTTCATTGTCAGCTGATTTCCGTGTCAGTAGCTCCAGGAGTAACCTCCAGTGAGTAGTTTCGTCTTCCCATTCTTTTCGCTACTAATTTCTTTCCCCTTCCACTTTCCTCTTTCCATCCGCCCTTTGTTTCTCCCTTCCTACATTTCTCTTTTTCGTATATTAATATTGTCATTATTGTGATTATTATTATTATAATTCCTCACAATATATGTTTAACTGTACGCAAATCTTAACTAATATCCTTTGTGACACAAAATCAGTGAAAATACGATTTAACCTCTGCATAAAATTGTCATACTCTTGATCTAAGCAAGCAGCTATGCCCACATTTGCATTTGTCACTTGTATTGATGCTAGTTGAATGCAGCAAATACAGGAAACACTTCACTTTACTCACGTAATTCTCGTTATATGCAGTATTTGAGAACAAAATTACTGCTCTAAGGTAATTTCATCGCCAGAGCAAGATGTTTAATGTTATTATTTCTATAAATACTAAATGGGGCCAAATTTGCAAACCAACCAGTTCATTGATTTAGTGCATCAACCTCAAATTAATGTACCATTTCCGTCGGACTATGTCCACATCATTTTTTTTCATCAACTGTTTTCTCTTTGTTGCTCTAAAATGACCATCATAATATCTATGAGGTGCCAGGTAAAAATGGCAGAGGTAAAAATGGCAAGGGTAATAATGGCAGAGGTAAAAATAGCAGAGGTAAAAATGGCAGAGGTAAAAATGGCGGAGGTAAAAGTGGCGGAGGTAAAAATGGCAGAGGTAAAATTGGCAGAGGTAAAAATGGCAGAGGTAAAATGTCAGAGGTAAAAATGTCAGGGGTTAAAAATGTCAGAGGTAAAAATGTCAGAGGTAATAATTTCAGTGGTAAAAATGTGAGAAATAATGTCAAAGGTAATAATGTCAGAGGTAAAAATGTGAGAGGTAATGTCAGAGGTAAAAATGTCAGAAGTAATGAGAGCGATTTCGTCAGAGGTAAACGTATGAAGAGGTTTTGAATAATAACCTAGCCAGAGCAAACTGTATTTATTGAATTATCAAATCCAAACTGCAGTTTGAAGAATATTTATGGAATCATGTTTTTAAAAAATGAGATCACTCTCATTATTCTGAGTTTGATTCAAGTGCAGTGGCGTAATCTGTCTGTTCAGAGGAATATTAAACCAGCTGAGAGCCTAGCAGGCCTATGGGAAATTATCATTATTCATTATTATTTTCACTACTACTATTATTTATCATTAGAAGGGGGTTCCAACAATGCTGCAAACCCCTTAAACAGTTTAATCCCACGTTGTTTCGCCCAATGAAGTTATTACACACACACAAACACACACATACACACACGCACGAACCCACTTTTGGTATAAATATATACTTCTATACGCAGATATACATACTCTCACATACACATTCTTACACAAACGAATTCCGCTCACGTCCAGGCGAGTATAATGTCATTATTTTTCATTTTTTGAATTGTTTAGTGTAAAGAAGTGAAGGAGACATAGTCGAAGCAAACCGCTAATTTTTTATCTGTTCTATGTTATTTTCTCACATTCAGGTTTCGTAGGAGCCTATTTATCTCACAAGGCCTGATCACGACATAATGTAGTAGTAAAAATACAAAACGCAAAAATCAAACTACAGCAGATGTATCGGCAGACATAAATAAGCTCTTGCAAAATATTTTATTACATTGTTCAAGTATCACATGGCGCAAAAACAAATATCTCGAAGTTTAATGAACACTTTGTGGTCACTTTACAAACTTATGCCTATTATAAAACTGGAGACGAACTTTAGCAATAGACTGTTCTAGTGAGAGCGAAAACCGATAGTTTGCCATGGGATTTCTTTCAAAAATTTTTGAACGAATCCGCAGGCGAAAAAAAAAGTAAATGTTTGATGCCTTTCAAACTTAGCTGTTGCTCCAAAGTCAGATTCCATTATGTTTAACGTAGTAAATTTATCAACATGGTCTCCTGCTAAAGATTGGTAGATTCAGCCTCCGAAAATGACGTTGTTCCCCTGTTATACAACAACAGTAAGAAAACTTCACAAAAAAGTAATACGAATCAAACTAGGTCATAATCATAATTATGTAGTATAGGTTCTGAAGTTTATAGTAGAGTATTTAGTGATACCCCTATATATATTAAACATTTTCGTGTAATTGATGATTTGTTTAACCCCTAATAATTTTGGGGGAGTGGGACATCAAGCGGGGAGAAATGAGACAACCTGGAGAGAAATTGGATAACCATCATGACCAAAGTAGGATTGTGTGTCGCGGGGAGAAATGTAACACTGCACTATCAAATTTCTCCCAGTGGTAACAGAAACAGTAAAAGATCCCTGTCAGTTTTTCATAACTGCATGTCTGTTATCAAGCTATTTTATTTTCAGAAGTTTGCACACTTATTAAAATACCTATTAACATAGTATAGGACCTACCAGATCTAGAGTAAGTTTGATATTTTACTGACGACATACCTGTAGAGCTGTAAAAGTGGTTAATATGTCCATTTTCACGTGTACCGAGGCTCATCTTTTCACTGATATAATTCGATTGTTGACTGGCCGAATATTTTTCAAGTTACATGAGTGTCCCATATTTCTCCCCTTGTTCCATTTCTCCCCAGTCTCCCCCGTGCTTCATTTCAGAAGGCACGAAAAGCGCGTATTGCGAGAAAGGTGTCAGAAACATGAAGAAAAAAAATCTCTGTCACTTTTACCTCGTCCTCTTGCATTTCTACGACTAAATTTTTATCAATGACATTTTTATCTCTGGCATTTTGACCACTGACATTTCGACCACTGACAACTTTACCTCTGACATCTTTACCACTGACATATTTACCTCTGCCATTTTTACCTCTGCCATTTTTACCTCTGCCATTTTTACCTCTGCCTCTGCCATTGGCTTTGAGATTGACAGGGAGAAGATTGTGGAATCGGCACTTGAAAATGTTCGACTGAGGGCCATGGGAGAAATCGGAAGACCACTGGAGGTTCACTTTATCAATGATGTTGCCTTGGGCGTCAATGGCGGAGGACCAATGAAGGTAAAAGCCATATGTTTCGTCTATCTGTAACTATAAAGACCATCTGTAACCCAAGAGCTAGACCTTGGCCTCAAGGAACGTTTCGATTTAAGGTCGTGATGTACTCATTATAGCGCGCACAATTAATTATTGTGCCTCACGTTTGCACGATGAGAGTCTCTAGTTCGCTCGGGGTCCAGGTAGCAGAATCTCCAGTTTATGAGGTGCTTGGGGTTGGAAACCTAGCCTTTTGTCAAGGCCCTCTCGCTGTATGGTAAAGAGAGCCCAGCTGAGTGGGGTTGCGCGAGGGCCTTTTGAGATCTGCTTCGCATCCTTTTGTTAGCCCTTTGAATTACCGACTTTTGCTCCCCGATTTTGGGAGCAAAAGTCGACGACCAATCAGCGTGTCTGTCTGCTCGAACCCGATTTGAATAGAGCGAATGCACGCCGCAGACCTCACAGAAATCTATACACACAGAGTGTGTAGAGTTCTGTGGCAGACCTCCGCGGGCGGTCAGTGATGCATGCGAACAGGCATGACAACACCGAGGCTGAGGATGCGGGGAGCGCGCCACTCCATTGGTTGACCGGAACCCGTTAAAATGAGTATTCAGAAGGGTTCACGTTCATGAATAATAATGTGTAAAGCAGATCTCAAAAGGCCCTCGCGCTGGCGCGCTCGGCTGGGCTCGCTTCGCTCGCCAATTACAGCGAGAGGGCCTTGACAAAAGGCTATTGGAAACCCTGCAACATGCTTTACCCATTTTCCCCCTCTTCACCCAGCTGTTTGAACACGTAGGCCTGCTCGAAAAGTGCTGGGGTTATGTTCGTGAACAGTGAAGGTGACGTCTTGGAAGATTAACGATTATTACTCTGAGTAAAACAAATCATATTTTCAGTTTCATCATGAGTGTGGTGCTCACACTAGAAAATTGCTCTGGTTTATCATAACTGAGTCAAACACCATTCCAGCTCTGTGCTGCGAATATCTCCACATTCACAGGCTTCATCTTTCCATCTCTTAGGCAATGTCTATTCTTTTAAAAGTTACTGCTAACGCTTGGAGGGGTAGAGTTCACGATAACCCCACCCCAACTAGACAGTTATCCGCGTCATTTTACAGTCACATATTGAGAATAGGAAATGAATTCATCCTTTATTTCTCGGACTCAACATCACAAATACAAACAAACAAACAAACAAACAAACAAACAAACAAAATAAAAAAACTTACAGAGCACCAGCTTCCATGTTTTCGTGCCATTCCCCGACGAATAAGCATTGATAAGAGTACAGAATCAGTTAATATAATCATGCTAAACACATCGGTTGTAATGTAGTCCGTAATTATTAAGGAGACCCTGCTGTAATAGATACTTGTTATGCTTATGGCAGAAACTGTATTCCAGAGCTTAATTTCTTGTTATGATCAAAATACAAAGGTGAAGTGATGGCCTCATACCTCACAATTCTTTTATTGCCTTACACATATAATTATCTTCTTTAAGGTTGCTATTTATCATATTTTCAAGAACACTATATTGCATCTGTTGGGTCTATACATCATGATCTTGTTACAAATTGAGCAAGTAATGACCTTCCGGGGAAGGGGTTGTAGCTGCTAAGTTATTCACCACAAATATAATTTTTATGATGTCACAATCAATTGGGAGAGATGTAGCTTCATTACCTTGAGACCCCAGATCATTTGCATATTGTGTGCTAGGCCTACACCATATTAAAACATGTTGAAATGCGAACCTTCCATGTGTATTCAGGTTTTTCTGACTTTTCTGTGTTTTATTCTATTAGATTCAGCTTGAAAATAGCATGGAATTGAACTTGAACAATCCTAGAAAAGTGTGTTGGCACTGTTTTTATGGTATAAAGAAAACGCCACTACTACTAATAAACTGTGAGAAATTTGATGACTCAGTGAAACGGTATGATATCTATGATTGTTGACATGACTGATGCGCTCACTTTATTCATACCAGGAGTTCTTTGAGCTGTTCTTTAAAAAGCTTCTCGAGCCAGGAAAATACCCTGCCTTTAAGAGAATAGGGGATCCTGCTATTTTACATCTACAACATGCTGGTTCAACAAGGTGTGTGGATGGTATAATTTGATTTCATTGAAGTGCTCATTAAGACGATTTCGGTATACTATACAAGATTAGCAAAATGCGTGCAACACACCAGTTCAACAAATGGTTGTTATTCCTTCTGACAGAAAAAAAAAATTATTTCGAATGACTCATTTCACTCGTATAGTCGTTTTCCGTAATTGCATTATTGTCCAGACTGAAGCGGTAAAATAGAAGTCATCTTAATCAAACTCATATGTTTCTAAGTCTGGACATAAACTGTATGCATTGCTCGGTAGTATAGAAAAACACAACGAAGCAAAAACTCAGCCGCAAGGCCACACATGCTTTTGTGAAGCTATGTTTCGTAATATCTTATCCGCTGACACAGGATTTCCATGACCTAGACATGCTGAAGGCCATTGGGAAACTCTTTGGTCTGATGATCTACAACAAATCCGTCATCACCTTTCCTTTCCCGGATCTCTTCTACAAGATGATCATGGTGGACATGTCAGTACCAATTTTTGTATGCGGGCGTTTATGTGTTCATTTTCTGCATTTCCTCTTGATTTATGAAAATATATAGAAATTTCAGAACATCCTCATAACGGCAGTATGTTTTTACTCACTTCTCGTGTGATAAACCATCAAATTTACGAAGAAATTAAAACAAACACCAAAATTAAATGTAAAGGTTCTCAATAGTTTAACTTACCTAAATGAGTGACAGTGTTGTCAAGAGAATAGGAATTACATGCAAAGCATCAATGCGTTGTGAAGTAAAGATTTTTTATTTTGTTTTAGTAGTGAATGATTTCGCTTTTATCATTTGATTTCAAAGTTTGTGTGATGTAATCATCCAAATATTTGTGAAGCCTGTAAGTCGAGATGAAAATATAATGTTTATTATAATATATCTCTACGTATGCATTATATATATATATATATATATATATATATATATATATACATGTATATATATATATATATATATATATATACATATATACATATATATTGTATTCTTCATATGGAATGATCAAGTTTGATATTTAAATGCGTAGCTGTTAAGATCAATCAATCAATTAATGTCTCGTAGAGTGTCCAGTACCGAGGATCTTCAGCTTCTAGAACCAGATATGGCCGAGAGCATTCAGTCTTTATCACAGCTGTCTGAAGAAGACCTTAAAGCCATGGAGATGACGTTTGTTGTAGATGACTCCAGTGGAAAGACCAAGGAACTAAAAGAAGGTGGTGATGCAGTGATGGTGACAAAAGACAATGTGTAGGTTTTCTATAAAATGCGATGTTTTGTTTCATTGACTTTGGGCTCAATTTAAGTTTCCATACATCCCCATAATCTGTGTGTGATACAGGGAGCGTTGGTCATACAAACAGCAACATATATTTCAAAACTTATATTGAATCGAGTTTATTTCCACATCAGACATCAAAACAACAGCAACATTTGTCATACAAAAATAATATTATACAGATGATAGTGGAGGAATCGCAAAAAGCAAGCAATAGAGGCTTGTTCATATAATGACCCACTATATAAAAATGTATAATATTTGTCAAGTTGATGCTGACTTGAAACTAGTGTTTTGTGTGGACGTACAGACCGACCCGAAAAAAAAAGCAAGCAAGAGAAAACCAAAACAAACTGACAAAAGTGACCTACTGACGATTACATTTGTATTTAGACTACTTTTATTGCAGGTGGGAAAGACTACGATTTTCTTGTTTGTGTGCACATTATCTAAAGTACATGTATTGATATCAGAGCAGATTAATGCGTGCATGTCTATATCATACGTTAAGATTACTCTCATTGTCAATGACTTCGGGAGAAGCTAACTCAAATGCTCTTCCAGTGACGTAAGAGTATAGTACTGTTGTGACGTGTTAATTTCTAAAGTTTTAAAGGCATAATTTACCATTTGCAGATGAAACAAAAACACCAGCGTTAGTGCTTCAAAATAGTTCTAAAATGTGAATTAGGGATAGAAACAACCAGTGTGAAAATTTGAACCAGTATAATCGACGTTAAGTATGGTTGAATATACAAAATGTGAACAATAGTTATGATAAAAATGTTTCCAAACTAAACCGTCTGCAGTTATGGTTTAATGAGAAAAATAGTGATATCTTCTTATGTTTTAGGCTTTATTGCAAAAATTTTATATGGTAGGATGTTTTGTGATACAACTGACCTACACATATTATGCATCAAACGTGATTTCTTGAACATTTTTTAAATCACTGCTCCCAAAGGTAAACAGGACCTTCAACTGAGAGAAAAACTTCTCAAAACTCCACAAATTTTGAACTATTGGTCAAAGTTTCGTCAGACTTTCACTGGATGTGTCAGCAATATTTCTGAATCCACTGAATCCACGTAGGCCTATGCTTTGGTGAAACATTCTCCATAACGTTAAAACATATTAAATATCAAATTTGTTATTGGTGATCTTTACCCCTACTCACAGCAAAGAGTACATCGAGCTGTGCTCCAGATACCACTTGGCTGAAGAGCAGGTGCAAGCATTCAAGAGTGGGTTCATGGAGGTGCCGCTCATGAACCGCTTCCAGGAGCTTTTCAAGTGGGAGGAGATGAGAGCGCTCTTCCTCGGTGGAGAATACGACTGGAGGGCGTTTGAGCAGGTGACTTTTGATTCTCCCTTTCCCTTCAGGTCAAAATTTTCTCATGCATGTCATACTGGAGTGAAACGTGTGTTGCTGAGTATTGTCCTTTCCTGATTCCCGTCATTACGTTTCCCCGTTGGAGAGTGTTTAATCAATTCATTTTCTTCGATTGTAATCATCTCTTTCAATCGTGAAAACCAGTGATAAAGAAACGCATGCATGGGGACAGATATTAAAACGATGAGCTATGATTGGTACATGAGAAAATGAGAGACCACACGGAAAATAAAGTAAGTTGTTTCCAAAGAAAAGAAGTTTTCAAAGTCTTGTGTTGTCTTTCATTATTAGACAGAGAAACACATGCTGTATTAACATAATTATCTACAAAAGGGCACGTAAAGCAACAAATGTATAAATCCTAAAACTCACAGAAAGTCGAAGAAAAATGTTGAGAAAAAGGATGAAAAAGATATTATAGCAAGGAACAGATTGAAAACGTTATACAGTATATCAAAATATAATTTTGTCACCGACTGCATAATATGATTGAAGCATGAATGATGGCAGAGTAGCACATTGTCTGAATTTGTACAAGAAATACCTGAGCAATGATAATGGATATCAATTCACAGCGGGGACTTTATTCAAAGGGTCGGCAAAGATAAGTTTTCAAGTGTATATAGGTTTTATAATCTCTACAAGAAATGCATCATTTGTACAAGGCCAAACAAAAAGTTACTCTGTACAAACTTCTCACTCGTCCTAGTCGTCTGCTATGCTAACATGTGACATTGATGACGCGTAAGCTTGAATCTTTTTTTTCCTGCTAAGAGTATGCTTGTTATTTTGCAACGAAATTTTAATGTAATCGCTATGAATGTAAGCTTATTACCGGTGAAAAAAACACACATTTGAAAATATTTTTCAGAGTTTCCGGTATAAACCCGGATACTCACGCCGCGAACACAACGTCATCAGAATGTTCTGGGAAGTCTTTCACAGTCTTCAAGAGGAAGAGAAGAGAAAGTTTTTGGGTAAGTTGGTTTTACTTCGCATATTCATAGTTTTCTCCTGTTAAAACTCACAAGCATATATTTATTCTAGAAAAACACTGCATGAGTCATTGTAGTAGAGGCTACTATGTAATTTTTGGCTAACTTTGTCAATTTGGGGGGTGCTGAATCCCCAAAAACTTTGGTTCCATTTTTTGCAACCTCGTCTTCAGCCGCCATTTTGGATTTCAAAATGGCCGCCATAGCAAACTGTATTTTAAACAATATCTCATAGAGTGAGCATTGTAGAAGCTTCAAATTTGGTGCAAGATGCATGGATGTGATGTCCGACGCTCTGATATATCTTTTCCTGATATTGTGGGTTGTTTTGATACAATTTGTATTTTGACCCATATCTCATAAAGTGAGCATTGTAGAAACTTCAAATTTGGTGCAAAATGCATAGTTGTGATATCAGATAGTCTGATATATATTTTTCTGCTACTTTGGATTGTTTTGATACAGTTTGTAGGCTGCCATCTTGAAATTCAAAATGGCCGCCGTAACGTTTTTACCCATATCTCAGGTTGCAATTATTGTAGAACCATCAAATTTTCAAGAATGCACGTGCTTGTAGTATCCAACGTTCCAGTATAGCTGTTTCCTAATTGTGGATCATTAGATAGGCCACCATGTTGAAATTCAAGATGGCCGCCACAGAAAACATAATACTGTGGTAAGTGTCTTAGGTGAATTTGCCAAAATTGTCCTATATCTATAGACCGAATTCATTTCCAGGTCCAGAGTGACAGCCATCGATCTCTCCATTCAAAATGACCGCTATACATTCAAAATGTAAGGACGAGGTTCCAATGACGTCATCAAGCCATGTTGAAGGGCAAAAATTGCGTATGAGGGGGGGGGGGGGGGAGGGTGGTCATATACCACTGTCCCATACGTGTGGGCAAGCGCCGTGTAAGCGTTACATCCAGGGTATATGCGGTTCGCGTACTGCGCGCTAAAGCAATAACACACGGGATTTGTTTTTGCCTCTCAGGCAACACATTATTTTGCGTTGTGGAACCTCGTTAATGATTATATTTAATCCCAGTCAATAAATATTTGTACAAAAGCAGGCATTGATACAATTGAAGGTGATCTTCAAAAACTTGATGCTGCCTCGAGAGAATGAAGACAAACAAGGAAAAGTCTTGCAATGGCAAGAAATGCCATGGTTACCCTATCAGGCATCCCATTAACAAGCTTTTTTGTTGACCACGAACTTTGCTGGATATATTTCTGGAATAACACAGAATGAATAAGAAATGAATAGGCTTTTTCCTGATTGCCCTTGAGTGGGTCATTTTCAAATATCAAGACTTCCATGATGCTTACTGCTGTACAGCCAAGGATTCTAAAGGAGCAATATTAGCTCAGTTCTGTGGCACTTTGCATGAATCAGAATTCCCCCGCAATTTAGAAGACCATCACACAAGTGCAATCTCAAGAATTGTCACTGCATTGCAGCTGATGGATGTGGTGCTTGGCAATCAGGTATCGGAAACATTCAAGGGGGATATTCTAGAAAGCTATGAAAAGGGCCGTTTTCATGTTCTGTACTCAGAATTTGTATCTGGAAGAATTAAGATATATATATATCTCTGGAATAGTACGAGAAAGGCCAGACATTCACCTCGTGCATACACCCTGTATGATTCGATCCAAAGTCATTAAGCTTAAGAGAATCACCAACTTCTCATAACATTTCTACTGGTTCTACAGTCTGATAGACCTGTCATTATCCAGTCATTGCTGAACGATACAATTATCGGAAGGTGTAAGTTCTAAGTAGTTCCACAATCACTCTTCATCTCATAATTTCATGGCCTTCTCTTCATTCTCACTAACAAAGGTTCATTTTTCATACTCGTGCCTTAGAAACCCACAATACTGAGCCAAATAATCAGCCTCAAAGTTGAAATACTGAGCAGTCAATCCCATTTGACACAGAGATCACATCACGGAAAGAAAAGAAACAAAGGGTTCATGAAAGATGCCATGGGAGCTCTCATCCGTCACTAACAACGATGAAACAGATATCATCATTCCATTGCATGTATTAGATGCTACTTCAAGAGCAACAGGGAAAATTAGAGAATGATATCGATGATTATTACGTAGACACTGACATTTCAATTCTCCTGATGGATCTTGTAAATTTGTTTACTTACTGCATCGCATATTGTCTGCTCCATCACTGGAAAAGGAAATTATAAAAGTACAATTGACATTATTGACAGATTATGTTCTGCAGTTTGTTGTGAAAAAAAAAAAAGGTCTGCTTTTTCATGTCTTTCATGGTGCCGGTTGAAGTTGAAAATTTGAGGATGTCTCAAAGAGCAGATGTACTAAGAAGTATCTACAATGAATCATGCAGAATGTGCAATGACACAATCCATGCCTTCCAGAAGTTGGGTGTGGATGACTTCAACCTGGACAATCTCCAGTTTTACCTTCGTAGAGTCTTGACGCAACACAGCAAGAGAGCAAACCTCAGAACCTAATTTGTGCCTCTACTACAGGGGCATATGATATACAGCTGTATTACATTGTAGTTATTTCTAGGATATGCATTAACTGTTTAATTAAATTCTTTGAGCTTCCTACACCAACGGTAGCCACAGAATTCATTATCATGCTTATATCAAGAAATGCAAAAGTCATTGTTTCTGGAAGAATTTAGAACAAATTCTTCCCTGTTTACAGCCTTAAAGATAATATAAAGTTTTGGTATTACCTCAAAAGTTTCCCTGAATTTCCTTGTCTTAGTTTGTGTTTCAGGTTAAAGTACCTTTCATATAACTAACACTGTGAGACTTACTCGCCCCAAAGTGCTCTCATGTCTCAGTAATCATGCAATAATGGTTTCGTACCAGAGCCGCCGCCCTACGGCGGCGGCGAGGTAGTACACGTATTGTGCGAATATCACTGCGACCAGCAGCGTGCAGCCCCATACGCATACTGTGTAGCTAACTGCGACCAGCAGCCCCATACGCATAGCTAAATGGGGCTTCGCATTGTAGCTACAGGATCATGACAGATTTAGTATCGCGGGTAAATATCGACTTAAAATCCAAAAATTTCTTCAATTTAAAGACTTACCCGTTAAGTTGAAGTATTGAAAACAGGCTTTGGGCAACGTTTGGTTTTGCCAATAGTCCCTTTCTGTTCGAATTGATGACTGAATGTGACTCGGTCGAGAGGACCTTGGGAGAGCTACACTGAATTGACGGCTAGCGCATGCGCACACAAACATCTTATCCATTCATGGATTTGAAATTTGTTCGCATGTGATGTGTGCGTGTGCGCTGGCCGTAGTAATCAGTGTATGTAGCTCTCCCAAGGTCCTCTCGACAGAGTCACATTCAGTCATCAATTCGAACAGAAAGGGACTATTGGCAGAACCAAACGTTGCCCGAAGCCTGTTTACAAGACTTCAACTTAATTGGTAAGTCTTTAAATTGAAGAATATTGTGGATTTTAAGTTGATATTTGCCCGCGATACTAAATCTGTCATGATCCTGGATGCTACAATGCGAAACCCCATTACGCTATGCGTATGGGGCTGCTGGTCGCTATGCGTATGGGGCTGCTGGTCGCAGTTGATTGCATGATTACTAAGAAATGAGAGCACTTTGGGGCGAGTAAGTATCATTGCAGTGTTAGTTATATGATAGATACTTTAACCTGAAACACGGAAATTCAGGGAAACTTTTGAGGTACCAAAACTTTTTATTATCTTTAAAGTACTGTGACTTTAAAAACACATGAAGAAATTGAGCCCAAAAGACATTATCTAAGTGACTATCCCATGAATTTTTAGAGTATAGGGCTAATATTGTAAACTCTGCAACCAAATCGTCTAAATGGGGCATTTAGTAACTCAGAAACAGTTATTAGGAGGTACTTTTGAAAGTCATTTGTTTTGACACCAGAATCACATGATTTCCCATTCACAAATTCTACCCAAACGCAATGCTTTCAAAGGAATGTTTCCCATGGCAGCCATTTTGCATTTCAACATGGCAGTGTACGGTACCTACAGGAGAGGAAGGACTCCTGCCTACGCAATTCACTGGAGTGATTGGCTTGGATACACATGAGTGCTCCAGCATGCTTGAGTTTGCAGTTTAAAGATCTTACAGCACCAAATATGGTCGAAATCCATCTTGAATTTCAGGAGTGGCGGCCAATATAATCACATTATTACAGAATGTGTAGATCCTATGTGTGTGTGTGTTTTATTTTAAAGAATGTACACTGTACGTCACCATAAACATTGATATGCCTCAAAGTTGCTTGTGACCCGAAATATTAGCTGAAAATCAGTCATTTTGAATATTAAGATGGCAGCCTCGAAAGTGATCTGCAATTACAGCTAGGGGAAAAGTGCAACTGAATGTTCAACATCATGAGCCTGGTTTATGCCCGAAATGTGAACTTTCTGTACTGCTTACAACATGAGTTATGGGTCAAAAATACATTATGGCATGGCACCTATAATATGAAAATGAACAATCGTTTCAGAAAAAAGATGTTTCCGAACGTCTGATAGCATACGCATGCTCTTTCCCTCAAATTAGAACCTTCAATGCATACGATATGAGATACAGTCCCAATTACATATTGCTGTGGTGGCCATTTTGAATTTCAAGATGGCCGCCAACGAAAATGATCCATCATTTAAAAAAAAAAGAAATTTTTATATTAACTTGTCTTACATCCTAAGCATATTTTTTTACCCCAACTTTATACTTTCCATAATGCTTACAACCTGAGATATAGGTAAAAATATATTTAGCTATGGCGGCCATTTTGTATTTCAAGATGGCTGCCTAAAATTGTATCAAAACAATCTACAATATCAGAAAATTGTGTATCAAAATGTCTGACATTATAAACATGAATTTGGCATCAAATTTGAACCCTTTATGATGCTCACATTATGAATATTGGGTCAAAATACAGTTTGCTATGGCGGCCATTTCAACATTCAAAATGGCGGCTGAAGACGTAGTTGGAAAAAATGGAACCAAAGTTTTTTGGAATCAGCACCCCAAAATTGACCAAATTAGTTTAAAATACCACTTTTGGTACGAAAATCTCACGGGACCCACTACTTCGAAATAGCAGACTGTACTTTTAGATATTCTGTGTGAGATAATGATAAACTGCTAATAAATAAGTCTATTAAAAACATTGTGCAAAGTTTACGCTTTGAATTTTTAAGCATGCACAGGCTATCTGTGGAAAATGGGAAATAAACTAGAGCAGTTGCCGATGATTTTGTGCGTGTATGTGTGTATGTGTGTGTGTGTGTGTGTGTGTTGTATAATGATGAGCAAAGCAGAAGAAAAAACCCCCCAAAAAACAAACAAATACAAAAACAAAAACGAGCAACGTTTTAGCGCATTCATATTATACATGTATGTGTGTTGTTTCATTCTATAGCTTTTGGATCAGTGGGAATCAGTGGGAATACTGGGGGATGGTTGTTCAAATCCTTGTGGGATTCATTTAAGAGTACATTATACCTATTGTTGTGTGAAAATTATTTGCTTCAGAATGGTCTTATATTCAAGTAATGTGCAGTTTAATGTTTCCAGGTTAGCATGCCTGTACAGTGACGGGCGATTAAACTGCACATTACTTGAATATGAGACCATTCTGAAGCAAGTAATTTTCACACAACAATAGGTATAATGTACTCTTAAATGAATCCCACAAGGATTTGAACAATCACCCCCCCCCCCCCCATCATTCCCACTGATCAGTTACTACCCATCCCCTTTAAGAGAGCTTGTGCTTGATCAAGACAATTTGCCAGTTGTCCCTGAACCCGGATTGACCTTGCAAGGATTTCATAATTATTAAACAAAAGAAAATTGAGATCCTTATGTCCATATGGTCATTCTTTTCCTTGATTAAATGCCGACTCAGATGGAGCTCAATCAATCCAGAAAAGAAAACCATAATCACTTGTTCAAAATCATATCATGCATAAGCAGAAGTTTGGGCTATGAAAATAGTTGGACCAAGGAGGTTCGAGAGATGGAGTTACAACTAACTATAATTATTCAATCAGCTGTCAGTTTTCTATGGATCGACAAAAGAATTCCACAGGTGCATTTGTGCCTTTGATGTTCGATGCTTGAAGCCGCCATCTTTCTGAGCAATCTGAAGATTCATTTTTAACGCTAACATAATATCGGGTATATGCTGCTCGTTTATATATCGAATGCAATGAAATTTACCTAATGATAAAGCATATAAAACAAAAATCAATTCCGTTCGAAAGTATGTGCAAAAGTGTAAATCTGAGCTGTATTTTGTGAAAGTGTTTGAACTTTTACCCTGATGGAAAGCCGGTTGTATCACTTTTCTCCTCATTTCCGCCAAATGAAACTAATATGGTATCATCTTCAAGTATGGTTCTTTATAAATTAATATGTCAGATTAGCGTACAGACACGTACAGTCGAGTAATTTCGATATGTAGTTCAGCAACATTTGAGCAATTTCTATTCGCCGACCCCCGTGCCTAATTACCATTGTCTACCGCCCATCGTTTGTAAGTAGGGATAGCGAAAAGTATAATTACCATCATAAAGACATATCTTCCATTGAGAGTGATGAGTCATGATGCAATGCCACATGAATCAATTGTCTTCCTATCTGTGAGACAGCTCCAGTTTGACACATACTTCAAATTTTTTTTTGAGTGGCGGCTTCGAGCATGGGATCAAAGCGAATAAGACTGTTGTGACTCCATTTCTCGAACCTCCTTGGTTGGACCATCTGAGGGAAGTGTACTAACATTAAATAAGAATGTGTCATAAATTGCATCCCTATTATAGGATTTCTCACTGGAGCCACACATGTACCTGTTGGGGGATTCGGAGTGATCGGTCCTCGGATACGGCACATGGGTGGGGAACTCAGTTGTCGCGGGCAACTACCAGAGAAAATGTGCCCGGAAGTAAACACCTACCAGGGGTACGTTGTGCTACATCTCCCCATGTACAGAAGCAAGAAGCGCCTGGAATTTCGGCTGAAGAAAGCCCTCAACATCACCGAGGGTTTCCACAAGTTACCTCTACCTTAAAGGGAAGAATGGAGGGAAGCAACAACTATGCGCTTCAGAGGCAAGGACACATTGACATGTTTCTGATTTCGAGAATGTATGTGCCTAATAGAATTAGTCATGGCGAAAGGATGAAAGAGGGAAAAAAGCCAACAACGAACGTATCTGAACACAGGGTGCATATCTTTCAAAGACATCAAATCTTATGGATGCAATCATATTACCATTCCACCCCTTCTTGCAGATTTGTGCATAGTAGGATGTCTTGCGTTGCAACTGAACTGTACATATGCATCAAATATGATAACTCATTTATTTATTATTATTCTCTCTTTTTTACAATCACTGCACTCTAAGAAAAATTTCACTAAAAATTGAGTAAAACGGCCACATGGTCAGAATTGAGTAAAGTTTTAACCACTCCTAGTTGAGTAAAAGTTTGGTCGTATTTGAGCTCCTCTTTTACCCAGTGAAGAGTAAAATTTGTTTTGCTTTATTATTGAGTAATTTTATTTTTACTCATTTTTGACCATGTGTCCATTTTGATCGGGGTAATGTGTAAATTTGATTTTAATCCCAGATGACTATTCTGATTTTTAACCATCTTTGGCCATGTGTCCATTTTGATCGGGGTTATGTGTAAGTTCAATTTTACTCCCAATTGACCATTCTGTAGAACACGAGGAAAGTGTAAATTGTTTTTTACTTTTGTGGCAAAACAATTTTGGTTGGCCTGCTTACGTATTTGCAATGTACAATTCATTTTAAAAGTACAGTTTGATATACATGACATAACAAACACGTGAAATGTGACTTGCACATTCTCATGGTACATTTGAAGTTGACAAGGCAAGCTAGCAAGTGCATGCTACAGACCAAAAATAGTTTGCGACATAAATCCCAAATAAGTAACACATGACAAAAAATATATCGTTATTACCTTTATTGTGAAGGTAAACAAATATTTTTTTTTGAGCTGAACTATTCATCCTCTTAGAAATAAAACATATATAACAAACATACACGAAAAGCTGGTAGTATGTTATACTTTAAACTGCATGAAATAAGGAAAACAACAACATGGAATTCAGTTGTTACTTACAACTTATTTTTCTCTGGAACATTGATTTAGACTGTGCTTACATGCAGAGCATGTAACATGCATGCAGAACTTTACATGGTACAAAAAAATAAAGCTTGCGATTAACCTGTCACAACTTTTCTTTTCCATGTATAACTAAAATAAACTGTGATTTATCTCAAACATCTTGTGCTATACATCACTTCCTTTCCAGTCTCTGGTAGGATTAAAGTGTGGAACCAAATGGAATGACACTCTGATTCTAGGTCTTCTCAAAGCTTCAATTACAACATTTACAACTCATTTCTCGATTTTGGTCCAATCTAAACATTTGTTATAATTTCTTGTGTTATAACACAAAAATCAAAACAAGGATACCCGCACAAAGTACAAGTGTTTCTTTCCTAATATATGGTCAATATCCTTCCCATGTGAAGGCACAAGACTTTCATCTGTTGAGAATGAGAAGGGCGTTAAGTGGTCTTGAACACTATGGGTTTTGTGGCAACTTAACGCCCTTATCATTCTCAACCGACGAAGTATTCTAACAAGATTATAGCAAGGTCAATATTTTGGTTGCTCTACATTTATATTCCAGCAAAGTCTTATATCACATAAATTGTAAACCTTGGTCTTATAGAACACCCTTTGCAAAATATATGGCCATCTGAACACACATGAAATTGAGTTGTTACTTTTAAGTTCCTTTATACACTCCAACTTTATACACTGAAATAGACTGTCTTTATGCATGCAGAGCTTGTACACATGTAAAATTTTACATGATAGGAAAATAAGGCATGCAGTTGAATGATGACACTTCAAGTTATGATTTTTCTTAACCGGTTAATGTAAACTAGCTGTAGACCCTCTCAAAGGACAAAATAATCAATAAGTTGGTACACGTACATGATATTTAATTCTTCACATAAAGGAACCAGAAACATGTCTTCAATGGGCACAGACATACAAGTATAAAGGCGCATTTATACCGTATCTGGCACGGTATCATGGCGCAGCATTAACGCGATATCTAAGCCGTGATTGGTTAACGTGTTGAACACTCTGCGCGCAGAGTAGCGCACTGACCAATCACAGACTAGATATCTTGTAAATGCTGTGCCGTGATGCCGTGTAAACGAGACTTAACACTGAAAATTAACCAAAATTATAATGTGGAATAAGCACCTCCAGCAGAAGGCCTCAAAGATATATTTTTGTCTGTTTCAGATTTGAAGTAAATTTGCCATTTGGGGAAATACATCACCAGAGTATATTACACTTAGATATAGCATTCAGCTCGTCCTAACTCAACTTAAAAAAAAAAACAACAACACAACATTCACATGTAATTACAGAGGTATAATGCTGCCGTACTATATAAGAACCTGAAATGCAATCCACGAATACACGATTATTATTATTTTTTACAACATACTGAGGTGTCTGCCCCTAACCATGAAGTTAATACCAGTCTTCAGCTGAACATTTGTCTACTTCTTACTAAAATGGTAGTAGGCTCTGAAGGCCTTTACTGCCCCTGTTTCTCTGGCACCTGCTTCCACCCCGTAAACCACAGTGACCAAGATCACACACATGGCTCGAGCCCCTGCTGGATACTCCAGATCAAAGATCTGAAATATCTTATAATAAGAGGTCAACAGCAGATACGAGGCCCTTTCTCTCAAACACTGGCTCTCCAGAATGACGAAGCACTGAATTGGCTGGCAGACATCTTTCCCTCCCATGGTCTTTTCGGTAGGCTTCGAGACTGGTTCCTAGCTTCCTGCAAATAATAGATATAAAAAAGTATATCTAATCTTATGGTTCACAAAGTTTGAAAAACGAAATTTGCTGTTTCTTCCACTATACTGGAAAGAAATAGTTTCGATCAAAAAATAAAGATCTGAAAGAAACGACTACCATCAATAGTGATAAGAATTATTTCATTCCCGTGGTGATATTTTGAAATGATTGATTTCAGTCAATATTGCTTTAGGTTAAAAGTTTGCAACACATCACCCAAATCTTTGTGATTAATACTCTATGCATTTTCCTTCCCCTGTTGGACTTGTAAGTAATCCTATATATAGTTTAATAATAGGGCCAGCGAGTTCTGGTACGGGTAAAATTCAAATGGTTACATTTCTTATCATTTTAAGCGATTCAAAGTTCACATGCCAGGACCCTATTACATAAAACTTGACATCAGTAATACCTGAAATATAACCTTGACATATAAGCTTTCAGACAAAGAGATGTAAACATTTTAGTAGCACATAACAGTTACTGGAACTTTGTATTCAATACACATTCCTTTTTGATGAAGCATCAAAGTGTTCATGTTTTGACTTGCTGTATGGAGATGTGACCTATGCTTACACAAAATTTTTCAATTTTCTTCACTAATACTGCTTTTGCTACAAACATTTTACATACCTTTTGGCAGTCGATGAAACACTCTAATGACTCTTGGAAGAGGCTCTCCCCCCTTTTTGATGACTTCTTGCCCGGGAACAGATGTGACAGCATAAGAAAACCCAGATTTGCCTGTTCTACTGTTAGTGGAGTACACAAAAAGTCTTTATTAGAATATGAAAGATTTTAGGCTACATATGTCTTCACACCACAAATCAATCCTGGCATATTTTCAATTCACATATCAGCTTTATATCTCTTAAAATTCAAGGCTTATCTTATAACCAGTGGGGGATTGGGGGCGAATAAGCCGCTGCCACCCCTTATTTGGCTGATTACACATTTTTAGTCATCACACGCAAAAAAAAAAAATCAACCACAGCCCCTCCCCTTTTATTATGCTAATATTTTTTTTTTATAGTAATCACATGAAAACACGGCAAAATTTTCGCCCGCCCCCTCCCCCTCCATCCCCTTTTAAGAATCCTGGATCGGCCTGTGATGACTTTGGATTATTATGCAGATTTGCAGACATTGCACACTGCTCTTTTGTGGAAGAATTGGTGGTGTGCTTTGTATTTGGGGAAGGTGCCCAATTTTAGGTTGGGGCTACAACAAAGATTTAAAAAAAAGGTTAATGTGATGAGCAACAACAGAAGCCACGAACAGCAGTAGTTGGAAGTAGCTTGATTCCAGCACTTGCCTCGGTGTCAGATGTTGGAAAGAGCACACACGACCCTTGGTGCTGTTTTTACTGAATACACCATTTTGAAGAATGCAATGGAATAAAACACTTCTGTAAATCCTATTACATCTACATAATGAGGGATGATGAAGTGTATATCACATCATTTTAAAATCAAATGTAATGTGTTATACCGTGAAATGGGGGACGGAACAGTTGGGTGACTTTGGACAGGAATTGTTTTACTTACATTTTTTTTTTTTGGCTGTTTTTTTTTTTTTTTTTTTTTGCAAATATTTTTGTAGGTTATGAAAGGGGGATGTGTGAATATTTGAATTACTGCACTTCTCTTGTATATTGCAAGCAGCACAATAATGTAAGTGAAGTTGTCTGAATTGTCCAAAGTCCCCCGCCTGTCAAATGTCCCCTCAGTTTACGGTACCTATCAATAATTACACACCTTGCTGGTGAAGTCCTCATCACGTTTTTCTTGTACTCCAAATTTCACCTTCCACCCTGGAGAAATTCTGTTCCCATAGTCCAGAATGCAAGATGATACTACTGGCCACTTTGTGAAGAGAAGGTCCCCCTTTCCATCAAATAGCTTGTTGTAATCCTGCTCAATCTGCAAAGAAACAAGAAACAACATCAACAAAACATGTTTTTGCAGATATTTTTTTTGTCTGTTAATTTGCCTGTTAGATCTTGAATTCTCACCATCGTTGTTGCACAATAGTCTACTGAGTCTGAAGGAAAAGATAGCAGACAGCTAGACTATATACGGGATGTAACTTACCAGTACAATATTATTGTAGAGTTATATTCTTTTTCTACATCATTACATGTATGTAGTTGAAGGTTTCAAACTGTGTCTCTTCGGCAGATTTTTGACAGTTTGGAAATGTGCCTTGAGGTAAATCTAGATACATTTTCAAAATGGCAAATTCCACAGAACAGACACAGTTTGAAGCCTTTGAACTAACTAGTAACATGATGTAGACTCTCCTGCATTATTCCACCTCTTTGACTTTGTTACAAAATATTTGTTGTAATCTGTGCATCCAGACGTCACACAAATCAAAGGCAAGCCTCAAGGCTTCAAACAAACCAGTAGACAGTAATATCTACACTAGGCGTATAGTATAGACTATAAAGATGTCTATAACTTGTCTTATTCTACAGGCGTAGTCTGACAAAAGTAGATCTAACAAGTCTAAAAAGGCCCGATCTAAATTACTAAATACTAAAAAGTAAGAGTAAGAACGTTCTTGCACTTACAGACTTTACATACATGTACTTATCACTTAGATCTAACTTGTTAGATCTACTTTTGTCAGACTTAATTTTAATTAAGTAATAATGAAAAAAAATATAAAAAAATCTCCATTGGCATTGCCGGTATGAGTATTGGACCTGTGTCAGTGACTATCGACTAGGTCGAACCTGGGCCGGCCGGCCGGCCATTGAAGAGCCAGCCCCGAGGGCCGGCCGCCGAGTACATACGCTTGAAGTGCAAAACCAGCTGCTGTGCGGCGCGGGCAAGGTCAACGTAGTCGTAGGTACCACTTCCGAACCACGAACGGTACCATAAAATACAATCAAATAACTTGAAGCATCTACATTGTTAGAAAGAAATACCGGTATACTGTTAATCTATACTTACTTCTAAAGTTGGGGATTTGGTCAACAAGACCCCATTGATGCAGCAAAAAAGCAACTTCGCTGTCCGCCATAATGCTTCGTCCCTGCGCTGTCGATGTCGCGTCGAAGTACCTGGTAGTTGCTAGTTTGGCTTTACACATGCATGTTATGCACGTGCGCGCGCAAGTGTAAAAGACCAGTCATCCGCGTGTTACCATGCTTTTTACACCTAACTTAGCAATATCGCGACTGGGCTGGCCTGGTACAGTGTAAACAGCGAGAGTGTAAAATGCAGTTTACTCCGAGTTGAGTAAGATAATGGAGCAAACCTTACTCACGAAGAAGAGCAAAATGAAAGTATGTAAATATTGAGTAAAAAGGGATAAAAAGAACAAGTTTGCTCAATAAAGGCGAATTTGCCGCTGATAAATGTGCAATCTTGCTCAATATTGAGCACTCTTGAGTTTACTTTAGCAAAATTTTACTCCATGGATTTAGAGTGTGCTCCCAGTGGTAAACAGTGGCTTTAGGCCAGTTCGGGGTTGCGCATAAGCAGAAAAGGGTCATTTGTACCAACAGGGTATGTTTGTTAACAAATTTACTGACACAAGCATCTGTGGTGATGTAATGATTATTCAAGTAATCCTTTAATATGGTGCTTGCCAACACATCCACCTGAGAGCAAAAGTGGTATTTGGCAGCATCAAATGATAAAAAAAGAGGATTGTTTGTACTTGAAATGCACAGTGATAAATAGGATGCTTTCCCAAGTGTTAATTGACGGACCACTCTGGTCACCTGGTCTACGCAAGTTCTTCCTTTGTTTGAAAATGACTGATGAATTCCATAAAATTGTTACGTCAGGCAAGCTTATATATTTATATTTTGTTCCTTGGAAAACGAGTGAAGTGGCTAACCAACTATAGGGAAAAGATAATTTGTACCCCTGTGCACATGGACTAACTCCGAACTGACTTACAAGTCTTAGACTAGAAAACATAAACTATTCAATTGGTATGATTGTAGAAACACCTTGATATGCATGTCTTCATGTCTACACAATGAAATTCATGCACGTGACATTTTAATATTACGTGAGACTCTTGCACCGTTACAGCTTTAATAAATATGATAAAATGAATACTTGCCTTCAACTATTGTGATATCTTTCAATCATTATAGCAAGGTTTCTGAACATATTGCACGCGTTGCACGTGTTCGCCAATTATTTCAAACTTTATTTTGCACTGGGATGTTGTAATATAAGGTGTACTGAGAACTGAGACCATTTTGTTTTGAAAATTTAGCATACTTTGCAAGTATTTTTTTTTCTTGGGTTGTAAACTATTATTATATCAAAGACATGCTCTTTCAATGAATTCACAGATTTTTCATGTAGGCAAAATGCTTTCTTTAATCTCTTTTCGTTTTTACCGCTCTTTAGTGTTGTAAGTTTTGATTTTTCTTTCTGTATTCTTATAAGTCTTCATCCCTCTAACATTGCCTTGCTTCCACATAATAATTACGTGAATGTCGTCATACATTGTTATACAACAGTTAATATTCATAGATTACAGCATGGCATCTCAAAAGATGTGTGGAAAAATGATTTTCAGCAGAATATCATCAAATTCAGAAACTGCCAGATATCAAGGGTTGTGATGATCGTAATTATGTAGTAGACTTCAGATTCTTTAGATAATGGTTCTATTACAGTCACACATTCGGTGAAAATCAAAAGAAATAAAAAGAAGGAACACACATCTCACATGTATTGCCAGATACAGTGCTTTTCGTATACATGTAGATGCTTGATACGGCACTGTATACTCGTCTGTAGATCTTTAAACACGTTCCCTATCATAGATAAAAAGAGGGGAAAAGGTTTGGTCTTGAAAGCGAATTTGAAATATATAGTAATAGTAAATAACTGACAGTGCTTTGCTAGCCTTATGAATATCGGTCAAATTTCATGTGATGATTGCACTTGGTAGCACCGTAAACTTTTCGAATCCAGCTCTGATGTTCTAAGTATAAATGCCAAATTAAGGGAAAAAATCCTAAAATGTCATTACGTATTCTCTGAATTTTTGAATGTGTCAAGGAGTGTAAGTGTAGTATACGTACTGCTATAAGAATCATCTTCGAGTCAACTCACAGTACAAAGGTTCTAAAATTGATGCTCCGTATGTCACGTTCTCTATATTTCCGTGCAGCCAACCTCTATAGACCGGTTCTGTAATGATTCAGACTTCGTGCATGCATGTTCACAAGAGTTGCCCTTAACAACCACAAAGCTTGCCGGAGGCTTGCCCTACCTAGCAACAACAACTAAGTGAATTTTTGCCTACTGAAGTAATAGTTGGAGGGAACAGGTCAATGAAATGCTTTGTCACTGGGCTGTAGGAAAAGAAACATCCATGAAGTGTAATACATTACAGAGGCGGTCTATTATAGCAAAGACTTTGTGTCATTGCAATGCTCAGCTGCGTTCAGATTTAAAAAGAAATACAAGCACAAACAACAAGAGAATAGTCCAGCCTTGGACAATAGCTGAAAAGTGTTTTATCACTTGCTTTCTGTAATCATGAATAGAAATAAATGTAATGTATTCTCGTACGTGTTCGAATCCTATATTCGTTATACTTATATCATTATGCGCCTTGAAGGACAGAGTTACGATGAAATGAATCACCCCGTTGAGATTCATGTACTCCAAATAACCAAACTCTTACTGTGATGAATGATTCTACCATTAAAATGTATTTTACCAATGTATTGCATAGTATGTAGTTCTCGTTTTCACATGTACACTGAAATTCGTGAAAGTTTTACTTTTTTTTGATCGTAAGAAATCTTGGATACCTCTCGTCATTTTGAAATGATATACAATGTAGCACCATATTATTACAATACTGTTGCTTTAATGGAATAATCTCGCGTCAGCAAGTTGTTTTGATGTATTTCTTTTGGGGACAACGCTTTGGAAATTGTTTAGAAATAGATGTATCATTTGAATTATATTAGAACAGCAAGTGTCAATGTTTAATCTACCTTTCCTACGTATACATTGCAGTTCACTTTTGACTGTCTTGAATATTTCAAAGATGTATTCATATATTGATTGAAGTTTGGTCAAAACATCTATAAATGTTCTATTTCTGTAATGTTCAAATTTTGCAATTTTGCAAATTTTAGTACTGAGCCTCATTGGAAGAGCGTATTTAAACATTAATAGTATATTGTATAGTATAATAGCGTATTTTTGTGCCATGGCTCAATATTCCAGCGAAGTAATTGATTGCGTTTGAAATATTAGACTTTCCTTAATGTATAATCTGCAGTTCATTTTTGGCTGGACTGACTAGCGTAAGACAACCAGGTGTATTTGTATATTTGCTGCCAGCGCTCGAAATGTACAGAAAATCTCTGATGATGCTGTCACTCAGACTCAATGGAATAAACTTGGGCAGAGTGGAGAAAAACGGGAAAATAGCAGTCATAAACACATAAAAAGCCCAGGTAAACGTACCACAAAGGATATATATATATATATATATATATATATATATATATATATATATATATATATAGTGTGTGATGATGCTGATATTCCTACCGTACGCCTCTGTCATCTTAAATGAAATTATAGTTGAGACAATGTAGATAACAGAAGATGTCGGTTTCATGCGACATCTTCTGTTATCTACATTGTCTCAACTATATATATATATATATATACATATATATATATATATACATATACATATATACATTGTTGCAACATTCAAGTTGATCCTACTTATTGTGTAATGCTTTCATCGTATTTTATTTTGTACAGAGATGTTTTATGCTTAAGAGTCGCGAAATCAGATCACAGCACAGATTATAAACGTACAGTTAAACCTGTCTTATCTAGCGGCCACCTGTCTACAACATGCACCTTTTGGTCTCTCTTGGTGGCCGCTATGGACAGGTTTGACTGTATTTATAGGGGAAAGCAGGTTGTTATAACAGAAGTCACTCCTCAAAGTGATTTTTCTAGGAAATACATGTTTGTCGGTGTCAAAAATTAATGTACTTTGATGCTGGTAAATGAGGTTTGTTCATTAAACATTATCTCATGGATCAAAAATGAAAATCTTCGTGTGTTACACAATTGTCGTACGTGTATCTTATTGACGATGTCGTACTTTTTCTTTGTCTACCTTACTTTCTGTTCGTCTCTTCGTGATGTTGCCCTCATCCATCCTTTCCTTTCCTCTTTATCTAGATTAGAATGTCGTATGTGAGTTCAAAGTCAAAAAAGAAACCCCTCCCCCAGGCCGTGTCACACCTTTCCGTGCAAGTCTTGCGTGCGACTTGTGAATAACAATTTTTACTACCCGGAGATCCCCGCAGATGACCCGCAGATGACAGTACCTACCACGTATCTCACTCGTAATCGCCCGGAGGTGCGCAAGCAAATCTTTTGACCCGCAACCATGTTTAGGCCCAGTCACATCTTTCCGGGCATGCTACGCGGGCTTGTTGTGTGTGTTGATTTTCCAGCATACCCGACAATTTCTGAGGGCGGACAAGGATTTGGGCGAGCCAGAGCATGTGTCTTGATACTTGCTGGACGCGTTCTACTTAAATTCTACTTGCGGGTATACTGTGTGACATGTGTACCACTCGCGTGGGTGCTGACAAGTCAGTGAAGGAATTCCTCTGAAAGAATGGCACAAGTCCCACAGAATGTATTTCCATTACGCTCTTCGTTCACCATGTGTGTTCACGGGCATTCCCCGTTCCCTGTGACTCCGTGCTTTATTGCGCAATCACACGGAGGCAGAGATATCAGGGAGCTTTAGATTTTAGACGCGCGGACGTTCAGAGGAAAAAAAAAAAAACATGGTCTGAGCGTGCGGAGTAACTTGACGTGCGCTATTGCGCACACTCAGACCTTGTTTTTTTTTTTTCCTTTGAACGTCCGCGCGTCTAAAATCTAAAAGCTCCCTATTCAAAGGCTGGGCGCCGCGTCGCAGCCTTTAAACAAGGCGACTCGCTCTGCGTGCCCCCGTATAGCGCGTTTACCCCACAAACCTGTTGGCCGGCGAGCGGAGCGAGCCGCTTTTATCCACTCGTTCAGGGATGTGTACTTTTGTCGTTGTTGTTGCTTTATATTCTTTGACAAATTTGCGTACAAATTTGACGCAGAAAATACACACGGCACCAAGGCAAGCCTCGTTAATATTAAGTAGAATAAGAATAGTTAACCAATCATAATATATTAACGAGGCTTGCCTTGGTGCCGTGTGTATTTTCTGCTTCAAATTTGTACGCAAATTTGTCAAAGAATATAAAGCAACAACAACGACAAAAGTACACATCCCTGAACGAGTGGATAAAGGCGGCTCGCTCCGCTCGCCGGCCAACAGGTTTGTGGGGTAAACGCGCTATACGGGGGCACGCAGAGCGAGTCGCCTTGTTTAAAGGCTACGTCGCATAACCCCGGGGCGCTCCATTGTACAGTTGTAACCCGTTCGGGCTGGTCGCAATTAGCATGTGATTAGGCACGGTAGGCGACGCCATGCCTTGGTTTCCCCCCCTGTGTCCAATCAGTCGATTCGCAGTTTGCAGAGTGTATCCGATGTCTCGGTCTACTCTGGGAGTAAAGTGAAACGCCATTCTTGGCATGCTGGCTCAATAAGCTCAAACTCCTTTGCTTTACACTGTAGATCCGCGCTGACACACCGACGAATATTGGTAAGTCAAAAAGGAGTTAAGTGACTGCCATTCTGTTAATTTGATATCCACGTCATTCATTAGAATGGAGGTTGGAAGACAATACAACGTATAACAGGGGCCGCGGAACGTTTTTCAGTGTGTGTGTGTGTGTGGGGGGGGGGGGGGGGGCTGCGGGACCGGGAGGGGTGAGGGTGGCAAGGTCAAGACCCCCCGCTTAGACGGGAAGAATCTAAGGGCGGAATCTTTGGGAATTGAAATTCATGAGTGTTGTGAATTTTTTCGATTTTTTTTTCCGATTTTTTTTTTTTTGACGAACCAAAAGTGTGTGTGTGTGTGTGTGTGTGGGGGGGGGGGGGTGGGCTGCCAGCCCCCCCCCCCCCCCCCGCTTCCGCGGCCCCTGGTATAAATGAAATAAATTATTATAGCCGAGGTATGCTGCACAAATTTAAAAAGACTTAAAGAAATGGGGATAGCCTTTTTTTTTGGCCTACCATGATGGATGAGTCTTTTGACGTAGGGGTATTTTGACTTACCCCTTTCGAAGGGCAGGGGAGGTAATATTACCTTTACTATTATGTCAGTACCAAGTCAAGGTATTTAAACGAGTACATTTCAATGAAATAAAACAAAAAACCAGAGTTTCTTTTTCCTAATTCGACTCATTTTTTTTTTCATATCTGTTCCCCTATTGCAGTAAAAACATTTGCCAATATACCATTAACCGCTATAGGCTATGTATAGTTTTGAAGGCCTTGGACTCCTCACAGCGTTCTGACATGGGTCATTGTTCATGAAACACCTCGATAAACTATAAAAATAGAGTATAGGGCTAGTCGAATTATGCTAAGATTACAACCTGATTCTCATTCGTTGTATCCTTGAGAACTTCTCGATCAAAGAAGACATGTTCACTCTCTTATTTCTATGTTTAAAATGATAAAAAAAAATATTCCTTCATATTCAAGAATTGAATTGTAGGCTGGAACTCACTCTTAAGATTAAGATTACCCAAACCAAATCATTAATATTTCAAGCTCTCATTTAAACAATAGATATGCCAAGGAGTACAATGATCTTATTTTGGATCCAAAGCCTTCTCGCACTTTCGATAAAGGTATACTGTAAGGAGACTGCCTACCGATTCCAAGTTTTTGTCGATAGGAAATGATTGTTATCCTGTAATATTATTATCACAGGTAATCACTACAAGTTATAGGTTGTTATATGAAGAGTTTGTTCGCAAAAACCGATAAGTTCATTTTTGGACATTTTGAAGTATGGTCTCTGTCATAAAGTACAAAATAATACCTTTAAATGATTTATTGGTCACTACATACAAAGGTAAATTTTTGAACTTATGGTCAAAAGAAGCAAAAGTTTTCTTATTATCCTCTTTATTTCTCTTGACCTTTAATCGCAAATATCTCCATTTGGCAAACATGGACTTATCGGCTTTTGCGAACAAACTCTTCATATTGTTCCACTTCTTTTTTCCCTTGTATCTTTTCTTTAATTTCGTTGTGTGCATGTACCAGTTGTAATATGTCATTTTTTTCTTTCAAATCATGTATCTCATATTTCTATATTGTATTGTATTCGTAATTTTGATGTTCCGGACCCCATGGATCTAGACCAGCGATGTCCTGCCGGCATCGCTGAATATGGGCTATCTACAGATGTAGCTGTTGTCTGTTATACGGAAAATGAAATAAAATCAATCAAACACCTATTACAAAATGCTAACTGCATGAACTGATACAATGATCTGTGCCTGAGGTTAGTTCACAACGCCTTTGTAAGGAGATCGATAATTCACCTGTTGCTTATTCCCGCAATGTACTTCCATCTCAGATGACACATACACACACACACAGATATACAAATAATATATACATATATATACATACGTGTCCATATATGAATCCAGGATTAGTGAGACATGATATGTGCTCGTAATTACTTTACTAAAGAGACACATCTTTGGGGAGATAATAACTTAAGTGTCTCCTATTACTGTCTCCATCATATACATGTCATATCTCATTCAACCTCATGCTTTACCGCTGACATCGCTTATCTACACCATGTCTTTCTAAAGCAGGATCAAGATATTATATAATTATATATATATATATATATATATATATATATATATATATATATATATATAATATGTGTGTGTGTGTGTGTGTGTGTCCTGCCATGATTCTCTATAGATAGACGAGAGTAATGATAACGGTACATCCTTCTCTTCATCCTATATAAATTTTACCGTCTAAACGAAAGGAGTGGATATTCATTATTTTTCATCTCATCTCGAATCACGTCATTTCAAAGATGTAAAATTTATTTATTTGCAATAAGAAGTGCAATCACTTTAGTCAGCTGCAGCTCCCATTCTGGTCAGGTTGTATCATTTCATGTTTTTTTTTTCCGCATTATCATTGTGCACAGAAGAGTTCTAACAGTTGCGATTGCATGATGTACTCTAATGTCTGTATGCACGATTGTGAAACAGAATTAATTGATAAATCAATCAAACAAACAAACAAAACAAACAAACAAGCAAACGCACGCTACAAGTCAGTCATTTCTGCCCTACTCTATTGAAGCAGTATAGTAGCAGTCATGGCAAGTGACTCCAGGCTGGGGAAGGTGCTGCAAGAGATAAGCCATCGAAGCCGGGATGACACCGAGCTGACAGCAGACCTTCAATCAAAGCTGGTACAGGCCCTCTCTCCGTCTTCATTGTCCTCTGATTTCCGTGTCAGTAGTAACCTCCAGTGAGTAGTTAGTAGTAGCATCTTTAATACTCATAATCATTCATTTCTAATCTCTTTTTTTCCCTTCACTTTCCTCTCTCCGTCCTTTGTTTTCCCCTTCTTATACATTCCTCGTCTTCCTCTTTATAATCTCTCAATATGTACTCCTAGCCCTCTTTCTTATTTCATGTTTATTCCGACATGCAGAAGAGTGTGTTGTGTTAACTTGTAGAATGGAGTACGATTTGCCTGTTTGTGTTCCCTTTTTTTCATTTATTCCTTGCAATTATCCGTGTGTCATGAAATACAGTGGGTATACATTATATCTCTCTTTTGTAAAAAAAAAAAAAAAAAAAAAAAAAAAAAAAAAAAAAACGCGGAGCTTATGAGTAGCATTAATGATTATGACGAACTTCGATGGCGATGTGTAAATTGGTGTATATTTATATAATATTCTTAATTGGGACTGCATAATAATGAATGCTGGAATGAGGTTGTGTGATTGCACACCATTTCCAAGCTGGTCTCTATAAGTAGAGTAGGATGAGACAAACGGTATGGTTGAGGTACCATCTAACTAGGACCTACCATAAGCAGTAATAAGCACGTTACGTTTTCATGAATCAGTATAGTCGTAGGTGACTGTGCAAAGCCAGAGTAAGAACGTTTATCGGTGATCGTAGGTCACCCAATTTTTATCACGTGCAAAACGGCTTGTACTGCTCTGTAATCGAACTCATCAGATCAAACACACCAGGACCTTTGGGATCCGTGGGTCCTTCGCTGCAGCTGTTTGTTACAAAACCATGTTCATATACTTTTGGCATTGAACTTACATTGAACAAACATAAGAACACCATCAAACAAACATACAAACAAACACAACACATTCGCCTGCAATATACAAACCTGTTCATTGATTTGATGCATCGACCTAAAAATTATGCACCATTACCTTATGCACGATGTCCGTCAGAATATCCACATCATTATTAACCTTTAATTTTGTTTAATTCTTACTCTTTTTGGTGCTCTCAGATGATCATGTGCAGAGGGTTAATTTCCGCTATCATTTTATATATTTCTCTGTTGGATATTCTGACCTTCACCATAGCTATGTGGACACTGAGAATGATGACCAGTATGTGGACACTGGTGATGATGACCAGTACGTGGACCCTAAGAATGATAAGAATGATATAGATCTGGATGCTTTGCGTGAAGCATACCATCACATTGCAGACAAGGAGCATGTCCTAAAGAAGGTTTGTTTCTTTCTTAACAAGACAATGCTAGTACCCCGAGGGCAATTACCCCCGGATAAATACTGGTTAGTAGTAAGGTTAGAGTAAAGATTAGGGTTAGGGCTAGGTTGTAATAGGGTTAGGAGTTTTGGTTAGGGTTAGGATTAGGTGCAGGATTAAGATTAGGAATAGGGCAGGGGAAGGGTCTGGGGTAATTGCCACGGGGGTAATTGCCCTATACTCGTTTCTTTGTATCTTTTGGCATACATAAAACATGTATCAATACCTATTTATACAGGAATATACGTGCACACACACACACACACACGCATATTATATATATATTTATACTGTATAACATAAACATGTATACGCATGTATAACATAGTATACAGTGTTAGAATAGATACATTACAAATATATTAATCATTATGTTTACTATTCGATAGACATAGGCCTATATAATGACAGTTAACCTTGAGGGCTTACCTCTGACTATTTCCACAATGGAAATAATGACCTGTGGTGCCGTAATTATACATTGTCTTCAGACATTAACGGGGGCAGATTTCCATTTGAAGTTAAAGTCGTGTAAATAATGATTTCCGCTATAAGGTCAGTCAGATTAACCTTGACCTGTATAACCTTTCATCCCGATTATCCCATCCATTGAAGTGACTGTGTATTAGAATTATCCTTCCATAAAATCTGTTACGCAAAGGATATTACTATACATGACCCGTATAGCTATAAACGGTTTGGCCTGAAAATGACAAACCTAAAATGACGATTGAGCCTCTAATAACTGTGTCATTTCATATCTACCTATCTTATGATAATGATACCATTACTACTGATAATTCCGCTAGTTGTGCTTAATATCTACACTCGTGCTATCCCCTTCTCGCGTCAAACCCGCGTCAAACCCACGATCGTGACGGTATTTCCATCTTGCTCAGATGGCCAAGGAAATCCACAGAGTGTACCAGGATCTGGGAACGTTTCTGTGCGAATCTACCAACAGGAAGAACGTACGTCTGATCCCTATTCTCTTGGAGTGCCCCACTTTTGATGGGGTGGAAGAGGAATGGAGCAGAGAGATCGTTTTGGACATGGCGAGGGCGCTTCTCAAATTGAACGAGGAAGACAAGCCCAAGTTTGATATTCTTAGTAAGTTCTTTGTCTACAACGCAAACCTAGTTTATGGTCAACTCAAATTTGTAAATCCTGTAAGTAGCTGTTCAAGCTGATTTGCCAAAACATTTTTTTCCTTCAGTAGAATCAGTGATATTCAATCCTGCATGTTTGTTTTTTCGTTTTTTTCATATAATAAAAAATGCTAGCAATAGTTCTTCCAAGATTGTTAGCATTGACAGAAAAAAAAAATCGTAGAGGACAGACTGATGTGGAATGAACATGGTCAGCAATACCCGGAAAGAGGCACCTATCATATTTCTAGGGATATCACAGACTAATTTGGAGAAAGACCATACAGAAAGAAAATTATCGACCCAACTCCACAAATGGGGGTGGGGTGGGGTGGGGAAGAAAGCAAAAAAGTAATAGATGGAAAGAATGGTGATGATACATTTTGTAATTCGGTGTAAAACGCAAAGGACGAAAAGCCAACGATTAAGACACAGAAGTATAAATCTATATCTGCAAGCGGCAGTTGTTACAATGTTTTAACCGATAAGTATCTTTAGTTTTTTATTGCTACCTACTTCTGACCTTTTTCAACTCCGGCAGTTTTACCAAGTCACATTTTGTTGGCTGTGATATATTAGGTACATCAATTACAATGTTTTGCTGACATAATTGTGGCAGACGTTCTTTAAAACTTGCGTCATGTCATCATTTTGCTTACATATTCGTGGGTATTTCCCTATCCTCACAGGGGCATGGTGGTACCAGAAGCCCGAGCTGTTTGAAAGAATTGTCAGGGTGTTGCTCAAAGCTCTCCAATGCAGGCATGGGCCAAACGCGTATTTGAATATTCCCCCCGAAGATTTATATTTGAAGACACTGCATCTTCTTGATGAGGTACGTCTAACTCTCTGCAGACCCCCCCCCCCCCCAAAAAAAAAGAACAAAACACTTATACAGTCTTGCAGTGTGAAATGATAAGATTTATGTGCGCAAGTTGTGGTATCTTGGTATTAACAAGCGGGAGCAACTTCTCAGGCTAATCAATAACGCGTTTACCATTCCCTAACAGGCGTATTCCATATACATGTATAATTACGGATTCTATGTGGGGACTATTCCACATCCCTTGGTAGATATTACTGCGAAGTCCCAACATAGAATTTAGGATCTTACTGGTGCTTATCACTGGATATTATACATTTTGCCTCTTTGATATGAAAACACTTCCTATAAAGACATAAGTGTAAAATATAAAGACAGTTTACTTTGCTAAAGGTAAAAAAAAAAGTCCATAAGGAAATTAGTGCAAAATAAACATATATATCTCGCCCTCATTCTGCTATAAAGGTGTGCATGGTTGCTGACATTGCTGGATGTAAACAACATAATATATTTCTTAAAGTTGACCAATCACAAGAAGCATAAACATCTCAAAACTGGTATCAGAAGTCATTGGTTGCGATGAGTACAGATCTTATTCAGAGTCACCGCTAATGTCATCCTCCTTGAACTGAATGAGATTTAAAGGTGATGCATTCAATGCTTTGCGTATCATGAAATATATATATATATATATATATATATATATATATACATATACATATATATATTATCTCCTCTTAGATCAATTTCACTCCTTCGGGTGAAGGAATCATTCCTGCCAAGAACTTCTATCTTCAGAATTTGGAGTTCGATAGTGTAGCGGATGAGCATATTGATATCTACATCTGGAACGTGCAGAGAAGTCAATCACTGCCTGCAGAACATTCAGCACTGGTATCACTCTTTTCCCTTCTTTTATGGGGGAGGAATTAGGGGGCATTTTATCATGGGTTCGTTTGCATTAATGAATACCGGAATTAATTCTAATTGATAAACAGGAATATATATATATATATATATATATATATATATATATATATATATGTACTTACTTCAGTGTGTCGCATTTACTAGTGCCTAATACCAAAGACATTCCCAGAAAGAGCTACATATCGGCCATTGTTTTTATGATTGTGTACCGGTATGTGCGTGTAAAACAATTGTTGTCACTTTATATATACGTTTCTCTGCCCGTACACGTTAATATAATTCTTTAACTTTATCAATCATGGCTTTGAGGGGAATGCATATTACAAGCTCTATATCTTCCGTTCGAGTTTCAACATTTTAAACATTATTTAGAAAATGTCATTAATTTATAGGCTTCAAGATTTGTGTTTTTATTATATTTCGATGAATGTTGAATCCATATATTGCTTTCTGTTTTGCCATGATATGTTTTGTAAACCTACATTCAATCTTTTGTTTTGCAAATGAAAAAAAAATAAATAAATGAAATTAAGAATGAAATAACGATTTATGTGACTATACTATACTGATTACATCTTGAAGAAGTCTTGAAGAAATCATGTTACTTCGATTTAGTTTGAAATAAGTGCAACTCAAGTCAAAAGGTGCCCTCAGTACGTATTAGTGAGTTAATAATGCCAGGGATTTTTCTTTCTTCGTGTTACTGCATCCTTAAATATCCACCTCTTTCAGGTGAAGCTGTTTTCCCTGGCGGATTATCCTTTCTTGCTACCTGTATACATAAAGTGGAAGTTAGCTTGCAAAGATTTTACCTCTGCACAGATTGTAAGTATTGTGTGGTAAAAGTGGCTTGGCAGTATGACCAGGGGGTGGTCCCTGTCCCACTTTCCTGTTTTAACAATACAGTATTAGTGGGAATCAGCTGCATAGAGTTGCCTCTGTCAAAGGCTCTACTACTATGTATACAGCTCAGCAAAAACAAAGAAAGTAAACACTTTTTCGAGTTCAAAATTTTCATAGAAGATTTTGATGAAAAGCAATGTATTATATACCATATTAGATATATTTAATTGGCTATCAACCTAGTATTGAAGTAGTCAAGTAGTCGTAGTAGTCAATAATGATAACAAAAGACCAATTTAACACAATGGGAGAGATGAATGAAAGAGCAATGATAAGTTTTCGTTCTCTTTATTTCTTTATAACCTCAAACGAAATCAAAGTGGGAAACTTAAGGGGGAAAATAAGAATTTTCTATCAACACAAACTTCAAATGACAAGGTGAGTAGGGGCACAAAGATGATTACATGAACATAATATCTTTATTTTATTCATTCAGCGACTTAATAATTCATGAGACAAATTCAAGAACCAAGTATATATTTTACAGTTTTCCTTATTTGAGAAATCAACTCAAAATCCTACCATTTTTGTCGAGCCCACAGGAGGTGTGGGGAGACTAAGGGATCGCCTGCGGCGTCCGTCCGTCCGTCCGTCGTCCGTAACGCTACAAAAAACTTGAATAACTCTCTACTGAGGAGTCCAAATTCAATCAAACTTGGAGGGAAGAGTGGTTATACAAAGTTACACATTCTACCAAACATGAAGGGCACCTCAAGGTCAAAGGTCACAGGCAGAGGTCAATGAACTTTAGGGCCCAATGTTAAGTTTTTAGGGCGCGTTTCGTTTATGGCTCGTAACTTTTGATGTATCTGTCTGTTTGTGACCAAACTTGGATGGTAGATGTCCCTTGGGAAGTTGAAGGTTACCACAAGGTCAAAGGTCACAGACAGGGGTCAACAACTTTTAGGGCCCAATGTTAAGGTTTTATGGCCCGTTTTGATTATGGCTCATAACTTTTGATCCCTATGTCCGTTTGTGACCAAACTTGGACAGTAGATGTCCCTTGGGAAATTAAAGGTCATCAAAAGGTCAAAGGTCACAGACAGGGGTCAACAAACTTTTAGGGCCCAATGTTAAGTTTTTATGGTCTGTTTTGATTATGGCTCATAGCTTTTGATCCCTTTGTCTGTTTGTGACCAAACTTGGATGGTAGATGTCCCCTGAGGAGGTGAAGGCCATCACAAGGTCAAAGGTCACAGACAGGGGTCAACAAACTTTTAGGGCCCAATGTTAAGTTTTAATGGCGCGTTTTGATTGTGGCTCAACTTTTGATCCCTATGTCCGTTTGCGACCAAACTTGGACGGTAGATGTCCCTTGGGGAATTAAAGGTCATCACAAGTTCAAAGGTCACAGAAAGGGGTCAACAAATTTTTAAGGCCCATTGTTAAGTTTTTATGGCGCGTTTCGATTATGGCTCATAACTTTTGATCCCTTTGTCCGTATGTGACCAAACTTGGATGGTAAATGTCCCTAGGGGAGTTGATGGTCACCACAAGGTCAAAGGTCGTAGGCGGGTTAATGAACTTCTGGGAGTTAGAAAAAAGTAAACTTCTTGTACGCGATTTGGCGAGACACAATTTGGCACTTGCCGTGTTGTTAATATTGCTTCTTTTCTCACTTAATTTGAATTTGGTTTTGACAGAAAATTCTACATTTCCCCCATTAGTTTTAGCCTTTATTGTTCTTTTGGGCTTCAAAGATATAATAGAGGTCATAGGTATAGTTTTTGGTAATGTTTTTCATTGCGTTGAAAATGTGTCTTTTGTTCCTATTGTTACATGGAAGAGCACTTGTTCATTTTTTGCAATTTTTACTTTTGTGTCTTGGAAAAGAAAAAGAAAGGTGTTCACTCATGCGTAAAGTTAAAAAACTTACCAAACTTACAATGCGTGACTTACCAAGTTGATGGCCAATTAAATTACCTGTCATATGGTATATGCACATTTAACATTTAGCCAAAAATTCTAGGAGAAATATAAAATTGAAAAAAAAATTTTACTGTCTTTTTTTTTTTTTTTTTGCTCAGTGTATATATCATAGTTAGAGCGAAGACCCAACGAAGGACGTGTTCGGCTTCGGCTCTCTTTTGTAACAACTCCTCTTTTCCAGCATTAATATAAGCCAAAAGGACCTAGCCTCCTCATATTTATTGAAATAATTAACAAATTTTAAAAATTGAATATAGCCTGCTGGTCACAGATGTTCGATATCTGAGATTTCAGCATATGTCCTCCTCCAAACATTTCATCCAGGTGTGATTCCACACTGTGCTCAAGTGATATTACTAGGAACCATATGCAAATTAGATTAGTTAATGATGTCATGACCTTTCGATTCACAGACACACACACACACATACACACACACAAACAATGTGGAAGTTGTGAGTTAAGTAGATGACAATGTCAGCGCGGCTAATTTGCATATTTTATTCGCAACCAATACCACTATTTAGTAAAAGGGAAATGCCAAGCTTCTATGTTGAATTCCTTGGCCTTTTATCGGGGTCAGCAAAGATTATTTTGTCCAGGCACAGCCGATGTAGAACATTATGTTTGGATCAGTGGGTACTTGCTACACTACATCAGATAACCTGACTGATCATGCTTTCATTTTATCACTGAACTCTTGCCATATTTATGACAGATTTCAAGTCAACCCTGTGTGGCCACCTCTCATTAGCAGTCACTGGTCATTTACAGCGGTCTCTAACTTTAATTCTCATTGAGGTAAATGATGCCCTAAAGCGCCTCTATCATCTTTCAGCTGACTTTCTGTTCGGTCCGCTTTTTGTATTGTATCGCTTAAAGACCATTTTGACTGTATCATGGACTACACTTTACTTGAGCTTGATATAAGCTTTGTTTTTTTTTTCGTGATTTTATACCTTTGCAGTGTTGATTAAGTATCAATATCAAACATGCCTCAACGAACGTTTTCATGTATTTCTTACATCATTCTTTTTCTTCAAGTCTAAGACGCGGTTTAGGATGGATCTCATCCTGCGTGGTCCATACATCCAACGTGTTTTAGTACCTGTCCTTGATGAAATTTGTTTTGAGATCGACAGGAAGAATGTTGTAGAATCGGCAATTGAAAATGTCCGGACAATAAAGGCCACGGAAAAATTAACAGAGAGACTGGTGGTTCATTTCATCGATGATGTTGCCTTGGGTGTCAATGGCGGAGGACCCATGAAGGTACATTGTAACTACTCGAACTTTGTGTATTTGTTTGTTCATTGCGATGTGGTTTTTGATAAAAGAAGAATGTTGAAACAGTGTTTTGGCTGTGCGCAAAGGCCATATTTACCCGAGATATCTAATTCACACATCCACAGACAAGATTTGCTAACCAGACAGTCCCTCTTGGGTAGGTGCTGGGACAATGAATACCGTCTAGGAGAACAGTGAGTGATTACATTGCTAGGTCTTCCTGGGCAGAGCAGATCATTATTATCATTTTCATCATAATTGGTGCAAAAAATAATAACGTTTTCCATGAATGTCAGGCCCAGACACCATTCTTGCTCTGTATTGTTCATATTACCTTTATTACGCATATGAAAACGGTAGGACCTATACTTACTTACCGTATCAATAAGAAGCTATAGTGACAGCTAATACGGTCACGCTTGATGGAGAAGGCGAAATTGTCCAAACACCAATTCCTGGCAGACAATTTCCCCATGTCTTTACGAAGAGAACTCGCTCCAAAAGAAAGAATTCATGAGTTTTGAAGCAGCTTTGAATTTTGTGTGTTTGTGGGAATGGAATTCATCATGGAAGTGACGAAAAGTATACCAAAATTTATTGCAATATAGGGTTGGCCACTTCTCTTATTTCTTGGACTTATAGCATCCCGTATCCCAGAAAAAAAGACAAAAAAGGAACTTTACTCCGGATTCTTAATTCCTAGTAGCAAGTAACATGCTTGTTCACCGCACACATACGCACGTACGCGCGCGCGCACACACACACACACACACACACATAGGCCTACATGTATGTTGAGTTGAGTTGAGTTTATTAACAACATACATGTGAATATGATAACATGATAACATGAAATTCCATAGGGTAAGATACAATAACATGAAAAAATACATGTTGTATAGAAAAAAAAAATAGAAAAACAGAAGATAATGCTGTTAAAGGGGGAACCAAAAGTTAGCACAAGTGCTAGTCGATAATATAGTTCTCCCATTATAGCTACATGTATATTCAAGCTGCTTATTGCAAGGTCTACTCTTTTAAAGTAACTGTACTATAAAAGTACATTAAACTAAACACTGAGTATTCTTTTCATCACTTAACTTCATTTAACAAGTGATTTTTTAGGTTTCTTCGAAATGAAGATCTTGTTCTTTCCTCTTGAACATTTTTGGACAAACTATTCTAAAACTTTGACCCGACAAAAGATATAGAAAATGTACCATGTGTCGTTTTACATTTCGGGAGTCTAAGCATGAAATGATCTTTGCCTCTAGTCCTGTATGCATGATTCATTGGCTCATAATGTTGCGTTACAGAATGTGGTAAATGTCCCTTGTGTAGATCATATACAAAGGTTGACACTGCAAGCTTATGCAGGTCAAAAACATCTAACACTCCTAGAATGGTGAATAATGGCCTAGAACTTGTCATCGATCGAAAACGTGATTTTTATGATTACATTTGTGCACTCATATATGAGTGAAATTTATACTAATACATGTGAAAATTTAAGTTTTCGTAATTTTCTTGGTTTCAGGAGTATGACTGTGACTTTGATGTTACTTCTTACACTTTGTTCATCTGATTTCCTCTACCTTTCATAGCGGTTAACCTACCTATGGTGTGAAATTGCCAAGTGTTTTAGCACTGTACAGTTGCTATACAGTGGCATTTCTTATATACATTTAAAACATATACATCTAAATTCATTTCTTCTCAGGAGCTCTTTCAGCTGTTCTTCGACAAACTTCTCGAGCCAGGAAAACATCCTGCCTTCAAGAGAATAGAGGATTCTGCCCCATCTACAACATGCTGGTTCAATAAGGTGCTTAGAATCTGTAATTTTTCTTCATTTGGGTGCAGATACGTGACGATTTCGGTACAAGATTACCCAGTGTGTGCAATATCAACACACCATTCAACAAGGTGTGAGGATTTTATCACGTGATTATATCACATTGTTATTTGAAATCATGATGATTTTGTCACACGATTAAACAATGTGCATAATACACCGGTCCAACAAAGTGTGTGAATTCTTTCATTTAATTGTATTTTAGTGGAGATTAAAAGACGATTGTGTCAAAAGACTATCCAATGTCTGCAACATACTGGTTCAACAAGGTATGCTGCGTTTCCCCCTGTCAATTTCACTGATTATAACTTTATAAGTATAATTGCATGACTATAATTGCAAACAAATTCCCTATTATGTAGACAATACTTTGTCGACTATAGATTTTGATATTCTAATTACTAAACTGTAAACACAACTTGCTGGGGATTTGTTTTTTGATTTGTTTTGTTCTATTTTGTTCTGTTCTGTTTTTTGCGAAAATTGACAACGCATATTGGGTACTGGCACACGAAGAAATGTGAGATCTAAAAAAACAAAACAAACAAACTTAATGATATTCATGAACAGATTTATTCATTCTTTAATTTTCCCATTGAATGCGTACATGTGGTCCAACATTGTGTAGTGCAGAATAGTAAATGACTTAATTATTCAATTTAAACTTATCTGTCAATCTGTCAATCTGTAATTTCTTCAGGACTTTCTACCACATACACAACATAGGTCCTACCATTCAACATCGTACAGAGAATATCGTTTGATATCAAACTATAGATGGTTTTGATATTTTAAATAGATAAATGATTTTGAATGGCTTCACTACTAGTATTTTCCGAATGGCACCTGATCAGATCTAAGCAATGGCACAAGAGTCTCTTTCAAAAAAGTTGGAGCTGAATTCTCAACTCTGCAAGAAACATAACAGGCAAAATAAGACCGCAAGGCCACATATGCTGTTTTTTGATATCATGCTCTGTCATTTCTTATCCACCGACACAGGATTTCCATGACCTAGACATGCTGAAGGCCATTGGGAAACTCTTTGGTCTGATGATCTACAACAAAGTCATCATCACTCTTCCTTTCCCGGATCTCTTCTACAAGAAGATCGTGGTGGACATGTCAGTACCGATTTTTGCAATATTAGTGCATCACTATGTTGATTGTGCTGCATCTGCTCTTGGTTAATTTTAATTTCAGAATGTCATTATCTTGGCAAGATGGTTCCTTCTCACCGGACGTGTGTCCACTTGTTACAACTTCTCTTTTTTTCCCCCGAGAGGTCCGCCTAAAGCAAAATGATTGGAACGTGTGATAGAGCATGCAATTTATAAAGAAATCAGCATTATGCAAGTCTCAGCATGAATTAATATGTCACCCGAGTGTGCCAACCTGTGGCCCGTTGCATAAAACTTACCATTGAATTTCAATGGTAACAACCGTCAAAATTAGGCATCACAGCCAATCAGCATCAAGGATTATAAAATTTACCGCTGATTTGAAGACTTACCGCTAGAAAGGAGCGGTAAGTCAAGGGGTAAGGGTTTTATGCAACAGGGCCCTGGTCTAAAGAGAGAAGACATCACAAATAAAGCATTCATGTCTTTTAAAGTGAAGAAGCAAAATGTTTGTTTGTTTGTTTAGCTCAGCAGTGAATGATATCACTTATGTCATTTGCTTTCAAAGTTTGTATGATTGAATCCTCGAAATATTTATGAAACTTTGATGAAGATAAGCCTGTAAATCTAGATGAAATGTTTATTCTGTATGAACATACCTGTAAGACTTGTAAGTGGTTATTTCTATGTCATGTCATTGGAGTCATTAGGTCATATGTTAATATGTTACAGCTATAATAAGAAAACCAAATTAATTAATGTCTCACAGAGTATCCAGCACAGAGGACCTACAGCTTCTAGAACCAGATATGGCCAAGAGCATGCAGTTCTTATCACAGTATTCTGAAGAAGACCTTAAAGCCATGGAGATGACGTTTGTTGTAGACGACTCCAGTGGAAAGACCAAGGAGCTAAAAGAAGGTGGTGATGCACTGATGGTGACCAAAGACAATGTGTAGGTTTTCAACCTTTTCTTTCACTAAATTTGGGCTTTGGTTTTCATACAGTAGACGTAATCTGTGACACTTTCCTACAAGGAACCCCGATTCTGATTATAGTAATAGCAACGGACATTTCAAAACGTGTAAAAAAAAGTGTTGTCAATGTACTTCAATGTTGAAACCGACTTGAAAATGCCGATTATTGAGGATTTACAGCCCAGCATAAAAAAAGAAAAAAAAAAAGAAAAACGAAGTTGCCTACAAAGTACCTATCATGTTTCTGCATTTTGGGTATGGTTATTGTACGTAATATGAGCGGCCATACCTTTCGTTATTGTGTGCCCATCATTCAAAATAAATGATGCATTAATTTTAGAGCATATCATAATAAGTATGCGTGCTTGTCAGTATTTCATGGTTTCCATTGTTCTCCATGGCTGCTGGAGGATTTATAAAGTCAAGTGCTTTTCACTGTCCTAGAAAAACGACGTTTCTGCTTATTTATTCGTTCATTTATTTATTATTGATAGCATTGTACCATTATGACGTAAGAAATTGTAATACTATAGTTCCAATCTAGGAAATGTAGCGCAGGACCAAAAATGGATTGTCCGACTTCACTCACAATTTCACTAGGTATTTAACCAATAGGCATGCACTGAATTTGCAGAGATGTTTAGAGATACATTACCTTTTAATGTGAAAACATGTTAAATCTCCGATGTTATATTCATGCGACTAATGTTCTAAAGCTGTCCACGATCTTTACCCCCACTCACAGCAAAGAGTACATCGAATTGTACTCCAGATACCACACGGCTGAAGAGCAGGTGCAAGCATTCAAAAGTGGGTTCATGCAAGTGACGCCTGTAAAAATCATCCAGGGGCTTTTTAAGTGGCAAGAGTTGAGGGGGCTCTTCCTCGGTGGAGAGTACGACTGGATGGCGTTTGAAGAGGTGCGTTTAGTTGTCCCTTTCCCTTCATTTTAAAGCTACGGTCACAAAGGTTCGTACGAACGATGCGTTCGTAAGAATGTCACTGTTCGTACGATTTCTGGAGTTCGTAGAGATTCGTAGATTGGGCACAGATTATTATACGGCCTTCTTACGAATTTCGTACGAACGCTGTTTAATTCGCAAGAACAACATAAGACCTTGCAGAGAAACGAAATGATTTATGGCTCTAGAATTTGTACGTTTTTTCGTAAGAATGCCTTGAGTTATTCTTTCGTCAGACTTACTGCCATCTTACGATTTCTTTTTGTCGTAAGATGGTCGTACGTGCAATTCACGGCACTCTCAAGTCATTCGCAAGAAGATTTACGATTTTTTTGTATATTTTGTCGGGTTGTTAAAAAGACGCTGCCGTGTCCTGTCGAAAATTCTGCAGGAGTTGAATGTTTTATACTGCAAGATGGCAGTATATAGTGCCAAGGAGACTACAACTGCAGCTGCATCTACAAGTAGAGGAGGAGGAGGTTGTTGCTCCAACTCTCTATCTCTCGCACCTTCCTCCTTATCTCCCTCTTTTCTTTTCTCCCCTTCCCTCTTATCCATTTGATTGCCTTCCCTTTTGGTCCCATATTCAACAGAAATGCTTTCTGGTCGAACACCTAGAACAAAGTGAGGATTTGAACTTGGCACGTTTGGCTTTATACCCCTAAAACTCAACAGTTGCACAAATATTGTGTACCTACGCCTTAAGCCCTGGTCACAACTCGCCGTGCGTGCTTTTCGTCCGAACGTTCTTGGCGGAGGCCACGGCATTCACGTTTTTACTAAAAACGTGGGGAGGAAGTGACTAGCGCAGGGAGGAAGTACGTCAACGCACGACACTCGCACGGTTGCGCAGGGTGTAAGTACGTGGCCCGCACGCCACGCCTGGCCATGAGGGGTTACGTGCATCGTACGTTGTGCACGTGGTAAGTGAGTTGTGCGTGCTTACAACTTACAATCTGCGTGCGATTGCCACGTTCTCTTGCGGAGGCTGTAATTACACGTGCTGCTCACGTACGGTATCCCTACTCTGTCGCATGTTGTAAGTGCGTGCAAGCGCGATGATTTTTCCCCCGTCAGATGCTAGGGGTAGGCCTAATTACAGGACCATCTTCCGAGGTTCTTCAGATGTATAATCATACGTCTTCTCCATACGTGTAAATGGTATAGTTTAACTTTCTGTGTGTCATATTCATTTCATGACTATAGGTTTTTATATTTTGTTGAAAGAAAATGAGATTGAAGTAAATGAACTAAATGAAATATGTGAAATGTGTGCATATTTGACTCACTGAGAAAGGGTTAATAGGCTACAATTATCAGGTATAGGTAATAGGTTACATCACGTGTAAAATGGCATTGTATTACCTGATGTAGGCTAATAGGCTCCTGTCAATATCAGGTATACAATGACATTGTATAACATCATTTTGATTGAAACATCCTAACACATTGGCACTGGAGGTGAGATGCATATGATTTGCTGTTATGAAGTCTACCATCTTTATACCCAGTTTCAGAGGTGGTGGCATTTCAGAAATGGAGGCATTTTTTAGCTAGATTTATCAGCATAGATTTATCAGCATATTACTACACGTAGAACAATGAATGTAGGCCTATGGTTTTGCAGTCTTATCTGAGTCTGAAGGTGTCACGTTTGAAATTAAGGCCCTATATAAGGTAATACTGTCACAGAAATTTCTTTCTTGCTTAATTTCAAAATATACACATTCTCAATTTCAGAGAACGGTACTGACTTTATCACTGTTCTGCATACACAATGATGGTCAATGCCTTTTAACCACGCTTGTGCAGCTCTTAAATGTAACAATTTTTCAAAACTTCAAAAACCTGGTCACTTCATGTACTGACCACTTAGAGCTCAAGATTTCTATATGTTTTGCTTCTTCAAGCAGTTTTTGACGGTGTCTTATGTGCCCTTTCTAATGATATAACAATCATTTTTTCTGTGTATGCGATTTTTTTCGATCCCATAATCCTTACAGGGCATTTCTGACCGGTAGGTGAAATAGAACAGCATGAATATATAATTGCTAACATCAGGACATCTTGGAGACGAAATGATGATACTCTTCCGTCGGCTTGGCTCGTGTACATTGCAGAAATCACTGCGCACAACTTGCGTTTTAAGCGCGGAGCAGGTGCTTATTCGGCAAGTTCGGTACGGTCTGCGTGCTCTATTGAATAGTTGAACTCAGGGAAGTGTCGAATAAGCACGGGCTGCGCACTTATTACGTGCTCAACACGTACGTGCTACGTGCGCCGTCCGTCGAGCAAGTGACGGTGGGAAAACTTTAAAAGACGCACGGAGTCAATGCGTTGTACGCACGTTCGCTGTAGAGGGCACGTACGTTGCCCGCACTTAGGGCGAATCCGTAGCCCGAACGCAGCGAAAGTTCCTCGTTTCCTAAAAGTGCTACGGTGTGTCTGCGTGCTCCAAAATCCGTATTGAGGCGGTACTTACTACGTACGGATCCCCAAATTTTGCCCACGTTTTTGCAAGTAGACAGCAAGCACTTGCAAGTACGGCGAGTTGTGACCACGGCTAAAGCCGTGGTCACAACTCGCCGTCAACAACGGATTTTGAAGCACGAAGACACGCCGTAGCACTTTTATGTCACGAGGAACTTTCGCTGCATTCGGGCTACGGATTCACTCTGAGTACGGGCAACGTACGTGCCCTCTACAGTAAACGTGCGTACAACGCATTGACTCCGTGCGTCTTCCTGCCGTCACTTGCTCGACGGACGGCGCACGTAGCACTTGTGTGTTGAGCACGTGATAAGTGCGTAGTCCGTGCTTATTCGGCACTGCCTGAGTCTAACTCTTCAACAGAGCACGCAGATTGTACCGAATAAGCACGTGCTCCGCACTTACAACGCAAGTTGTGCGCACTGAATTCTGCAAGGCACGCAAGCCCAGCCGACGGACGAGTGTCATTAATTTTCGTCTCCAAGATGTTGGCAACTGGGTATTCGTACTGTTCTACTTCACCCAGGGGGCAGAAAATTAATGCCCTATAAGGATTGTTGCCTCGAAAAAAAAAATCGCATACACAGAAAAATGATTGTTATGTTACATGAAAGAGCTTTCAAAACTCTATCGAATTGTCATCACAAACCAAAATGTCATGCCATAGGACCTTTCTGCCTGGCAGGCGATGAGTAACAATTATGGCTATTAAATATATATATATATCATATTTTGCAGAACATAAGAGACAGTCAAAAACTGCTCAGTAGTAGAAGAGAAATCTTGAGTTCTGAGTGGTCAGTACATGAAGTGACCAGGTTTTTGGAGTTCTGAAAAACTGTTACATTCAAGAGTTGCACAAGCTTGGTTAAAATGCAATGGTCATCATTGTTTTTGTAGACCAGTGATAAAGTCAGTACAATTTCAGTTAATCTGAAATTGAGAATGTGTATATTTGAAATTAAGCAAGGAAGAAATTACTATGATGACAGTATTACCTTATATAAATTGCAAACGTGACACCTTGAGACTCAGAGAAAACTGGAAAACCATAGGCCTACATTCATCGTTCCAGCAGTATGCTGTTAATCTAGCTCAAGATATGCCTGGATGGTTGAAATGAACCACTGGCCACCTCTGAAACTGCGTGTGAAGATGGCAGACTTCATAACATCAAATCATATACATCTGAAATAACAAACGTCTATTCTCAGCTCATCTCCAGTGCCAATGTGTTAGGCTATTTAAACCAAAATAATGTTTTACAATGTCATTGTATACACGATAATATGTTTAAACGTGTACCTGGGCCCCATTTCATAAAATAAGTTAGGATGGCAACTCTTGCTGGAATGACAACTTCCGATGGCAACAACCAATCAGGAAGCTGGATTCTTGTCATCACTATGACAATTGCCATTCCAGCAACAGTTGCTATCATATCAACTTTTTATGAAATATAGGGCCCAGATGTGTTAACCCTTTCTCTGTCAGTGAGTCATATATTCATACATTTCACATATAAACCTATGGACATGAAATAAATATGGTACACAGAAGGTTGAACAGTCATGTACACGTATTGAGAAGACGTATGGTTAAACATCAGAAGAATCTCGGAAGGTGGTCCTGTAGGCCTGCATACCCCCAATATCTGACGAAAAAAAAAAAAAATCCCACTTGCACGCACTTACAACATGCCAAAGAGTAGGGATACCGTACGTGAGCAGCATGTGTAATTACAGTCTCCGCAAGATAACGTGGCAATCGCACGGAGATTGTACGTTGTAAGCACGTATAACTCACTTACCACGTGCACAACGTACGATGCACGTAACCCCTTACGGCCAGGCGAGGCGTGCAGCGGGCCACGTACTTACACCCTGCCCAACCGTGCGAGTGTCGTGCGTTGACGTTCTTCCTCCCTGCTCTAGTCACTCCCTCCCCACGTTTTCAGAAAAACGTGAATGCCGTGGCCTCCGCCAAAAACGTATGGACTTAAAGCACGCACGGCGTGTTGTGACCAGGGCTTTAACGAGACCCTTACGAACGCCTTAGAAACTCGAAGAGTTGTCCGTAAGAACGCCGTACGAATCTCCGTTCGTAAGGCATTCATACGAAAGACGTAAGAGCCCTCTATGAACGACTTAAGGCGTTCTTACAATCATCGTAAGAATTTAAGGCTTCTAGAATTGTCTCTCGACCCTGCAAAATCTTCCGTAGTTCTTACGATGTTCGCACGACGTTCGTACATCCGCCTTGCGAAGAGAGGGTTTCGTATACGAAGTTAAAAAAAAATCTTGGACAAGACCATCGACCAGGCTACGAACTACGAACGGTCTACGAACGGTCTACGAACGCTGGTTTCGTACGGCCTTCCTAAGAAGATCTTACGAAATTGTCTAAAAATCGTTCGTACGGCGTTCGTAGCAGTTCGTAAAGGCATTTGTGACCGAGCCTTAACCGGTTCTCTCCATTTGCCTCTTCGCGTTTACGCCTACATTAATGCCCGAAGAAAGTTAGCCTTTTGCAAAGGCGGCTCGCAATAGACATAATAGACTCGCGTAAGGTGGGCGGTGGACTCGCGCGCACACAGCGATCGGATGGGTCGCAGCTCATCGTTAGCGCGCTGTGTGTGCCAGTCCACTGCTCTCTATGTGCATGTGCTGAAATTATAGCGAACTGCCTTTGCGAAAGGCTAGAAGAACGTGTTTTTCAGTTGTCCTCCTTTCTTCGGTTCAGTAATTTCTTTCATTGATAAAAACCGTCATAAAAGACACATGCCAAAGGGAAAGTGAGCCAAATATTATCACAGGCCTTTGCCGAGATTTAAGGTGCAGTGAGACACTAGGAATCGAAGCAACTAGTAAACGTAGTCCTCAAATATTTGGAAAGTTTATAAGAATCGATAATAATAGACAGTTCGTAAATAATCTTTGTCAATTGGCTTTTGAACGTGTGATTCTGATGTTGCAGTAGCATTATCGTTGATTTTACACCCGGTCTTTTTTTTTTTCTATTGTCGCCGTCAGAGTAAGTTTGCTATATTGCTGCAAGTCACCTTCGATCGAAGTATACAAAATACATCGGCTTTAAGTAAAAAATGAAGACAAGCATGAAAACCTTTGTTTCAGAGCTTTCGGTACGAGCAAGGATACACAAGAGAACATCGAGTCATCAAGATGTTCTGGGAAGTCTTTCACAGTCTTCAAGAGGAAGAGAAAAGAGAGTTCTTGAGTAAGTTGCTTTTACCAAGAAGCTTCAAACATCCTTGGTTTCCCCTTGCATATCACAACAGTCAACAGCTTTGCTAAGGTTAAGACTCCCACGTGTGTATTCTGAAAAAAAAAAAAAACACCGTTGCACCGTTGCACATCACTACACTGGGACAGTATCAAAGTTGAGAGTCTAAAGGCTCCGCAGAGTTTAATGCCTCAATATTTAAGCAGGTACTGCAATAAATAGAGTAAGATTCAGTTTGTCGTTTGCAGGCGTACACAGATTAAGAAAGTAAAGCCATGATTAGCAACACAGTGTTCTTTTAAATCAAAAGCCAGCATCTGCTTGGTGGAAGCAATTTTCCCTAGGTGGTCCTCATTTAGACCCGCCAGGGTTAATATTAATATCAGACGACTGTTTCTGGTTTGTCTTTGTTTTTCTAGCTATTTCTGTGGGTTATTATTTACCTGTGTGTTTGTACAACTGTATGAACAATTTTGAAATTTAAAAATTATTCCTACAATTTTTTTTTTTCATCGTCGTCATACATTCTGCACTGGCCAACGCCATAAGCACCTGATATATAATTGCAATGACAGAACGTTAAAATCGAAGCGTCGAAATTGAATTGTTTGTTAAATGATGGCATGAATGAAAGAGAATAAATGAATGAAAGTTTAACCACAAGCAGCAATAGGTGTGGAAAAAAAGTTATAGCTAGGTGCAATAAAGCTAGATTTACACCTTGAGAGATTTTTTTTTTTTTAATGAGAAAGAAGGAAATTGGACAAAAATGATAGATAAGGTGTCAATTGAATTAAATATACTGTCGTAAAAAAGAATGTTGATATTGTGTAATATATGATATATAAACATACACACACATATATAATTATATATATGTATATTTTATATATATATATATATATATATTTACATGTACATGTACATTTGATTTGATATGATCTATTTCCACATTCAATCAGATACAGATTGAATACAAATTTCAAAAGCACAAAGACAAAGAATAAGGGAGTTCACGGTTGTGATTTGCGCATGTGCAGAACAAAGGTCAAATGAGAATGTCTGTGTATTTGCCACTGACTTTAAAACGTAAAGAAGTCTCGAGCAACTATGAGAATCTGAATTATGTCAGTACAATGTATGTGTTTCAGACTAAATTGGAACGTACAGGTGTAAGTCATTCATCAACACTGTTAAGAAAAGTCTCTCCATGCACTTTCTCAACATTGATTTAATACAAGATTACATGCTTCAAGAAGGAATTCTTGATCACAACACATGTCCATGTTATTTCAAAGTCTGTGGTGTAGGGGTCAAATGAGACATACAATAACCATGAACTCCCTTATAGCAAGCGCAGTGAAATAAATCGGTAACAGTACATAAATAGATACACATAAGTGATTGCATCGAGCAGTATACACATACAGAAACACAAAATAAATATTCATTATTTTTTAGTATTAATGACAGAGATAATTGAACGCAGGAGACCGCCATCGTAAGCGATTAAGCTTTAAATGGATGGGGCCTCATATATAATATGTTTATAAGTCTATGTATCTGAACATATGCTGCATATGAGTACATTGTATCCCCACATAGGATTCTTCACTGGAGCCACACATGTACCTGTTGGTGGATTCGGAGTGATCGGCCCTCGGATGTGGCCCATGGGCGGGGTAAAAGACTGTCGCCGGGAACCACCGGAGAACATGTGCCCGGAAGTAAACACCTGCCAGGGGTACGTTGTGCTACATCTCCCAATGTACAGACGCAAGGAACACCTGGAATTTCGGCTGAAGAAAGCCCTCAATATCACCACAGGTTTCCACAAGTTGCCCCAACCTTGAAGGGAAGAATGGAGAGGAAAAACAGCTATGTTCTTCAGAGCCGAGAATACAGTGACATATTTCTGATTTCAAGAACGTGTACCTGTTCATCTGTGGCGAGATGATCAAAGAAAAAAAAAACCAAAACACCCATCTAAAGACAGAGAGCGTATCTTACAGAGATAGCAAGTTTTATGGGTGCAATTTCATTACACTCCTCACTCTTTTATTATGTGAGGAAAAGCAGGAACATGACAAACTGCAAAGAAGTAATTATGACTACAAAGATGTTGGCAAAATTTCAGGTGGTTACTTGTGTCTGCATAATGAGGGCAGACACAATAAGTCATGCCTACATGAACTGAAGTTTCAAGCATGATTTATTCATAATCTTTGTTGAAATTCACATTGGGCCTATTGAATTTGTAATATTGATACAGATTTTCATATAGTCTTGTGTTACAGGGATGTACTGTGTCATAACACACGAGCCTGCATACAACATTGACACTTTACCTTGTCTTCAAGGCCCATTTAACGTCAAATATATTCGGCGTTTTGTTTATTTTTCTTTAATTTGTGCAAATTTCAAAAACATAGTTGTTATTGTATCCCCCGAACAGAGCTCGGAGGATACTATGGATTTTTATTTAGGTTGAATTTGTAGACACAACGTTTGTGCTTCGTTATGTGTTATAATGTTTAGACTTCCCAAATTTTGCAGGGTAACATAATACAGTACTCTCCGCATAATCGGGTAGGCTCGGGCAGAGCGTTTCTTACCCGATTAAGCGGAGTACCCGATTAACAGAAGAACACGTCTCATTCACAGTTGACACATACAATGTGTGTATGTACATCATACATGCATTGTACACTGCACCAAACACCTACGCTGTATGCTTGAACACGCATGCTTGCACGGCACATTATACATACCTTACACTTGCTGGGTCACGAGCAATAATTTACACTCTTTTTACGGACAAATATGTCTTCAAAAAACTCATGTTTAATCATTCCCAAAATGATTGGTCTTCTTCGCAAATTACAGAGAATACGATTACTCGTGGAAAGTTTGACATTCATGATTTCTTAAAGTGTTTTATTTGCGATAACATGTGGGTAGAAATTATATTAGAAAAAAATTATTTACCCATTTATGCGGAGAGGCAACCCGATTATCAGGTAAATTTAATGTGCATTGGAACTGATTTTGACATTACTACCCAATTAAACGGAGTACCCGTTTAAGCGATACCCGATTACGCGGTGAGTACTGTAATTATATTTATCTTTTGGTGTCAGTTCAGGCTTTATCAGTTTATGATTTGGCATATTGCCAGCTTCGGAAGCACTTGTTGTAGTGATCACAATGTTTCTGCTATAATGATCTGCTGTCATCAAAGAAAATACAGGTGTATTGGCAAATCAAAAGCAGACAGCTGTCAAATTTTAGAGTGGCAATGGTGTTGAAATTATACAGAGGACTATTTGAAATTTGCAGAAAGGAAGAAAGATCTTTCATCAAAATTTGTGAACTTTCTTTTAGTATAAAGGGTTAAAATATTTCAGCTCCGTTGCCCTCAGTATATTCTAGTTCCCATATAAAATGATGGCACCCAGTTCCTATCGGGAATCTTCTCAAGTCTGTGTTCCATTGAAGGGCTATATTGGTCGAGGTGAGGATTCAGCTTTTAACATATTTTAATGTTAAGGAGCATGCGATTCTAAGAATTCAAAGTTCATTTGATGAAAATCAGTTTTGAAATGGTCGAGATATCCAAAAAACAAAGTAAAACAAAACGATTCTACTAAAAGGTGATGATGATCCACAGTATTTGTATAGCGCCGTGATATATCGTTATAGAAACATTCAAAGGCACAGACTCCGCTAAGAGAGTTAGCAAGTCAATACCTGGTGAAAAATATGAGTTTTGAGTGGAGCTTTGCAATGATCCAGTTTGTCAATTTCACGGAGAGACGATGGGAGAGAGCTCCATAGGCGCGGAGCGATAGAGGAAAATGCCCGGTCTCCGTATCCCTTGAGATGTGTGATGGGCACCTGGAGAGTGAGGCCAGATGAACGAAGGCCAGGGCGAGGCTGTCATCGACAGGTATCCTGGGGCCAGACCATGAATGGCCTTAAAAGTGAGCAGTAGGATCTTGAAATCAACTCTGTTCTTGATGGGAAGCCAATACAACTCGGCCAGGTGGGTCCCACCTTTTATTCGGATCCCTTTGTTTTGGATATTTCCGTCATTCCAAACCAATTTCCATCAAATAAACTTTGAATCCCTCTGAGAATTAAATGCTCTTTCATATTTCATAAGAGAAGGCTCATTATCTTACACAAAAACAGTTGGAAACCTAGCAAAGCTCCATCTCAACCAAACCTATACCATCTCTCATTGTCCCTCTAAAGCACAATAAGACCAACATGCCATAGACTGCAACTAGCGAGCGTAAAATATTCATGTCAATTATACAAATTTCCTTCATTTTAATGGTTGACAGTGGGATTCACAGAGACGCTTAACAGTACTCTATGTAAGACATAGATTATTTAAAGTGTGTTAGAGTATCATGGCGATTATCAAAACCGGCAAAATGTTCACATAAGCATTAGTGACGATATGATGTCGTTTAATTTCAAATTGAGCGAAAGAATCGAACCTTTGCACAAATTGTGCGTGTTGTTACGACCAAAATCACTCTGAGAATGATCGCACAAAAGAAACAATTAACTAATGTTCAGGCGGTTTATTAACAGTGATATTGTGGGTACAGACTCGTAATCGGTTTTCACATCAGTACAATAATGATCAAGAGAAACAATTATAAATCGCTAATGGAATCACTTACTCGCATTACAGTCCAAAATCTGATAATGACGATGTCCACATAGTCCCCTGGTGATGTCCAGATACGATGTTCGACACACAGATGAATGGTCCTTGATGCACCGATGAATAATTCCTCCAACATAAATCCAGAGGCACAGGTTGCATTAATCCACAGTGTAAATCCAGGGTATAGGTCCACAGCGAAACGTGCAGAATCAAATGTTATGACGACCCCGTCCAGTCGATGCGTTGAATGATGATTCACTTTATAATGTCCAGCAAGGAATCCAGCCCGTCACAGCTTTGCCGTAACAATGTCCGTTGACACTAAAATATGGAGTCTATCTCCAATGTAGGCAAATTAATTCTCTGCAGGCAAAAAGTCTCCCAGGCCTTATCTCCACAAACACAGTTTGTATAGCAGGTCAGCAGGTAACACAGGACTGACTATAACAAGTCGCTTCAGAGCCAGAAGTGACGTAACTCTCAGAGCAGTGGTGTTAGGTACTCTGCCTACCTCAGAATTTCTCCGGCTTATATACTATCCATTCACCCCTTTCTAGTACATTCTGTAATTTTCTCCAACCTGGGGCCACATACCTGAACATACTAGCAAGTCCAAATTCCAAGAATCCTGGATGACTCACTGCCTACCTATGTGCATAACATCATTGCCAAAATTAACTACCAATCACATTGGGTTACGGGGGCAGTGCCTCACTCAGCCAGCACATCCTAGAATATTCTGGAATGGGTTAAACCATTCTAGATTGAGTGAGCTATAGACATCTAATATATTTCCTGTCACATGCATACATGTACTGTAGCTACATTGTACCACCTAGAAAATTCTCAACTGATCTGGTCAGCCTGTATGTACTATATCTATATCATACAGAATGTTCTCCATTAATCTGGTCACCCTGTGTACACACACACTAAAACAACCATGCATACAGCCTTGATACATGTACATAACTACTTGTGTGTACATTCGTGACAGTGTTATACAGATGATTCACCTTTCCTTTTTTTCCCCAAGAAATACTTTGATACAAGCTGTTCTCAGAACTAAGAAATTTTTTTAAAATGATGAATCAGTATACTTGTTTGTACTACATCTAAAGTCAAAGACATGTGTGTTTTTTAATCAGATTTCATGTGTTGTTTTTTTTTTCGTGGACAAAAACTCTTTAATGGATTTAGATTTTACTATCCGTCAGCATATCTAAAATTATAGAGATCCTCCGTGTTTTATTGTTTTATTCTCGTGCTTAGCAATTTTTACTAGAATATACTCAACTGCGCATTCCAATGTATTTTCTGTCAAAGAATTTACGATTTACATCATATTTAAAATTGTAAAGATCCTTCGTGTTTTTTTTTTGTTTTGTTTTAGATACTTAGCAGTTTTTACTAGAATATACTCAACTGCGCATTCCAATGTATTTTCTGTCAAAGAATTTATGATTTACATCATTCAATTTAAAATGCCCGTTGAAAACATTCAGATTAGTCGGAATTCAAGGAATCGTCATTTCGGCCATTCAAATTTGCATGTGAGCATTCCGAGTTCAGAGTAAGTTTCTTCAATTTGCTTTCACTCAAATTCTAAAAAGTAAATGCTAAAAGTGAAGATTTTGCATTACATGTCTTGTCATTAAAATTCTATGATGTTGTTATAGCTATATAAGAAATGAATTGTGTATGTGTGCATGCGTACGTGAACGTTGATAACTATGGTTATCATTTAGAAGTAATATATTTTGTAATATAATTAGTATGAACTGTTTATCGTTTTGATATGATGCTGTGTATTTGTTATGTTAATGTAATCGGTATTTGTCATCGTTGACATGTTTATACAATGTATGTTGTTTGATGTAATTGATATGTTGGGGTTTTTTTTTAATGTGATGCATTATAATTTAGCCTTCGGGCTACTACTTTGCATGTTTGTTTCGATAAATCATTATCAAATCAAATCAATTATGTGATTCTCCTGTTCGCGATTATTAAAAAAAAACTCTATTCATTTTACTTCAGTTCACAGTATTTTCCCGTATTACAATGCTGTAATGAATTTGTGCAATCATGTCATTATGTGCAACTAAATGCGCTTGTATTTCTTTGAATGAAATAAATGATATGAGATATTAAACAAAACGAAATAAAATGAAAGTATTTTCACAGGAACATTCTTAATCGGTTTGTATTAGTTGCATTTTATATCCCTTTCTGTAACACCAACTTGTAATCATGCAGCCAAGTGTAATGTATATGCATAAATGGGACAAATCGGACGAAGGGCAAGGTTGATGGACGGCTTCGAGGGGCAATAAACCTATTACCTGCTACTGCAGACATTAACCCTTCCTGCATGTGCGAATGAGTCAAATGTTGACAAATTACACACATAAACATATGAGCAGGTATAAATGTAGTATGATGTAGCAAGCAGAGGTTAAAGGAAGCCGTTGCCCAGGTATATATGTTGATCGAGCGGAAGCAGCAATATTAGTAGAACACATCAATGAAAGGTTGAGGAAAATCGGAAAATCGATTCAAAAGTTATAGATTTTCAAAGCTTCAGCGCTGTCATCGCTGGATAAGGAAGCTAGTACGCTTCATGACTTCATTATGGACAACAATATTGTAAGGAGATTTTAAAGAAAGTCAACATAATAATATTCACTTTCTCGCTTCATGGAAGAGCTTTCTTGTTGCCTAGGCAATATCTAATGAACAATGTATGCATAGAATCAGAATACATTTACAGAAACGGTCCAAATTGGTCACTGAAAGAATAATCATTATCATACAATGTATCTTCATGTGTTTATTCTCCGTGATTCCTATTTTCGTTGTTATACTTTTTAAAAGTCCTTGTTGTTTGTGTTTCATTCAGTGCACAATGAAGAAAATCAAAATAATGTGCACCAAAAATAACAAGTACATGTAATCTAATCCAACTTCACACATAACATAATTATGTTTGCTGCATGCTCCCTTGATGTAATTATACACAGTGGGCCGGATGCATAAATATATAGCAATTGCTTGTGCTAGCCTTTTACTTGAATCCGTATGCATAAAACAAGCAATTGCTTGCGAGCAAAAGCTTTTGCTAGCAAGCACAAACAATTGCTTGATGCCCGCAAGCCATTACTTAGAGACCAAGCATTTGCTTAAAAACGTATGCATAAAACATACCTTTTGCTTGTTCTTGCTAGCAATTCTTTACGTTTTTCCAAGCTCTGTAAAATGAGCTAGAGCTTTTGCTTAAACTGGGACGTTCCCGAGTCATTTTCATATTCATAAAAGAAAGACCAAACTTGTGCAGGAGTGGTATAAATCTACAAGAGATTACTCCTATAAGTAGTGTAAGAAACTTTTTCGTTTCAACAGCGGGAATGTCCAGTGGGCACGCAAAATGTGATGAAAAACAGGTAGGATGTCTGACTTCGGTGGAGAGCAAGGATACCTCTCTCCACGTGCGACCTGGCAGATCCGGGCTACTATAAGCAGTGAAAGGAATCAGCCAGTACGTGTGTCTGTGTATAGATGTGTGTGTGTGTGTGTGTGTGTGCGTCTGTGTGTGCATTTATGAGTGTCATTTCATAGCTCCTTTGCTATGTTAGGAAATGTTTGCGCACCCACATGTATGCCCTTTCATGTACATGCTGTTACACCCGCCTTTGTTTTCGTGTTCGCACAGGCGTGACGTCCCTTTTCTTGAAAACGTAAGCAATTGCTTGTGCGGGACAAGCCAAGGGTGTAAGTACAAGCAAAAGGTTATGCATAATATGGATTTAAGCAATTGCTTGAGCTAGACCTTTTGCTAGACGAGCTTGTGCTTTTGCTTGAAGCAAATGCTTACAAGCAATTGCTTGTTTTATGCACTCGTCCCAATGTAGCTGCTTCCAATACGTTCTTCATCACGGGGATTCCCCCGTTTGCTCGTCACTCGGTGTTTTATTGCGCAATCACACTGACCTGAATGAGGCAGGAGATAAGGCTGGGCGTCGCCATGCATACCTGGGTTTTCCCCGTGTCCAATCAGTCGAGTCGCAGTTCGCAGACTGTTGCTAGAACGCCTTGAGGGCCTGAGGGCTGTGAGTACATCCAATGTCTTGGTCCCCAGTGAGCACGTTATTCTGTGACACCATACAGGCTTGCTTGCTCAATAAGCTCAAACTCGGTTGCTTTAAACAGTAGATCTGCGCTAAAACACCGACGAATATTGGTAAGTAACTATATAGTCAACAAGTAGTTTAAGTGACTGCAATTCTGTTAATTTGATTTCCACGTACCGGTACTTCATCAGACTGGAAGTGGGCAGCCAATATAAAGTACATTTATAAGTCTTTATAGCAGACATTTAATGCTGCAACGAAAGCTGCTGGATAATCATGTAGAAATGCACACCATGCATACCTACCATTTCCTTCCTTAATTTGTCAATAAAAACTTTTCGTGGCTATCAGAAATGTCAAGATGAACCATATCTGATGGTTTCATGAAATTTCATAGCCAATTACAGAAGAAAAGTAGCTAATTTTGACTCAAAAGTACGCTGATCGACGACTGTAAGTAGGTCAGCGTAGCATGATTGATGATCGATTATGTGGAAAAGCGATATGATGCTGATGATCGATCGTTGTAGTCTGTGATACAGCCGCTCGTTTGGTGTTTAACCACAATAATTACGTCGGCCTAACAGTAAAAAGTTGAAGAAAGAAATAGTAGAGGCTACTATGTAATCCCGTGAGATTTTTGTGCCAAAATTGATTTTTTTGGCTAACTTTGTCAATTTAGGGTGCTGAATCCAAAAAACTTTGGTTCCATTTTTTCCGATCACGTCTTCAGCCGCCATTTTGAATTTCAAAATGGCCGCCATAGCAAACTGTATTTTTATCCATATCTCATTAAGTGAGCATTGTTGAAGCTTCAAATTTGGTGCAAAATGCATGGTTGTGATGTCAGACACTCTGGTACATCTTTTTCTGATATTGTGGATTGTTTTGATACAATTAGCAGGCTGCCATCTTGAATTTCAAAATGGCCGCCATAGCACACAGTATTTTGAACCATATCTCATACAGTGAGCATTGTAGAAGCTTCAAATTTGGTGCAAAATGCATGGTTGTGATGTCAGACACTCTGATATATCATTTTCTGATATTGTGGATTATTTTAATTCAATTTAAAGGCTGCCATCTTGAAATTCAAAATGGCCGCCATAGCTTTTTTACCTGTATCTCTAGGAGCATCAAATTTTCAGTAATGCACATGTTTGTGGTGTCCAACGTTAGTACAGCTGTTTCCTATTGTGGATCATTAGATAGGCCACCATCTTGAAATTCAAGATGGTGGCCATAGAAAAACGTATGATACTGTGGTAAGTGCCTTAGTTGAATTTGCCAAAATTGTACTAGTTAGACCGAATTCATTTTCAGCTCACGCAGAACGGCAGCCATCTCTTAATTCAAAATGGCCGCCATAAATTCAAACTGTATAAGGACGAGAATCCAATGACGTCACCAAGCCATCCTGAGGGGCAAAAACTGCGTGAGGGGGTGGGGGAGGGGAGGGGGTCCTATACCACTTCCCATAAGTTTGGGCAAGCGTGTAGGCCTAAGCGTTACATCATCCCATGTCCCATAATAGCCAAGCGGATATGTGGTTCGCGTACAAGCGATTTTTTTTTGCCTCTCAGGCAAAACATTATTTTGGTGTCGTTGAACCTCGTTAAAGGGTGTGTACAGTTCTGGTCGAGGTGAAGATTTAGCTTTTAACGATTTGTGAGATATTCAGAAACCACTCTACGAGATGTCAAAGAGCATGCGGTTCTAAGGGGTATCAAAAGTTTATTCGATGAAAATCGGTTTTGAAATGGCTGAGATATCCAAAAACAAGGTGAAACAAAGAGATACTAATAAAGTTGGGGCATGTCGCCTCTTATTGATAGCACTTTTTTGGATATCTCAGCCATTTGAAAACCAATTTTCATCAAATAAACGTTGAATCCTAATCAAAATTACATGCTCTTTCATATTTCATAAGAGGCTTTTCATTATCTCACTTAGGAATGTTCAAAACATGAATCCCTACCTCAACCAGTACTATACAGTCCCTTTAATAGTTATATTTAATCCCAGTTATTAAGTATTTGTACAAAAGCAAGTATTGATACGATTTAAGGTGATCTTCAAAAACTTGATGCTGCCTCGAGAGAATGAAGACATACAAGGAAGAGTCTCGCAATGGCAAGAAATGACATGGTCATCCTAGCAGACATCCCATTCACAAACTTGTTTGTTGACCACAAAATGAAACAACTCATCAGGGAGCTCATAATTGCTGAATGTATTTCTGGAATAACACGGAATGAATAAGGAATGCCAATGAGGAGGTTTTTCCTGATTGCTCTTGTGTGGGTCATCAATCAAGACTTCCAAGATGCTTACTGCTCTACCGCCACTGATTCTAACACTATTAATACAAAGAGCAATAATAGCTCAGTTCTGTGGCACTTTGGCTGCATCAGAATTCCTCAACAATTTAGAACACCATCACATGAGAGTAATCTACAAAATTGTCAATGCATTTACACTGATGAATGTGGTGTTTGGTTATCAGGTATCCCACATTCAAGGAGGATATTCTAGAAAGAGATGGAAAGGGAAGTTTTCATGATCTGTACAAAGAATCTGTATCTGAAAGAATTAAAAAAAATCAGTCTGGGATAATATGAGAAAGGCCAGACATTCAGCTCTTGCAATTGAATACACCTACCTACTTCTAACACTTCTACCGGTACAACAGCCTGATATACCTGTCATGGACGATGCGATTATCGGAAGTAAGTTCCACTGTTCTAAGTAATTCCACAATCACTCTTCATCTCACAATTTTATGGCATTCTCCTCATTCTCACTAACAAAGGTTCATTTCTTATACCCATGCCTTAGAAACCCAAAAAACTGAGCCAAATAATCAGCCTGAAAGTTTAAATACTGATCAGTAAATTCCATCTGACACAGAATGGGGGAAAAAGAAACAAAGGGTTCATTAAAGATGCCATGGGAGCTTTCGCCCATCACAACGAGGAAGCAGATATCCTCATTCCATTGCATGTATTAGATGCTACCTCAAGAGCAACAGGGAATTTCAGAGATATTGATGATTATTACGTAGGCCCTATAGACACTGAAATTTTCATTCTCCTGGTGGATCTTTGCTTTACTTTTAATACTGAATCGCATGTTGTCTGCTCCATCACTGGAAAAGGAGATGATAAAGTACAATAGACATTGTTGAGAGATTATGTTCTGCAAATTGTTGCGAAAAACAAAGGTCTGCTTGGTCATGCCTTTCATGGTGCAGGCTGAAGTTGAAAATGTGATGATGTCTCAAAGAGCATATGGATCAAGAATTTTCTAAGCCTTGGCTCATGCAGAATGTGCAATGACACAGTCCATGCCTTCAAGAAGTTGGGAGTGGATGACTTAAACCTGGAAAATCTCCCGCTTTGCTCTCGTAGAGTCTTGATTCAACACATCCAGAGAACAAACCGCGTAAACCTTCACAACCTAATTTATGCCTCTACTTACAGGGGAATATAATACGGTACATTGTAGTTATTTTCAGCGGATATACATAAATTGTGCAATTAAGTGCTTCGAGCTTCCTACACCAACGGTAGCCACAGAATTCATTATTATGTTCATATGGCAAGAAATACAGGAGTCATTGTTTCTGGAAGAATTTAGAGCCAATTCTCCCCTGTGTACAGCCCTGTACAAGTGCCGTGACTCCAAAAACACATGCAGGGAATGAGCCTACAATGTAGAAGACATTAACTATTACAGTGAATATCCGATAAATTTTCTAGTACACGGCTAATGTTTATTTTTAAAAACTCTATAACCAAATCGTCTAAAATGGGGGCATTTAGTCACTCACACACAGTTATTTAGGCTGTTTTGAAAGTCATTTGCTTTGACACCAGAATCACATAATTTCCCATTCGCAAGTTTTACCCAAATGCAATGCTCTTAAAGGAATGTTTCCCATCAGTGCCCATGGCAGTCATATTGCATTTCAACATGGTAGTGTACCTACAGGAAGCAGTCCCGCCTATGCAATAATAATATTATTGAAGTGATTGACTTACACATACAAGTGAAGAGTTTGTTCGCAAAAACCGATAAGTCCATATTTGCCAAATAGAGACATATGTGCGAGTTAAGGTCAAGAAAAATAAAGAGAATAATAAGGACATTTTTGCTTCTTTTGACCATAACATCAAAAAATATGCCTCAATATCTAGTGACCAATATATCATTTAAAAGGTATTATTTTGTACTTTATGACAGAGACCGTACTTCGAAATCTTCAAAAATGGACTTATCGGTTTCTGCGAACAAACTCTTCAAGTGTAGGTCCTACATGAAAGTGCTCCAGCATGCTTGAGTTTGCAGGGTAAAGATCTTACAGCACCAAATATGGGTTGAAATCCATCTTGAATTTCAAGAGTGGCAGCCAATGCGAATAATCCATTATTACAGAATGTATATAATTATTTGTGTGTATGTGTGTGTGTGTGTGTGTGTGTTTGTAAAAGAATGTACAGTGTACACCACCATAAACACTGATATGCCTAGAAGTTGCTTCTAACCACAGATAGGCCTATTAGCTGAAAATCAGCCATTTTTGAATGATAAAATGGCAGCCTCAAAAAATGATGTGCAATTTTAGGGAGGGGATCAAAGTGCATCTGAATGTTCAACATCATGAGCCTAGTTTTTGCCCGAAATGTGAACTTTCTGTATTGTTTACAACATGGAATATGGGTCAAAATATACATTCTGGTATGGCAGCCATTTTGAATTTCAAGATGGCCCCCTATCATATCAACATGGACCATCATTTCAGAAAAAAAAAAATATTTCAGAAAGTCTGATAGCATAAGCATGGTCTTTGCCCCAAGTTAGAACCTTACACACTGCATACGATATGTGACATAGGCCCAATTACATTTGCTATGGTGGCCATTTTGAATTTCAAGATGGCCGCCAACCAAAATGATCCATCATTTAAAACAGAAATGTTTATATTAGCATGTCTGACATCATAAGCAAGCTTTTTGCCCCAAATTTATACTTTCCATAATGCTTACAACCTGAGATACAGATAAAAATACATTTAGCTATGGCGGCCATTTTGAATTTCAAGATGGCAGCCCTCAAATTGTATCAAAACAATCTACAATATCAGGAAATGGTTTATCAGAATGTCTGACATCATAAACATGCTTTTTGCATCAAATTTGAACCTTCTATGCTGCTCACATTATGAGAATTGGGTCAAAATACAGTTTGCTATGGCGGCCATTTTGAAATTCAAAATGGCGGCTGAAGACGTGCTCGAAAAAAATGGAACCAAAGTTTTTTGGATTCAGCACCCCCAAATTGACCAAGTTAGCTAAAAAAATCAATTTTGGCACGAAAATCTCACGGGATCCAATATTTCGACATAGCATACCGTACTAAAAGTGATCTCGATGCGTCTGTTTTTTGTTGTTTTAGTTAATTTTCTCCTGCGTGCTGCATTTGACTGTATACAAACATCGTATCTGTCAACATATTTTGCTGACTGAACGATGGGAGGATAATATGGGTACAAATCAATAAAAGATAATAAAATGGACGTTACTACGAAACAAAAGCAAATATTGGGGTTACAGTTCTTGTATACATAATTGATAAAATGAAATGGAAAATTGAATAGCGTTACTATCATAAAATAATAATTTATACTATAAATTGAACTTATCAATTCAAAAAAAAAATAATACTATTTACCATCACCAGAAACAAACAAATCCCCTTCGAATTCAACTTCCTCTTCATCTTCTTTTCTCTCTCTTTCTCTCTCTCCCTCCTTCTAATAGCCTTACTCTTTTCTTCCACTTTTCCTTCAACCTCATTCCTTTCCCTTCAACACTATTCAAATTAAATCATCAACTTTTGTCATGATAAAATCAATACTTGCCTCAATTTCTAAAGAAAGGACGTCTAAATCCTGATATTAATAATCTGTATCAATAATTTAAATAGTGATAATCATGATAGTGGCAATGAAAAGAATGAGAAAAAATACGAAAATGAAAGTAGATCTAGGGCCCACAGGTATTGCACAAGTCGTGTTAATATTGTTAGTAAGCGGCTAATCAGAGACTACCAGAATCGATTATAATCGTTGACATCGTTCTCTGTGAAATCGATGCACTACTTACTACGTCGGAACTATGATCGCGACCGACGTACTTTTCAACTCCGATTTCTCATTTTTCTTCCCTTTTCGGCTTTCTAATTCTATGAAACTCTCTGATATGGTTCAAATTAGCATCTCCAAGAGCTGCACAAAATTTGATTGACAAACGGCGAATTGAACGGTAGGTGTGCATGTCTACATGATTACCTAGCTGATGTAGCTGAAGACTTAACCAACCTTGGGGCTAGTCTTAGACAAAGAAGTGATGGTTTGTGAAATGAAATGACAATTAAACCCAAAATAATTGGTGGGAATTTTGTTGAAAATACATGTACAATGTATCTATGTTTATAGCAATTTGAAAGACAGTGGAATTTACGATATCATATCATTCAGGGAGGTACTAGCTACGAAAACATTTATAAATAAATATGCCCTTTTCTCTAGCTGTTCATGTGATCTGTAATCCCCCTATCATGCGCATCATCTTCCCACTGATATTCGTTCGACCTTACTCTGGATGGTTCGTTCCATTTCGAGCGCATACCAGCACTATCTATACATATCTGGTTTTCTGCATGTTATTGACGTACACTGGTGAACATGTATGTATATCAATGCATTAAAGCATGAACAGTACTATGTATGTAGCACACGCCATTTAACACGTTGTGAATGAAAACATACTAGAAGACTGCATAAAAGAAAATGCTTGCGATGACCCGGAGTTGATTGCCCTGGCTTAATATGGGTGAAACTATTTTGCTCCTTACACGAGAGCAATAATGATAAGATTAATAATGATAATAATGATAATAATAATAATGATAATTATATTATCATAATTATTATATTCAACATTACAATGATTCAATTCAATTCAATTCAATTTATCTAATTCTCATTTTTCTTCCAACAAATTATAACAAAGAAAAAAAAAATCAGGATTTATACCATAAGCACCTATGATTATATACATTGGAATGTGCGAAAGATAAACAATGATAACAAAATATACATACATACCTGCAAAATGTTTATGTTTAGAGGGGGGAAAGAGAACTGCGTGGTCCGCTAAAAAAAGCAATGCTTGTATATGAAAACATACAGCATATAGCTTTTACATAGCATCGCCTGTATAAATTAATATACCCGGAAAAAAAAATGTTGCGTTACAAATAAGTCTTCAAAGAGGATCATGAAGATGATATGTTGCACACTGACTAATGATCTATGGTACTGAATTCCATAATCTAAGAGCAGCAACCGAAAATGACCTATCACCATAAAATTAAACATTGACTTTAACAAGAAAGAGAAGCGATCGATGTGTGATCTACGACTCCGTGTGGGAGCAGGTGGGGTTCATAATTCATTTATATAATGTATACTGCTATTATTTTCTACTTTATTAACAAAAAGAAGATTCTCTAAAACACGGGACATTTCTCAGTGATGAGAAAGCTTGTATTTCACTGCATAATGCCTCGGGAGGTTTTTCAATGCTGCGGACAGCAGTGCTTTTAAATCCTTAAAAGATGAAAAAAAATCTGACTGAGGAAGATTAAAATATAACAGGCTATTGCAATTAAATCTGACAGCTGTTCAACTGTTTTTTTCTGTTAACAAGAAAATGTTATTTCGTTATTTTCAACCTGTAGTGTTGGAAATTATGCAAACCGCCACTAAGGGTATGGTACAATTTACTTGGTACCATACCGAAATATGCCACAATTCAGGATTATGTGACATTCCTGGTGACGCCAATTAAGGTCAGGCCTTTGTTTCACAAGAGTGACGCTATTCAGGCATACACAATTTTGTTTTGCTCTAATACGCCACACAGGATCCATTTCTTAGGTGTCTGGACGCGGGTGGGTAACACATTTTGCCTGAGAGCACCCCTCCCCCTCCTCGATTAAAGACAAAAATAACGGAAAATAAACAATAGCATTTTGGAGCTGACAAGAAGGATTGAATTGATTATAAGGTGCAATGTCATACCATAAGCAAATTTATATGTACAAAAATAGCAATTTTAAAACACAAGCCGACTAAATCACCTAATTGGTTAAAAGTATAGGCAATAGCATAATAATACCAACTAATGTTCATGACCATTCACCTGCCATTCAATGGATTATTCAATATATCTTAATGTTTCCACTATTAATGAGCATTTTGACTTGCCCCTGTCAGAGGGCATGGAATAAGAATTATTATTATCTTTAACATAATGATAGTATACGAAGTCAAAGGAACATGAACTTTTCATTAAACAAACAACAACGAAAGTCTGTGGCATTATTTTCATAATTTCTTCACATCGTTCCCTTATTGTGATATTACATTTAAGAACCGTTTTTAACTGGATCTAACTAAACTCTGAAAATTCTTAACTTTTGAAAGATTGTTCTATCTTCCTCAAACTTTTATCGATGGGTACTACTTGTACTTTTGCATTCACTAAATTCGCATTCATATTTGGGGTAAATTCTCCTTTAATATGATCCATTTACTTGAATGATTATGTAATTCATGGATTATTTGTTCTCGTAGTCGATTTCAATATACATTTTGTTTCTCTTGTAATTGGAAGGCGGTAGGAAACATTTTGATCGTAGGCGCTATATAAATTTGTCATGCCACATGTGTTATAATCATTATGTGGAGGTGTCGTGGCTGAGTGGATAAGTGCGCTCGTCTGTGAACGACATGAGCGTGGTATGGTTCGTGGGTTCGAGCCCATGCCAAGCCCGACACGTTTGCCCTTCAGCAAGGCACTTTATCCACATTGCTGCTCTCCACCCAGGAGTATAAATGGGTACCCGGTAGGATGAGAAAGCATATGTTGGTTGATAAGCATGTGCGCGCCTGTAAAAATGGCTGCGACTGGCTGGAATGCTCCCCAGGGAGTGGAGAATGAGCACTGTTAGTGCTGGTTGATAATGTATCCAGTGACCGGGGTAATAATAGTCTGTAAAGCGCATTGAAACCCTGAAGTGTGTGAA